>ML664180.1:9720840-9915960 GCA_007570785.1 Antilocapra americana | reverse complement strand
CTGCCTGTGGTCACGTGTGCCGAGGGCCTGCCTGTGGTCACGTGTGCTGAGGACCTGCCTGTAAGGGGGCCATGTGCGCAGGGGCCGCGAGGTGAGGGGCTCGGCGGCAGGAGACTTCGTCTGGGGTGAGGCGAAGCAGCTTATCTATTTACACTGATCAGCTGTCTAGTTTTCTAACTCAATACAGAACAGGTGAATTTTTGAACTATGCTCCGAAAGGTTTAGATATTTTTAAAAAGGTATATTTTTGGTAACCGAAAGTTTAGAAGCAGCCCCGAGTGCCTCCTGTAGTCCCAGACGGAGCTTCGTCGTGGCCCTTGGCCCTCCAGGGATAGGACAGCATCCTTTCATCCTGTGTCACTTTTCATTTTAAGCAGACAAGCTGAGGGGCGCCGGGGGGCGGGGTGGGGGGAGTGGGGGTGGCAGGGGACTTCCCTGGTGGTCTTAGCTGTTAAGCCGCCTCGCTTCTAATGCAAAGGGCACCAGTTTGATCCCTGGTAGTGGGGGACTAATATCCCACATGCCAAGGGGCTTTAAAAAAGAGAGAGGAGCAGGGGAAGATTAAAGAAAAATATACTTACCTTGCTGAACAGTATAGTTTCCTTCAACACAGGAACAGATCGTGTGTGGCGGAGAAAGGTGAGCTCTGCCCGTCTCCTTTTGCACATGCTTCTGCCTCAGTGCGGCTCACTCCTACTGATGGATCTCAGGGAAAAGTAAAAAAGTTGAAGAAGGGATGCGGCCTGCACCGCTAACCACACGTCGGATACCAGGTACTTAAATGTGAAGTAAGTAATGGTATCCCCGGTTCAATTCCTGGGTCGGGAAGATCTGCTGGAGAAGGGATAGGCTAGTCACCCCGATATTCTTGGGCTTCCCTTGTGGCTCAGCTGGCAAAGAATCTGCCCGCAATGTGGGCGGACCTGGGTTTGATCCCTGGATTGGGAAGATCCCCTGGAGAAGGGAAAGGCAGCCCACTCCAGTATTCTGGCCTGGAGAATTCATGGACTGTATAGTCCGTGGGGTGGCAGAGAGTCAGACAGGACTGAGCGGCCTTCACTTTCATTTTCAATGGTATCCCCAAATGCCCAGTGAGCAGCCTGCCCCAAGTCACAGCTTCAGTGTGGTGCAGAACCAGGTTTCAAGGTGGGGTGGCCTGAAACCACCTCCTCTGTGCTGTGCCCGCTACCTCACCACCTGCTTCCAGACTTCTTTCTAGTGAACCCTAGTTACTTCCCCTGGGTTCCTCAGACAGCCATTTGGCAGTGGGTTGCCATTTCTTCCTTCAGGGGATCTTCCTGACCCAGGGATCGAACCCGGGTCTCCCACGTTACAGGCAGACTCTTTACCATCTGAGTCACCAGGGAATCCCTCAAACAGAGCCACTGGTCCTCAATCTTCTGTGACATATGAGCAAGTGACCCCTGAATTAGTGGAGGTAAAATTCCTGCACATAGATATGAATGCCTGAAAAGAATGGGAGTGGAAGATTCCAGGAAGCTTTCAGTGTTGCTCTGAACAAGTCCGATTCATTCCCAATTACAAGTAAATCCACTCTCATTCTTTCACTTGACATCTAACTGTAGTTTGTGTACCTGCTTCTCAGTGGGGACCCATATTACAAAATCTAATGCCAATTTTCTGTACTCTGCCTACTTCATCAATCAATAATACTTTAAAAACACCCCATGTGCGACTTCCCTGTGGTCTAGTGTCTAAGACTCCTCCAGGCTCCCAATCCATTGGATCCCTGGATTAGATCCCTGGTCAAGGAACTAGATCCCACATGCCACAGCTAAAGATCCTGTCTGCTTGCAGTAACCAAGACCAGGAGCATCCAAATAAATAAATATTAAAACAGAAAACAAAAAAACAAGCACTCTGTGTAGAGAACAGTCTAGTGGCTACCAGTGGGGAGAAAGGAAGGAGGAGGGGCGACATAGGAATAAGGGATTTAAGAGGTACAAACCACTATGTGTAAAATAAATAAGCTACAAGGATATATTGTACAGCACAGAAAATATAGCAAATATTTTATAATTATAAATGGAACATGATCTTTAAAAAATTGTAAATCACTGTTACATACCTGAAAATATGAAAGTGTTAGTCACTCAGGTGTGTCCTACTCTTTGCAATCCCATGGACATATGTTACAGGTATACATTATGATTCACAATTTTTAAAGGTTTTACTCTATTTGTAATTCCCTGGTGGCTCAGTGGCTAAGACTCTGTGCTCCAAATGCAGGAGGCCTGGGTTCAATCCCTTGGTAAAGAATCTGGCTGCAACGCAGGAGACCCAGGTTTGATTGCCGGGTCGGGAAAATCTTTTGGAGAAGGGAATGGCAATCCACTCCAGTATTCTTGCCTGGAGAACCCCATGGACAGAGGAGGTTGGTGGGGTTGCAAAGAGTTGGACAAGACTGAGTGGCTAACACTACTACTCTATTTATAGTTATCATATATAAAATATTGAATATATTGCCTGTGTTATACAATATATCCTTGTAGCCTATTTTATGGCTAATAATTTGTACCTCTCAGTCTCCTTACTCTCCCCTGTCTTGCCTCTCCCTTTTTCCATCTCCCCATTGGTAAACACTAGTTTGTTCTCTTAGTCTGCTTCTTTTTTGTTTTATTCACTAGTTTGTTGTATTTTTCAGAGCCTAGGTGTAAGTGATAACACACAATATTTGTCTTTCTGATTTATTTCACTTAGCATGATGCCCTCCAAGTCCATCCGTGTTGCTGCAAATGGCATTATTGCATTCTTTTTTATGGCTGAGTAGTATTCCAGTGTGTATGTATACACCACATCTTCTTTGTCCATTTCTTTATTGATGGACACTTAGGTTACTTCCATATCTTGGCTAATATAAATAACTGCATACGTTATCTTAAATCCTCACAGTCTCACTATAGACTTGGCGTTATTATCTTCAATTGTTTTGGAGGTTAATATAATTTCCTTAAAGTTTTAACAGAAGGTGATAGAATTGTGAGCTGAAACCCAGGTCTGTGTGATGCCAAAGACTAACTGCCACAAGATTATTTTAGCAGTCTCTCTGTGTCACTAGGAATTGTCTCAGAAATTCTAAGCAAGTTTAACAAGCATGCTTTCAATCTCTAGACCCTTCAAAACCAAATCTAAGGACCCTGAGGCAAGTTATTTACATGATTAAAACCCTTTAAAATATATAAAAATACATACAAAGATAGCATAGCACAAATGCCTCTGTGCTCATTCTTGAATTTAATTTCTGTGGTCAGCCTTTATGTAGTCACTATACTAAGGGTTATAATGACTATTTAGTCATCTTGCCCTCCATCCATGTGTGCTTTTGGGGGAAATGTATTATACAGTGATTTATTATTAGAAATGACCATAAAATTGAATGAGTATGTGTCAAAGAATGTCAAATGGTTATACACTTTTAATAAATATTGCCAATTTAATAAAAACAACGTGGGGTTTAAATGGAGAATATGGATATTAAAGGTATGTGGTTCAAGTCATCTGCCATGCATGAGCTAGAGTAGCAAGCTTGACTGTCTCCGTGCCAGTTAAGAAAAGACAAAGGAGGAAAGGAGAACTTGATGAAGAAATAGTGCCCAAACCAGGAGCCATAGCAGATCCGGAACGGCTGAGTGGGAGGTACATACTTGCAGAGTTTGAGGACTGAGACTGACCGGTGAAAGAAGTCTCTGTGCTCGCCCCTCAATCACGCATGGGGAATGGCTTTCCGTCCAGGGCATACCGGGAATCTTGGTAATTCACACTTTCCTAACAGCTGCATTTCTTATCATCTTTGGCATATTTCTCCAGATTGCACAAAGCCTCTTATCTTGCGAACATTCTCTCTCTGGACTCCTGTCTCTTTCAGCTGCTTAGAAGCCACGTCTCTTAAATCTCCCAGCTGTCTTTCTTACCTTTCAGCCCTTGTTTCCTTTATCTGTACATTTTTTTTTTAATCTTCCCCAGCTGCCACTTTTGGCACAGTAGTTGTCTCTCTGTTCTCTCAGAGTGAGACATTTCAGCACGCTGATGTGGGGAGGGAACATAATCATTATAACAATGCACTTGCAAAATTAGCCCTGAAATCTAGCAAGAAAAAAATTCATCTCAGCATTCCTCCAACCTGGTGCACTGCATGAATCAACTCACGCAATTCTGGAAAGATGAGACATCTAAGAGACTTGCACAGAGAAATGCCAAAGAGAACCACAGGGCACTTTATTGTCCAAAATAAGAGATTTCTCCCCTTAGAAATGCAGAATCTCTGCAGCAGCAGCCTCACCAAGTTTATGTAACACATTCTCAGTGGCATAAAATGTTAACTGGCATCCCAACTGTGTACTGAAAGGTGAATGCCAGAAGCTGTTGACAAATTTCACTTCGTATTGGAAACTCCTTGGTTTTACTTGCCTGTCACCAATACCTATAGCTGATTCTAAGTTTTTGTAATCAATGTGATTGTCACACCCCATGGTAATTCTCTTGAGAGAATATTAGTGGTTCTGTGGGGTTATCAGATTTTCTTACCATTGATGGATTCTGAGGGATTGAGAGAAATAATATAATTTTAATTTGAGGGATTTTTAAAAAATTACATAATAAGGGCTTGAGGACCTCTGAAAAAGAGGGAAAACTTTTGGGATGCTACATTGCTAGGCAGCTAGGAGTTTCTGATTTGGCAGCAATGATTCATTTATTCCCACTCAAGAAATGCTCCAGGACTTCCCTTGAGGGCCAGTGGTTTAGACTCCCAAGTTTCAAATGTATAGGTGGCATGTTCAGTTCCTGGTCAGAGAACTAAGATCCCACATGCTGCACAGTATGGCCAAACAAATATTAAAAACAAAACAATAACTGAAAAAAATAAAAAACCTAAAGAAATACTCCAAAAGTAAAACGTCCTGGGTAATCCCTAGGTTCTCTTTGGAGCTGGCCAATAACCTCATAAATTTGAACAAATCTGTTAAACTACCTTTGTGTTACTATTATGCTAATAAGAGTGTCATTCCAAAGAGTGATGTCAACCAATATTGAAGGTAAATCTCTTGATTGTCTGAAATACATACCCAGTATGCTTTGAAGTAAATGGGAACTTTTTATATACTTAATTAAGTCCAGGTTCTTGAGATGAGGGGAAAATCAACAAGCAAGGTCCATTTGAACTGGATTTACTCACTTTGTCATCTCAATCAGATCAATTGCCATATCCGAATATATTCTATAAAAACCTGCATTGATTATAATATGCCAGAATGAATAGTTGAACACACACACACGTCCCCAAGTTACTAAGGGCAAACTCTTTCTGGCTGTTGCTAATTAGATAACAATATGGATCCTGGGGAAAACAGTTCGTGTTAAAAGGGTAGAAACTCATAGCTTGGTGCTCTGTGAAGACCCAGAGGGTGGGATGGAAAGCATGGGAGGGAGGTTCAAGAGGGGAGGGTTAGGTGTATACATATGGCCAATTCACTTTGTTGTACAGCAGAGACTAACACAACATTGTAAAGTGATTGTATTAAGCTAAAAACAAATATTTTAAAAAAGGATAGAAGCTCTGTAACTCTAAATGATGAACTGATATCATATTTTGAGATCCTGAAATTCCAAACATTATCAGCCCAGCACTTCATAGCTCCAGGGAAGGCAGGTCATAGAGCCAGTGGATTCTATAAATTACAATTTAAACACTAAAGTCATAATTATTTTTCAGAATCATTCGTATTCTTTTTTGTCTTGACAGTGTTCCACTTTCCTTTTCTGTTACAATGATCAACACTGAAATCTCATCTTTCTTGGGTATTACTGGGCATTTCCTGTGTATGTATGCATGTGTGCTAAGTCACTTCAGTCATATCCAACTCATTGTGACCCCATGGACTGTAACCCGCCAGGCTCGTCTGTCCATGGGATTCTCCAGGCAAGAATACTGGAGTGGGTTACTGTGCCTTCCTCCAGGGGAATTTTCCGGTCCCAGGGATCAAAACACATCTCTTACATCTACATTGGCAGATAGGTTCTTTACTATTAGCACCACCTGGGAAGAGTCTTTCCTGTGTATAAGGCATGTTAATTCAGTTCAGTTCAATTGCTCAGTCGTGTCCAACTCTTTGCTACCCCATGAATCTCAGCACACCAGGCCTCCCTGTCCATCACCAACTTCTGGGGTTTACCCAAACTCATGTCTGTACAAAAAAGATCTTCACGACTCAGATTATCACGATGGTGTGATCACTCACCTAGAGCCAGACATCCTGGAATGTGAAGTCAAATGGGCCTTAGAAAGCATCACTATGAACAAAGCTAGTGGAGGTGATGGAATTCCAGTTGAGCTATTTCAAATCCTGAAAGATGATGCTCTGAAAGTGCTGCACTCAATATGCCAGCAAATTTGGAAAACTCAGCAGTGGCCACAGCACTGGAAAAGGTCAGTTTTCATTCCTATCCCAAAGAAAGGCAATGCCAAAGAATGCTCAAACTACCACACAATTGCACTCATCTCACACGCTAGTAAAGTAATGCTCAAAATTCTCCAAGTCAGGCTTCAGCAATATGTGAACCATGAACTTCCAGATGTTCGAGCTGGTTTTAGAAAAGGCAGAGCAATCAGAGATCAAATTGGCAACATCCACTGGATCATTGAAAAAGCAAGAGAGTTCCAGAAAAACCTCTATTTCTGCTTTATTGACTATGTCAAAGCCTTTGACTGTGTGGATCACAATAAACTGGAAAATTCTGAAAGGCATGTTAAGTATACTATTAATGCATCTTTCTGGGATTTGGCTTGTTTGGAATAACCAATGTATGACAGCTAACATTTCCTTGAAATTATTCATTTTATGAGATCTTTGAATAAATGACTTTTAAAAATCTCTGATAGAATTAAGGTAGGAGTAACTAAAGTGGTGGGAGCTAGTTTATTAAAACTAAAATATTCACTGTTTTATAGATCAGTTATCTTTCTTATAATTATTCCAGAGGAATTATTTGCAGTGGTAACCATAAACTTGTAATCATTTTTGGGATTTCAGTTATGTTGAGTTAGATAGCTAGTATGTGTTTACAGATTCTAAAGACACAGAGAAGATGTCAGTGTGGACATAAATGCAAGCGTAAAGGCTATAAAAAGACTATGGGAACATGCAAAAGCATTGGAGAATGATGCAAACTGTTCTCTAAGGGTGGGAAGACAAAACTAACATGCACCATAGTGTGAAGAATCGTGAATCTGAACAAACAAACACTGAGCTGTTGAACTGTTCCAGTGTCTATTGCAGGGTTACACCCCACCCCAAAACCTAGGCGTACAAAATAAAAAATATCCATTTGTTCGTATTTGCTGTCCTGTGGGTCAGAAATTCAGAGAGGGACAGCCCTTCTCTGATATACAGTGTCTGCCCTAGACCAGCAGTCGTGGCTAGAACGGCCAAGGTGTCTGGAATGCATAATGACCCAAATAGCTGGACCTTGGAGGATCACTTCCAGGATGAGCTTGAGCATGGCAGTCCCAGGGCTGTCTGATTTCCTGCATAACGCTTCAGACGCCACTGAACAAGGTGAAGGTTGAGTGACCTCTCTTGGCCCGGCCTGAGAAGTTAAGTAGCACTGCTTATGCTGTGTTCTGCGGATTCCAAGTGAGTCATGGAGACTATGCTGCACTTAGTAGGCAGAGGACTTAGACCCTACCTCTTGATGGGAGGAACGAAAAATATCTGGTGCCGTCTTTAAAACTGCTGTCTTAGGGACTTCCCTGGCAGTCAAGTAGTTAAGACTTCGCCTTCCAATGCAGGGGCATGTGGGTTTGATCCCTGGTTGGGGAGCTAAGATCCCCCCCATGCCTCATGGCCAAAAAAATATATGTATATATAACAGGATCAAAATTATAACAAATTATAACTTTAAAAATAGTCCACATAAAAAAACATGTCATATTAATAAAGATTTTTTTCAGTGTAAATTCACTTACCTTGAATTCCTTTTTCATTCTAATACCTAATTTGTAAATAATAAGTTCTCTTCTCCTTTCTCTGACTGTGTTTGCTCATTTTTGAAATGTAGAATTGGTGTGCTGAGTTATGAGTAGTAGAGCCCTGGGATATAGCCATATAAAAGGTTACTTCTGATATAAACTCGTTTTAATAATAGTCAAATACTTTAATAACCAATACTTTGGCCACCTGATGCAAAGAACTGACTCATTGGAAAAGACCTTGATCCTGGGAAAGATTGAAGACGGGAGGAAAAGGGGGCCATAGAGGATGAGATGGGTGTATGGCATCACTGACTCAATGGACATGAGTTTGAGAAAGCTCCTGGAGTTGGTGATGGACAGGGAAGCCATGAGGTGGCAAAGAGTTGGACGCAACTGAGCGACTGAACTGAACTGAATAATCAAGTAGAAATTCAGATGTCAGCAGGATGTAGTAGTTATTAGATGTAATTTATCACAACTGTTTAGGAGACTGACGGTTTTTCTAAATTTGATAACCAACTAGCCAGATGTTAAGATATGAGCCCAAACTCCTAGAGCTGGGATATGCAGTGGAGGAAAAGTAGCCAGGTCTATGGAGCATAGGGTGACTACAACACTAACAGCAGGAACCAGCATCCTGAGGAAGCCAGCAGCCTGTACAATTAGAAGGACACTGAAGGGGGGAGGTCACAGGCTACAAGTTCAGTCCCTGCCCCACCAGAAATCGCCATTATGCGAATGGGTAAGTCTCTTATATCTTTGTCTTCTGTTTCCTCATCTGTAAAGGATTTGACCAGGGAACCTCAGGATTTCAATTCCTCCAGTTACATTGATTTTCATGCAGGTCTCTCCTACTGTGATCCCAACAGGGCAGCTCTTAAAGCATGTATGAAAAGAAAGTAGAAAAAAAAAAACTAAAACGCATTTTTTGGTGACTACTTTATCTTGCCACAGAGCTTCCAGCCCTTTGCATGTTTTAGTGCATTCTTGCCTGTGTTAAAATACCCACGGGAGGAAAAGAAAGACATGAGAAAGAGCTTGAAGAGAAGGTATTTGGTGCCAATAGGCCATAATTAAGATAATGGATCCCTATGACTCAGGCAGTAAAGAATCTGCCTGCGATGCAGGAGACCCAGGTTCAATCTCTGGATGGGGAAGATCCCCTGGAGAAGGAAATGGCAACCCACACCAGTATTTTCGCCTGGAGAATTACATGGACAGAGTATATGGGGTCACAAACAATCGGACACGACTGAGTGACTAACACTACGTCAATTTAAAAATTAAAATTAAATGAAAGATTAAATATATTAAAAATTGAAAGAAAAAAAAAAGATTTGAGTCTAAAGAGAGCTTTCTGGTCAACCTGAAAGGTACCCGAGAGTGATATCTCTCTAGAGCAATGAGGGCAATGGCAGGTCCCTCCCCAACCACTCTACACACTCAGCCAGGGAAAAGCTGCTCTTCCTCTGAGAAGTAGCTGAAACAACAGCCACCCTCACTTGCCTGGGGAAAGTACGCAAGTAGGCTGCTGGAGGGGACGTCTGGGCCTGCTGAAATGAGGAGGAAAAGCTGTGTCATATTTGTCTAAGGCAACAGGGGCCTTGCTTAACAGTGAGATCCATCAATAATCCATGGCCCTGTGGAGAAAGAACCCTATTAATAAGATATGTTGCTGTTTGTGGAAGACTGAGCCAATGAGGCCCTCGTTCCAGGGAAACTGAATATGCTCAGAGTGACGCAGCACTCTCTGAACTTTCCAGTGACACCACCAGATAGCTTAGATCAGAAGCAATTTTAGAAGGTTCGTTCAACACACAGCAGTCCTTTCTGCCAGCCTCATTTGTTGGGGTCAAAGGCTGGTCAGAAACACACTTGACCAATGCGCCAATCATACCTCAATAGAAAGAGAAAAGGGAACTTCCCTGTAGCACATGGGGTAAAAAAATCTGCTTGCAATGCAGGAGACCTGGGTTTGATCCCTGGATCAGGAAGATCCTCTGGAGAAGGGAATGGCAACCCACTCTAGTATCTTGCCTGGAGAATCCCATGGACACAGGAGCCTGGTGGGCTACAGTCGATGGGCTCCCAAAGAGTCGGACATGACTGAAAGACTAAGCACACAGAAAGAGAAAAAAGGGGGGTGGGCAGTGAAGAGGAGAGAAAAAGAAAGAAAAGGAAAGAGGGAGGGGACAGGGGAGGAAGGAAAGAAACTTGACCAGAGGTTTGCTTGTTTGTTTGTCTTTAAGAATGGTCAAGGGCACTGAGTTATTTGGGGGCCTTAGGCTTTATATTAGATCACTGTTTAAGCATAAAAATGTTATCTGCCTGGTTTTAGACCCAATCTGGAAGACTGAAAATCAACAGAATTCCCAAATCTATTTTTCATTCCATTTAGAGCTCATCATCTTCTAGATCTGTCTAGTTCTTCTTTATGGTAACATTTAATTATTAATTCTTCCTTACTTTTAGCTTCTAATTTAAGAATGCATTAATAGACTGCTCACTAGGGAGTTTGCCAGAATCATGGCAGGGCAAGGTCATTAGTGTGTGATGGCTAGGAGCTCAGACTTGGAGGCAGATGGATCTGGAACTGAGACTGGGCTCCGCTGTGCACCAGCGAGTGACCTTAGGCAAGTTCTGTACCCTCTCTAAGTCTTTGTTTCCTCCTCTGTAAGACAGGGATGATGCCTTCCTCATAAAGTATGATAATATAAAGCATTAATAAAGGCAAGGAGTAAGCACTCAATAAAGGTTTTATATTGTTTTTCTTAATTATTCATCTGGCAAATATTAAGTGTTTAATATGTGCTGGATATTGTCTTAGGCATTGGAGACATAGGAGTAGAAAAACATACAGCTTTGTGGCTCATGGAACTTATATTCTTGGAGGAGAGGAGACCAAAAATAAACAAACAAGTAAATATAAGAGGTGAAAAAGTAACAATAGAGAATAAAAAAGGAAAAGGAATTGAGGGTGATAGAGGTGGGAAGGAGTTTCTTATTAGTTATCTTATTAGTTTCTCTGATAAGATAACATTTAAGCCAGAAATAAGAGTATATAAGAAGTAAGCCATGTGGGGATTTGTAGGAAGATCATTCGAGGTACAGGGTATTGCATGTTCAGAGGCCCTGAGGCAGGAGTGTGCTTGATGTGTTCAAGGAAGGACAAGGAAGACAGTGCAGCTAGAGCAGAGAAAGTAAGGGGGAGAAGTGGTAGGAGATGAGGTTAGGAACATGGAAGGGAGCAGCCAGAACATGATACAACTGTATAGACTATGACGACTTAGGATTTTACTGTGGATGAGGTAGGGAGCCACTGACAGGTAGAATAGTGTCGATGTCGTTGACATGCAGAGGGGCTGAGCTAGCATTCAAGAGGTGAGGCTGGAGTGTGGTCAGTCCTACATGGTCAGAGGACAGAAGACAAATTGTAAGGGCACAAATAGGGTAGTAGGTGGGGTGGTGAGGAGCAAGTTAACTTGTGATTGGTTATTTTCAATGCAGTAAGTATATAGTAATGCCATTATCTAAGAGCAAGGGCAGCAAATGAATATTCTGCAAGGTTCTGTGTGTTCTGGCTGCTCCCTGCCACCTCCCTGACCTCATCTCCTACCACTCCCACCCATTACTTTCTCCACCCTAGCTGCACTGTCTTCCTTGAACACACCAGGCACACTCCTGCCTGGAGTATGGTTCCCTGTGCCTGGAATGATCTTCTACAGGTGCCCAAGTGGCTTACCTCTCTTATTCTTGTTCTGTGTTTAAATGTCATCTTATCAGAAAAGCTTCCCAGACTTGCCCACTTCCTATCTCTGTCTCTCCTTTTCTACCCCCTTTCTTTCTTTATTCCTTGTTATTATCTTTATCACCTATCTGAAAAGTATATTTGCTTGCTCATTTGTTTTTGGTCTTCCATGCCCCCAGAATTTAAGCAGCACAAGTACCAAAATTTTGTTTTGAGAAGGGAGGTGAAAAAGTCTAGGAGAGTGGGCTTGTGGTGAGACACAGAATAGGATCAACAAGCAGTTGTTCTAATAATGTTGCTGCTGCTGCTGCTGCTCAGTCGCTTCAGTCGTGTCCGACTCTGTGCGACCCCAGAGACGACAGCCCACCAGGCTCCGCAGTCCCTGGGATTCTCCAGGCAAGAACACTGGAGTGGGCTGCCATTTCCTTCTCCAGTGCGTGAAAGTGAAAAGTGAAAGTGAAGTCGCTCAGTCGGGTCCACCTCTTAGCGACCCCACCGACTGCAGCCCACCAGGCTCCTCTGTCCATGGGGTTTTCCAGGCAAGTGTACTGGAGTGAGGTGCCAGTGCCTTCTCCGCTAGTAAGGTTTACGGCCATGAATTTAAAGCAGTGTATCTTTTTTTAAAAATATGCCAGTATTTAGAAGTATCTTGTTTTCTATCTGAAAATATGTATATATATAGTTTCAGGAACAAATAGGAGAAGTTAAAAAAAAAAGTCATGAGATTCCAAATGAAACGTTTTGGTTGTCATTCAAATGATGCTACCATAAAGTATTCCAAGAGTATGCCAAGAACCTGATATCTTAGTTTAGGTCTTTGCTCCCAGGATGCTTTTCCACTCCACCTCATCTACCTCCCATTAGATACTATCTTTTTAGGAGACTCAGAAAAGTCTGGACCAAGGAACAGACTTTCCGACTCTCACTACAGAAGGCTGAACAATAGGAAGGAACTGCCTTTACTTAGAGCTTTTCAGGTCTGTATGTATAAAGATGAGTGTTTGATTTGCCCCTTTTAGGATAGAGCAAGGGACAGTCTTTGTTTATAATATGGTTAATTTATACACAAATGTAGATTTGCAATTGTGTCAACTTTTCCCTGGTGGCTCAGATGGTAAAGAGTCTGCCTGCAATGTGGGAGACTTGAGCTCAATCCCTGGGTCAGGAAGATCCGCTGGAGAAGGAAATGGCAACCCACTCCAGTATTCTTGCCTGGAAAATCTCCTGGACGGAGGAGCCTGGCGGTCAACAGTCCATAGGGTCACAAAGAGTCAAGACACAACTGAGCGACTTCACTTTCACTTTCAACTAAACTGAAAGGATATTATGACAGAAATTGTTTCCTCATCACTCGCTGAGAGAGAAATGTGTTTCTCTCTGGAACAAAGGTGAACTACATCAAGACAATGTGCTCTCCTTCCTAGGACCTATCTTGGGATTGCCTTGTTCATGAATGGTATGGTTTGGGTGCTGCTAATCCCTGATATTTTAGTAAATTATGGCCTTGAATTTCTTTCAAGGGAAGAAATAGAAAAAAATGATGGAACGACTCAGACAACCAATGATCAGCCCCCAAAGATGTGCTGTGTGAATAGATTCCCAAATCTCAGTGGCTTATGATAACAAAGTTGAATCTCAGTCAAGCTACAAGTCCACTGTGTTTGGCTGCCATGCTGTTTCATGTCATCTTCACACCACGACCAAAGATACCCTGGCAGAGACTATCTGGAATGTGGCTGGTGACAGGGGAAAAAGATGCAGTAAACCACAAACTCCTCAGAAATTCCCTGGTGGTCCAGTGATTAAGACATGGACTTTCAGTGTCGTGGGCCCAGGTTTGACCCCCAGTCAGGGAACTAGGATCCCCACAAACCATGCAGTGTGGCCAAAAATAAATTAAAAAGCACAAACTCCTCTTAACCTTTTGAATGAATGTGATACATATCACTTCTCATAGTCCATTGGCCAAGAATGATTTCAGAGGGTTGAGAAAGTAGAATCTTCTCCCAGGAAGGACAAACAGATATTGGTAAACTGTAGTGCAATCTACAATGGATGCTTTATTGAATTAAGTAGTACTGGATGGATTGATTAAGATTGGATGAATTGAATAGATTTGGATTGGATCAGACTGATGTAAAGCAGAGTATTTGAATCAATGTGTTGGTGTGTAGTGTCAATAATTAAGCCTGAATTGAATATAGCATAAGACAAAATGGACTTAGATGGGACTTTTGAACGCAGAGAACTGTTTGCTTAATGATGATGCTTTACTGATGAGAAAATTAAAGCCTACATAGAAGAGCTGACTAGTCCCACATCACACAGAGTGGGTGAGGAAACCAGATTTTCACTTTTCCTAGTTTGGTTTTCATTCTGTCATAACTGGAAGCCCCTCTGGAAAAACAACAATACCACCACAGCCCCCACCTAGGTATTTACCTGATATTTTTATAAAATGCACATTTAAGGTAAAATTCAAGATAATAAAAAGAGAGAAGCAAAATCCGCCCTCCCCACATCATACCTCAGCTTTACCTCTAGACAAGTACCCACCATTGACACCTGTTTATAGATCTTCCAGAAACTTCTGTCCATGCACAAGCATGCGTATGTGATGCTTTTACGCAAACTATATGATACATGTGCCACTTACTTTTAAAATTTAACAATGTGGACCGCGGAAATTAACACAGTATTGTAAAATCAGTGATGCTTTAATAAATTGATAATTAATTTAACAATTATCCTGAACATATTTAGTCTCTCTCTCTGTGAATCTAACCTTTGCTTAATGGCTATGTGATATTCTCCTATGAATACCACTGTCTATATACCAGCTAGCTATTATACACATTTAAACATTTCATATATTTTCATATTACAAATGATGAAATGCATCACCTATATGTTCAGACTTTGTAATTTATGTCTCAAGCCTTGACATTTCTTCTGGATTATTATACTACTTATCTACTATGTATACTACTTATACTACTTTGTATTGTCACCTTTTTTGTTTTTTTAGTTTTTTTAAAAAATATGGATCGGGTTCTGGAGGGGGAGCATATGTAAACCCATGGTGATATCATGTCATTGTATGGTAAAACTAATATAAAAAAAAAAGGAAAAAATAAAAATAAAAAATATGGATCATGTTTAAAGTCTTTATTGAATTTTTAAATTCACTGGACTTAATTGAATTTTTAAAGTCTTTAATGAATCCCCAACCAGGGATTAATCCCACATGCTTTGTGGCCAAAAAATCAAAACATTAGAAAAAGGAAGCAGTACTGTGACAAATTCAATAAAGACTTTAAACATGATCCACATTTAAAAAGAAAAAAAAGTGAAGATACAAAGTAGATAAATAGCATAATAATCCAGAGGAAAAGTCAAGTGGGAGTTTAGCTCCCCAGCTAGGGATTGAGGGCTTCCCTGGTGGCTCAGCTGATAAAGAATCCAACTGTCTGCAGCGCAGCAGACCTGGGTTCAGTCCCTGGTTTGGGAAGAGCTCCTGGAGAAGGGAACGGCTACCCACTCGAGTATTCTGGCCTGGAGAATTCCGTGGACTATATAGTCCATGAGGTTGCAAAGAGTTGGACACAACTGAGCGACTTTCACTTTCACTTTCAACTAGGGACTGGACTCACACCCCCTGCATTGGAAAGTGACGTCTTAACCACTGGACTGCCAGGGGAGTCCTTGTGTCTTCACTTTGAATATCTAATAGCTATCAAAACTGAGATGATCAGAAAAGAGAATTTTTGTATGTCCCAATCAAATTTTTCCTTTCTTAATCTTCTTCCTTGCAGTCAATGACATTTCTATCCACCCAATAATATAGGCTAAGATATTAGCAGTCATTCTTTGTTTCCTATCTTTTTTCAGTTCTGATATCCAGTTTCTTGTTGGCTCTCGCTCCAGATTAAATCACTACTTCAACCACTTTCCCTGACCTCCACTGCTGTTATTCCAGGCTAAGTTCTCATCATGCTTCACTTAGTTGACTGCAATCACCTACTGGCTGGATCCTCTTGACCGTTTTGGTCCATTCACATTCACCACAAAGTAGCCGGAGTGATCTGTTCTTTTTATTATCAAACAGCAATGTATTGGGTTGGCCAAAATGTTCATTTGGATTTTTCCAACCCAAACGAACATTTTGGTCAACCCAATATATAAAGATATATATATGGATATATACATCCATAAAATTTAAGTGAAATGAAACATACAAACTTTAATTCTTCTGTTTTATAAGCTTTAATCCTATCATAATATATCGATAGAACACTAACATAACATCAGAACATTTTCTCATGCCTCTTTTTATTCAGTCCATGTCCCCTATCTCCAGCCATAGTGATATAAAAAAATTTGTTCAGATTTTTTCCTCCTTAGATAAATTTAGCTTGTTGTAGAATTTCATATACATAGAATCAATTGTATTCTTTTGTGTGAATCTTCTTTCACTTAGCATAGTGTTTTTGAGATCTATTCACGTTGTTAGATATATCAATAGTTTGTTCCTTTTTTATTGCTAGCTAGTATTCTATCATATACATATACCACAATTTGCTTATCCATTCTTGGGTTAATGAACACTTGGCTGTTTCCAGTTTAGGGTGATTAGAAATAAAGCATCTGTGAACATTTCCATATAAATCGATTTTCAGACATATATTTTCATTTCTGTTGGGTAAAGACCTCAGGAGTAGAATTGCTGGGTTATGGGGTAGGATTATGCTAGGTTTTATAAGGAACAGGCAGATCATCTTTTAAAATTGTTATACTATTTTATACTCCCAGCAACAAAGTATGGGAGTGCCTGCTTTCTCTTTCTGCACTGTGGTTTTATTTCTTGTTCACTCTTTAACATCTAACATTTGGGGATGTGAGCTTTATGCAGGCATTCGCTACAATACTCCCAGGACTTCCCTGGTGGTTCAGTGGTAAAGAATCTGCCTGCCTGCCAAGCAGGAGATGTGGGTTCAATCCCTGGGTGGGGAAAGATCCTCTGGAGAAGGAAATGGCAACCCACTCCAGTATTCTTGCCTGAGAAATCCCATGGACAGAGAAGCCTGGTGGGCTACAGTTCCTGGGGTCACAAAAGAGTCGGACACGACTTAGTGACCAAATAACAACACGCCTGCCTTCACTGGACAGTAGAGTTTATCTACTCTGTGCCCTGAGCATCAGTCAAATTAGAGATTAAATTCACCAAAGTTAAGCACACACCCTTAGGATAAAAGCCAGTTTCAGGGATGTACCAAGTAGAATTCTGGTGTTATTTCATTTTGGCATCTGCAGATCCCTTATTTGCTAGATCTTGAAAGCATTAAGTGTATAAAATTATCCAGAATTTTTAGTTGTTTTTAATGAGAGATTCATTTCACATTTTAATTGGATTAGATTTCATTCAGGACATCTAGTCTGCCTTGCTGTCATAATTGGAAGTCTCTAGAATGTACTTTAAAAACTGTAAATGCGGGTAACATCACATCTCTGATTAAAATTTTCCAACGATTTCCTAAGGCCCTTAGAACAAAACTGCAACTTCCTATTTGACCTTCAAGGCGGCCCTGTGTTGTATGACCTGTGCTTACTCTTGTGATTTCATCTTAAAACACTACACTTCTGCTACATGGGCTTTCTTTCTGGTCCTAGACACAGCCAACTTTCTCCGTCTTAGGATATTGCTGATTGTTTCACCTGGCTGCCTCTTTCTTATCTTTAATATCTTTTCCTGACTTGGGCATCCAAAATAGCCTTCCTCCCTCCCAATTACTCTTTATCCTAATAGTCTTTTAGTTTCTCTTAGCTCTTATCACCGTAAGAAATTATGGTATTTATTTGCTTGTTGTCTGTCTAGCCTTGTGTGTGCATGCTAAGTCGCTTCAGTCATGTCCAACTCTGTGCAACCCCGATGGACTGTAGCCGCCAGGCTCCTCTGTCCATGGGATTCTCCAGGCAAGACTACTGGAGTGGAGTACTCTTGCTATGCCCTCCTCCAGGCGATCCTCTCAACCCAGGGATCAATCCCATGTCTCTTATGTCTAACCTGCATTGGCAGACGGGTTCTTTATCACTAGCACCACCTGGGAAGCCCTCCCCCTGTAAGAGAATGTAGATTCCATGAGCACAGAGACTGTGTCTCTTGTTTTCCTGCTGTTTTCCCAGTGCCTAAAATTATACTGATAACCTAGAAGCACTCAGTGGGGACTTGTTAAATGGAAGCACAAATAAACACATTCTGCAGGGACTAACCTCTGTTTACAATAAATGTAGCCATGCTGGAATATGTAAATATTAAATTTCCATTTTAAAATGAAGCTGACTTTCTTTTATCTCTCCTTCACCTGGTGTTATTTGGATTCTTAAAAACTTTACTAGGGACTTCCTGGTGGTCCAGTGGTTAAGAATCTGCCTTCCAAGGCAGGGGACATAGGTTCGATCCCTGGTTCAGGGAACTGAGATCCCACATGCCGTGGGGCAACGAGGCCAGTGCACTGCAACTGCTGAACACTTGAGTTCATTGGCCACACCAGAGAGAAGCCCGTGTGCTGCAACCAACCCCCAACGCAGCCAAATAAATAGTTTTTTAAAAAAAATTTACTGTATGTGTGTATTATCTATGATTTACAGGGGCAATTATTCTTTGTTATAAAGAAGATACTAGAAAAAAAAAGTTAGGGAATTTCCTGGCAGTCTGGTGGTTAGAACTCTATGCTTTGACTGCTGGAGGCTTGGGTTCAATCCCTGGTTGGGGAACTAAGATCCCACAAGCCTTATGATGTGGAAGAAAAAAAAAAAAACACTGGTTTTCAAAGGACTGAGAACCGTTGTGTTAAATTCTCATGTGCTGTGCTGAGTTGCTCAGTCGTATCTCTTTGCTACGCTCTTCTGTCCATGGGGATTCTCTGGGCAATAATATTGGAGTCGGTTGCCATGCCCTCCTTGAGGGGGGTCTTTCCAACCCAGAGGTCAAACCCAGATCTCCTGCATTTTGGGTGGATTCTTACCGTCTGAGTCATCAGAGACTCATCATTGCCTAGAATCTAAGCACCAGACCCATATTTGTCTATGTTCTACTGAACAGCTTGCCCCCAGACACTGCATGGAATTCTAGATGTGTCCAAAGCAAATTTCATCATCTGGTTTCACAAAACTTTCTCTTTGTGTTTGGTTCCTGAGTCTATCACTCTTGGTCACCGTGTCCCTAGCCCCACCATCACTTATTCAGTCATCTAGTATTACTATCTTTGTACCTCTTCAAATTACTTATGACTATTCTTTCCCATCCCCATTTCTATGACTTACTTCAAATGCTCATCATCTTACCTGTAGATCCTTGAAACATTCTTCCTTTGCATCTTCTCGCCACCCTCTATCTCTGTTATTCATAGACTATATAAATATTAGTCATCTTATGGGCGTGGAATAACAAAAAGGCTACTGTGCATGACTTTGACCATATTACAAAATTCACATTACACAGCGATCTTTCTAAAGTTTCAAATCTGGTTATATTCCTGGTACCACAGTGCCTGACAAAGTAAATCCATTCTCCTCAGTGTGGTTATACCACCCTAGCTCCATCTTAGTTCTTTAGCTTCTTCCCCACTCCGTCCATGCCCTATACTCCAGCCATACAGACCAGATCTGCAGTTCTCAGGACAAGTTTCTTATGTTGCCTGAACAGACTTGGACATATTTACTCAGCCAGAGTCATTCCCGCCCCATCTCCTCTATCTTGCTGCCAGAATCTATAAACATCCTCCAAAACTTAGCTCAGCCTTCACTCCCACTGTGAAGTTTTTCATCTCACCAGACTGGATTGCCTGGGCCTTAAAAAGCTTGAAATCTTCTCCAATAAGTCCTTGAAGCATTTCATTTCTGTGCTGTCCTGCAATTACTCACATATATCCCCCAACTGTAATGCCAACTCCTCATAAAATCACAACCAGCCCCATGTTTATAAGAGACTAGACAATAAGAGATCTATAATAAGCATTCCTTGAGTAGATTAATGAATCTTGCACTTGTATGGTATATTTCTTCTAAAGAGTATCATTTTCAATCTCTAGTTTATGAGCTTGAATTAATATTTCCCCATGGTACTTGAGACTTCTTTTATACGTCCTTAGAGTGGAATTTAATTAAACCATACTTAATATAATTACTGCCTATCTGTCACAGGCAAAGCAATCTGGACTTGAAAACAAACAAACAAAAGACAGAATCCATAGTGTTGTGAAGCTCACAGTTGTGAGGACATGGTGGCATCATAGACTTTTGAACTTTAATCAAAGTTCATTTTACAGGAGTGGAAAGTAAGTAAGGTGAAGTCTCAAAGACAGCTTGTAGTAGAATTAAACTAGAGGCAAAATTTCCAAGTAGGAAAGACACAACCTAACACACACACACAGAAACACAGAGTAGAAGAGTGCTGTAATCGCAGGAAACATTTATATTTAGGTAGTAAAAGACACCTATTTTATTTTTTTATTTTCAAAGATCTATTTATTGTTATTTATTTTTGGCTATGCTGGGTCTTCGTTGCTGCACACAGGCTTTCTCTAGTTGCCATGGTTGAGGGCTGCTCTCCAGTTGCGGTGCACAGGCTTCTCTTGTTGTGGAGCACAGGCTCGAGAGCGCTTGAGCTTCAGAAATGGCAGCACGTGGGCTCCAGAGCACAGGCTCAATAGTTGTGGTGCATGGGCTCAGTTGCTCCCCAGGGATCAAACCCACGTCCCTTGCTTTGGCTAGCGGACTCCCAAACCACTGAACCACCAGGGAAGTCCTGTTTTTTTTTTAAATTAATTAATTGTTATTATTTTTTGCCACACTGTGTGGCATGTGGGATCTTAGTTCCCTGGCCAGAGATTGAACCTGTGCCCCCTGCATTGGAAGTGCAGAGTCTTAACCACTGGACTGCCAGGGAAGCCCCATGATACTTTTTTAAAAATTGAAAACGCTAGTAAAGTGATGAGATTGCCCATAGCCTCAGACAAGTCAGTTAGGCTCTGCACCTCACTTTCTCTCATTTATAAAGCAGCAGTAATAATGGCTGCCATCTGGAGTGTTGAGGCAGTTATAAATGTTGCAGGTGAAACGCTATCAGCTAGGCATGCTTTGGCTGTGAGCAGCATAAAACCCAGTAATACCTGAAAAAGGAAATGGCAACCCACTCCAGTATTCTTGCCTGGGAAATTCCATGGACAGGGAGCCTGGTGGGGTACAGTCCATGAGGTCGCAAAGAGTCAGACTTGACTGAGCAGCTGAACACAAATCCCAACCAAATCCTTTTGAGGACAAAGAAATACAAGATATATCACTAATATAATGCCAATTTGTACATATTATCACTTATTAGAACATTTGTAGGATATGTCAGCTATCATTTTAGAGAATCATTTTATCATACTGAAATTATACTCAAAGAAGCCTAGGAAAAACAGTGGAAATGTTTAAAGTATATTTTCCCTATGAAAGAGTCTTCATAAATCTTACAGATTTCACAGAATTTAAAACATGAACTGAAAAACCCATGAAAAATATATAAAGTCTTTGGGTATATTAATTATATCTCTCAACTAATTGATGTATTATATCTTGTATCACATGCTTTTCACAAAATAAAACATGAGATTTAATGAATGTTTTTATTGTGGGGAAAAAATCATAGCATCTTAAGCAAATAAGCATTTTTATAATATATATTAAAAGTCTGAATGGAGGAAGTTGCTGGCTTTAATCCAGCAGCATCAGTCTTTGAAAGTTTCTTGGCCTTTTCTTTATGTTGGTGGCCTCCTGCTGGTCACATAAGGGTTAAAGGAACTGCCATCGTGCCTGCATTCCAGATTGGAGTGACGGTTGGGGGGGGATGTAGAAAGGTCCTGCTGAAACATCTTTCCCTTGTTATGGGGACAGCAAGTTCATCTAGAAATGCCCAGCAGAATTCTGCCTATAACAGTGCTATCCTGTCACCATCCATAGCTAGACAAAAAGCTACAAAAGCAATGGTGTGACTTTTAAGTGTCTGGAGTAGAAATGTCAGAAGAAAAGGAATGGGGAGTAGTTTAAAATTTTTTTTTTTATTTATTTGGCTGTGCTGGGTCTTAGTTGTGGCATGCAGAATCTTTTAGTTGTGGCTTCTTGTAGGATCTAGTTCCTTGACCAGGGATAGAACCCAGGCCCCTGCATTGGGAGCATGCAGTGTTAGTCAGTGGACCACTAGGCAAGTCCCGGGAATAGCTTTTCAGTAGCCAACGAACAAGACCTTTCACAGGAACCTATCATAAGAGGCTTAATTTTTGTTCTTGTGGTTTAGTTGCTAAGTCGTATCTGACTCTTTGTGACCCCATGAACTGTAGCCTGCCGGGCTCCTCCATCCATGGGATTTCCCAGGCAAGGACACTGGAGTGGGTTGCCATTTCCTTCTCCAGGGTATCCTCCCCACCCAGAGATCAAACTCAAATCTTCTGCATTGGCAGGTGGATTCTTTACCATTGAGCCACCTGGGAAGCCCCAAGAGGGTTAATGATGAGCAGTAGTTGAAATTTTAAATAAATCTTTGAGGTTTGCTATGAATTTTGTAGTCGTCTTGATCTCTGCGCTCTTAAACAATGAACTTCTCATTACAAAGAGTAAACCAAGTATTGGCTCGTTTTGATGTGGGGTCTGTGGCTTCACCACATACCTTACACATTTCTTGAGATTGCCTGAGGTGGTTGGGATTTGGTGACTTGGGTCATGAACGCCATTGTTTTATCATTAGCCTTCATGGTAAAGATCCAGTATTAAGCTGGTCTTTATATCTATTTTTAATACCTTGATTTGGAGGTAGAGGAAATTAGATGAAACCCCCAAACACACCGGAGATCATGAAATAATGAAAATGTAAGTGGAAACATGCAGAATCAATACATCCTTTATCATTCTTAACAACTTAAATAAAATGACTGACTATTCCTGGAGTCAAAAATAATTCAGAATTTAATTGGTGAGGGTATTTTAAGGTTCTGTCTTTTTCTATTTTTCTCCCACTTTGGTGAAGCTATGAATTATGTTGCAGGCACTGAGCATCTTGAAATAGTAGTTACTAAGACAACGTCTTGAATTAAGAATTAATTGAATCTTTAAAAATTCTCCTATATGTGCATACAAACATACTGGTATTGTGCTCCTCATTTTGCCGTGGCACAATATCTTCCTAAGAGGAGATTATATTCTTTAAATTTTGAAAGATAACATTTTCACACCTCCATAAGTAAGTAGAATCCTTTCCACATGATAGAGAATCTTCTTCCAAAAGGACAGCTACTTGCTACACATAACGGAGTCATATTATATGACTCAACTTCCACCAAATAATGGTAAATAGCTGCTATTATCTGAAAGTTGATTCCAGAGTTCCCATGATTATTTGTCAAGGATACCTGGGCCTGTTGGCTGTTTGCTTTTCTTTATTTCTTATTGTGAGCATGAGGTTCCTCCAGTGTGGTATGCACATTGAAATTGAGCTATGTAAGAGCTGGAAGACGCTCCTGATGATATGAACTAAGTCCTCTAGCAGAATATTTCTGTTCATTAGGGAAACATAAGTCTTCCTATAGACACAGAAGTTTAGAGGTGAAAGATACTGTCAAGGACACACAATTCAACCTACTTGATATTATTCATAGAGAATCAAAGCACAGATTAGCTAACTCACTTTCCCAGTGCTGTAAACTAGTGGCAGAGGGAAAACAAAGGTCTTCATAAGCTTGAACTCCTTCACACTGTTTTACGGAAATAATAATGATCCTCTACCCATCTGCTTCATTCTATACCTCCAGGTTGTGTGTCAACCACTGTACTAGGTGCTATGGATGCAAAAGGGGTTGAGACGTGGTCTTGCCCTTAAAGAGCTCATGATCTTTAGAATCTTTGAGAGGAATGAGAAAAATGGGAAGGCCCTGATGTAAGTAAAGTCATCTCTGCCCATATGAGAGGGAACAGTCACAGTGGTAATGATTTAAATTAAATGAGGATTTTTCTCTTACTAATTCTGTCTGCTCTACAAAATCTGTCTTAAAAGGTTATATAATGGCTTTGTATCCAGCGGAATGAGAAAACAAATCTTGGCTCAGCCTTTTGTCTTTCTGCATCTCAATGTCTTTGTCAATAAATAAGGATGATGACAATGCTTAACCCCTAGACTTGTGACAATTATAACACAGAACCTCTAATGTGTGCATTACAGGAAGAACTTACTATAGATCAGGTGGTCTTCAGAGAATCTGATTTTCTTCTTATATTTATGCAGTCCAGTTTTCATCTCTCAAACAATTTGCCCTTCAAGACTACAAGGGAAGTTTTCTCAATACCCTTCCTTTTATGCCTTCAGGATCTGGTGACTCCTGAAGCTGTTGGCAATGCAAAGCTCTCAGAAATTTACAGGAGTGATTGTAGATTAGGGGATGGGGTGGGAAGAGTTGAGTAGGATGTGTGGAGTGGGAAAATGGGAAGAAAGCAGTAGCCAGCAGCCACTGCAGGCTCCCCCGCCATGATAGAGGTGTGGCTGCCAGTCCTCTAACCCAGGCCAATTCCAGAGCAGCCAGCTGAACTACGAGCCTTCAGCCCCAGTGTTCAGGATTTCCACTCCATCCTCATTTTCACCCACTGCCATATGAGTATCAACAGGGGCTAGTTTAGCATGATTTAGGCAAATGCCATTCTCTACGCTGGGAATAGTTAGAAATTTCTGAGGTTTTTTTTTTTATTATTATAAAATAATGATGGTTTTCTTCATTGTAAAAAGAATGTCATTTTTAAAAATCGGAAAGAAAAACGTTGAAATATAAACACTTAATATTTTGAAATGCCATCTTCTAAACACAAGCATAACAGTGAATTGTTGAGAAAAGATTTTATATATGAATAATCAGCATTTCACCAGGGTTTCCCTGGTGGCTCAGTGGTAAAGAACCCATCTGCCAATGCAGAAGACATGAGTTTGATACCTGGGTAGGGAAGATCCCCTGGAGAAGGCAACCCACCCCAGTATTCTTGCCTGGGAAATCCCACGGACCGAGGAGACTGGTGGGCTGCAGTCCATGAGGTGGCAAAAGAGCTGGACATGACTTAGCAACTAAACAACAACATTTCACCACTGTTTCAGGAAAAAATGTTTTTCTTAGCTTAAGCTTTAAAGTGTCACAACCAGTTAGTCAGTTCAGCCACTCAGTCATGTCCGACTCTTTGCAACCTCATGGGCTGCAGCACGCCAGGCTTCCCTGTCCATCACCAACTCCCGGAGCTTGCTCAAACAATAATAAATATATTCAGAGAATTTACTTGCATCATTTCAGGTATCTTGATTGGTATGTATATTAGTATAGTATGTATATTTTGTTCCCATAAATTTGGGAAACGTAAGTGAATATGTGTATGTCAAGGACACCTTTGATCTGTAATCATAATGAATTAATATCTAGTACTCTATGCTTTCTGGACATTATGAAATACAAAAATAAATGCCCTCAAAATGCTCAGATTCTAGTTGGGGAAACAACCATTTCATTGCTGCCAGAAACTGACCTCATTGTCTTGCTAGCAGCTACTGACTGTGGTCCAAGATTCTAAAAAAAGACATCCCAACTCACAAGTCAGCTCCAAATTGCAGAAGAAATACAGTTGCACATTTACCACCAGTTCTCTTGCCTTCCTTTTCTATCTCCCGGTGCTACCTCATCTACTGTCTATTCAGGGAGAAATGTGTTGCTGAGCCTTTGTTCTACTTACACATTAAAAATGCAGGACTGAGGACATGCGTTCACATGGATCAGAAGTCTGGGCTTTAAAATTTTTAGATTATTCGTAGAAATTTTAGCTTTGAGTTACCTAAATATCTGCTTAGTTCTTTAAAAGTATACTCGTAGGATAAGATTGAGTCACAGTCAAAAGAATGTTTGTTTATCCACTTATCTGGTACACCAGAAAAGGGAGCCATATTTATCCAAATCTGAGTTGCTTGGCAACTGCATCAGCTTTCCATTCTAGTTAACCAGCTGTGGATGGAGCTGTTAGAGTCCAAGGACTGAGCTAACACTCACATATTCACAGAAGGCCTAGAGCTACAGCCAACCTGGCTTACGATCTCAATAGAATCAATGCTCTGGCATTTATAAGATAATAAGCTCCCAGATTTGAAAGGGACCCAAAATGTTATTTAATCTAAGTGCCATCCTGTTTGTAACTTCACTGCAGAGCTCTGGACCAACCACTGCATAAACGTCTGCCAAATTCAGTGAACTGTTAAAGTCAAAACTTTTTTCAACATTATATTAGCATGCTTGAGTTTAAACAGATGGTGAGATTTCCAAATAATAACAGCGTTTATATTTCAACATTTTTTGTTCTCCGATTTTCTTAAAAGGACACATATTCCTTTACCATGAAGAAAGCCATTATTGTTTATCCCATCTTTGGACAGTTTTTACCCTTAAAAATTCTTCCTTAGACTGTGACAAAAATCTCTTTTAATTCTCCCCATTAAAGATAGTTTACCTCTTGTTGCCTTATAGATCAAACCTAATTTCTTTCCCATAGGACAACCTAGCAACATTTTACCTTCATCTAAGTTTTTCTTCCAGGCTAAATTCTTTTTTCTTTAATCAGATCTCTCATACATAGTGCCAAGTCCTTCATGATCTTGATTACTTGTCTCTAAATTTAAATTAGTTTTCATATATTGTTTTGAAACTACTACTCTGAGAGTAGATCATAGCCTTCCAGGGGTCAAAGAATGAGTTAGGAAGTGAAGTGAAAGTGCAAGTCCGACTCTGCCACCCCCTGGACTATACAGTCTGTGGAATTCTCCAGGCCAGAATATTGGAGTGGGTAGCCTTTCCCTTCTCCAGGGGATCTTCCCAACCCAGGGATTGAACCCAGGTCTCCTGCATTGTGGGTGGATTCTTTACTAGCTGAGCCACAAGGGAAGCCCAAGAGTACTGGAGTGGGTAGCCTACCCCTTCTCTAGCAAATCTTCCCAACCCAGGAATTGAACAAGGGTCTCCTGCATTGCAGGTGGCTTCTTTACCAACTGAGCTATCAGGGAAGCCCAATAAGTTGGGACTATGCCTTAACTTGAATTGATGCCTCGCTTCTAGTAAGGTAATTCAAAATTGCATGACCTGATTGATACACACAATATTTGAACCTGATACATTTTGAGTTATTGAAGACAAAAACTTCTGTGGCTTGTCCACATACACAGCTATTAAAAAAAGTCTTCTCCATTGTGTTCATATGTTTTAGAGTTTTGGGGCCCAAATGTAAGACCTTAAATTTACCCTGCTATATCTCATCTTATTTAATTCTGTCCCTCGGGTTAATCAGTCAAAGTCTCCTGATTCTTCTCTCTAATATATCCTTTCTTTCAGCTTAGGGTCATATAAATATGTGATGAACCACATTGTTTATACTCTTCCCCAGGTAGATGACAAAAATGTTTAATGGATGCAAACAACAGAATCCCATTGTAAATCTTGAAACTCATCCCCAGACTGCAGTGATCCATTAATCCACCTTTGATTACAGTCATTGAAGCAGTTACTAATCTTTGCCTCTAGCCCATAATCCACTCTTTATGAGGGATATATGTATCAGGAAGAACCTTGTCAAATGCCTTCCAGGAGCCAGAAGAGAACTAAGATATAGTGGCCATCTCTTGCCTTCAAATAATTTATATTACTTCATTTGGTTAATTAACAAATATTTATTGATCATGTATTATATTCCAGGTGCTATTCTAGGCTCTGGGGCTATATAACAGAACAAGATTTTTTAAAATTCCCATACATACAAGTATTATCCTCATTTTGCAGAGCAGGAAAATGAGGCCTAGAGATGTGAGCCAGTTCCCAAAGTGAACATATAATATAGTCCCCACCAGTACACACACACAATGAGGTGTAGAAGAACACAGAGATAATTACAATCAGCAGTTGTTTTGGAGTGGCACAGTGACTTGGGGCTTTGGGAGCCTTCTTCTTTTTATTATTATTATACCCTTTTTTTCTGCTAAAAAAATAAATCCAGTTTCAATTATTACTTTTTCAATATGGTTTTATTAGTGGCAGGGTGGGGAAGGGGGAAGGGTAATGGTGAAAGATTAAGGACATGAACTTAAATTCATTACCTAGAAGAATAAAGACAAATATAAGATACTCTAAATTACTTTGCTGGTATCTTCTGAATTGAATATAGTATTAGTGTTCTCTTTGGGAACTGAGAGCACTAAACATCCTCAATCCTCATCCTCTTTTCTAAGCCACATGGGACCATAGTACAGTATATATAGGGCTTTCCTGATAGCTCAGTTGGTAAAGAATCCACCGGCAATGCAGGAGACCCTGGTTCATTTCCTGGGTTGGGAAGATCCCCTGGAGAAGGGAAAGGCTACCTACTCCAGTATTTCAGCCTGGAGAATTCCATGGACTGTATAGTCCATGGGGTTGCAAAGAGTCAGACATGATGGAATGACTTTCACTTTCACAGTATATATAAAAGCATATGTATATCTTTTTTCTTGAAGCTCTTCCCATGTAAGATAGGGGAACTTGCCAGATTCTCTTTAATACTTGCATTGTATAATTCCTGCAGGAATGTACTATATCTGATTTAATATCAGCCTCCTATTGATGGACAACTGCCTTGTTTCTAGCCTTCACAATTGAGAGCAATTATTTTAATTTAGTTACTTCAAAATATATAACGTATACCAAGTGCCAAGCTGTATTCCAGACAGTTTACAAAAGTGAGCTCATTTAATCTCTAAAATAACCCTTTGTGGTAGGCACTGATAGTAATATGTCTGCTCTACAGATGAGGAAACTGAGAATAGAGCAATGAAGTGATTTGTCCCTGGTCACACAGCTTAAAAGCAAGAGCTGGCATTCAAATCCAGGCTGTTCTGGCTAAGAATTCATCTTAACCTTTGATGGGCTTTGATTCCTCTTCATTGCTGCAACACAATTGTCTATTCCTGAAGTAGATCGGTTGCTAGGCATAAGGAATGAAGCATGCTTTTAGTAGCCAGCATTAACATGTGGGAAAAAAACTGAGAAGAGAAAAAATAGATGACAAAATGCATCTAGAGCCACTTTCATTCCACTCTACCGTGCTTATTCCCAACATCCTCCGCAAAGCATTTTGAAAGGCAGGCAGACCAAACCCTCCCAAGTGCTAAGTTTCCCTACAAGTAGGAAGTCTCTTCAACTAGGGACACTGAAGTAGAAATGACAGCCCAACAAAGATCATCAGCTTTTAAACCTTGCAGAAAAATAGTACAGACACTAACGTACTTTTGTATAAAGTTTCATTAGAGTGCATTTTAAGTTAAGGGTAAACCATCTAAGTTTTCTAAAAGAAGAATTTGTTTTCAGAAAAAAAATTTTTTTTTTCAGAACTACAATTATAGCTTTTCAGTCAGAAGAGAAGTAGTTTTGTTGTGATGAAAAACTCAAAAGCCGAAATGCACTCAATTCTTTTTCCCGGATGTAGTGCCATTGGTTTTCTGGTGCCAGTTTTTATGTTTCTTAAAGATGACATTGCACGCTGCCAGGAGTAATACTGTTTGAATCCCATAAGTCTTCAGGGGAACCTTGTCAGCGCTTTGGGTTTTAAGCTTGACAAGCTCCACTCTCCCATGCTCAAGTGGTAAATACAAAAAATAACTTCCAGTTTCTTTTAGTACGTACAACACTAATTAGTTCACTGCTCTAATTTTACATCTGGCCTTTGGTACAGATGAAGCTTTGCCTGTATATTAGTAATGACATAAATGTTTGCACATCTTTGAAAGTCTGAGTGTATGAACCAACTTAAGAGAAACAGATTTGATTGGAACACAAGAGCTACATCTGAACAATTTCTTTACTGTTGTTAATGGTGGTAGAAATGCAATTTGAACTTCAAGATGAAAAAATATTATGCAGAATAAATGAAGAGAGGGAGTTACTGCGAAGTATTTGCAACTCTTGGCAGTCAAAAGAGAAAATTTCAGAAAATTAATGGCTCATCTGGGAGACGTGAATTGATTTGGTGTTCTAAGCAAAAAGATAACATTTCCCAGGTATGAAAGAACTTACAAATTCTGCCATTTTGAATCAAGATGTGGTGTCTGCACAAGGCCGACAGAGCTATGCTGCCAGATATAACCATTTCACACTAGGAACTCTGGCCTGAAATGGTGGGTGCAAGGCCTCTGCACACAGCACCCTGTGAGTAAGCAAAATGACTAACAAAGGAAAGAGAAGGGGAAAAGAAATTTTATTTTATTATCCAGATTCTGTTTTTATTTACCAGGAATTGTTAATGGGCTTTGCTGGTGACACTTTCCCCAGTAAACAATGAGTCTTCACCCTCCAAAACATAGATGTAATTCATTGCTCTGTGTATTTGGAATGAAATCAAATCTGATAAGGCTTCATATACATCAGAAATGCTAAGAACTTTAAATAGTCATGGGAATAATTCTCCATGATCTCCTATCACCTATGTAGGAAAAAATTGTGATGGCTTTTGAAATGTACTGAAAGGTTCAGTTCAGTTCATTCCAGTTGCTCAGTCGTGTCTGACTCGTTGCGACCCCAGGGACTACAGCACGCCAGGCTTCCCTGTCCCTCACCAACTCCTGGAGCTCGCTCACACTCATGTTACTGGTGGTTTTCATGGAAAACTATGTTCAGTTTAGAGCACATTCTTTTGGACTATCTCATTCCAGGGAGCTTGTGTCCTTCATTGCCTTTGAGCTATTTTATAGCTCTGTAATTTGTAGATAATGAATGCAATGCAAATATTTTTTGTCAATAGTCCCACAAATAAATTTTGGAGCATCAAGAGACAATTGCTTTCTCTCTCTTACCCTGCAGACATAGCCAATTTTTGCATCTATTTGCATGTTTTATTTCATGATCTTCCTATACCTCCACCTTTGAAATTCTCCTTGAAACCAGCTGTTAAATCTTATTGGTTCCTTTATTAATTAATGAGTTAAACGTCTTGGTACTTATTAATTTTAGATGGACTATATAAAAGTCATGGTTTTCTCTTTTGTGAAAATTATTTTTAATGATTTAACAAATTGCTATATATTCCAATTTAATTAACTTTTAAAATTACTCAAGCCATCACTTCATTTTTCAAGAGAAACTCTAGGTTCCATTTCCAAAGAACAGAATATGGAAATATGGCTATTCCCCCCAGCTCTGCTGATCATCCTTATCTTGCAAGTAATTTTTTTCTCATAATTTAATAAGATCTTTTGTTTCCCTTATAAATGTTTCATTCATCAACTTCCTTGGGGCTTTAAGTCAAGAAAACTCATCAAAGAAACACAGCCATTCTGTGAGTGAATAGATTTTCTTTTTTTCCCCCTTTCCTTGTTTTTGGTACTTTTTAATATATACTTTTACTATCAGTGCTATCCTTCTTTTCTTCATTTTATTTTACAATTTCTAAGCTGACTTATATTATATATAGTCTAATATTTATGTAGAAAGTATACTTGTGGTGGGGCCCAAATTCAAGAAATGCCCCCCAAGGAGGTCTTTAAATTATATAGGTCTTGCATAATCTGTTCAGATTCTCCTGGTGCATAAATTAATGCTGAGAGTATTGAATATTTGAGAAAATAGAATCTCTAGCTTCCAGGAAATCTTTTAATAAATGAGTATCACAGATCTTTCAACAATTATTACTAAGGTCTTATGTATTAGATAACCACACACACATATGCCCTCACCCCAAAATACTGAAAAGAAAACATATATTTTTCATTGAACTTGATTTCAGTTTGAGACTTCCTTTAAATTTGTAATCAGTATACCTTTGAAATAATGGGCTTCCCTGGTGGCTCAGACAGTGGAGAATCTTCCTGCAATGCAAGAGACCCAGGTTCAGTCCCTGGGTTGGGAAGATCCTCTGGAGAAGAAAATGGCAACCCATTCCAGTATTCTTGCCTGGAGAATTCTATGGACAGAGGAGCCTGGTGGACTGTAGTCCATGGGGTCGCAAAGAGTTGGACACAACTGAGTGACTAACACACACACACACACACACACACACACACACACACACACACACCTTTGAAATAAGTGGAAATATTTGGGGTGTTCCTATAGTATTCTGATTATCAGGAGCAAACAGGAACCAGCAGTTTGTAGTGACAGAATTTTATTAATAGCTTAAAACTATTCTTATGGAATCTACAACTCAAGGGTCATAGAAGACTCAAGAAGGACTAGAAAGGCTAGGTTAGTTAACCCTCATTGTGAACCATGGTACTTCTTACATCCACAGCAATCTTTTCAAGGATTGAGAGTCATGTTTAGTTTTTTTTTCCTTTAACTTACTCTTTGTAAAAATCTAGAAATAGGAACTGTTGTCAACTCTGTTCCCTAAGCTCCCCAGGAAACAGTATATTCGTAAGAATAAATAGACCCAAGAATGCTACTTAAATTTACAGCTAAAGCAATTATATTTTAGTTCTATATTTCCTAATGCTATAAATGATCACACTTTGTATAATACTGTTTACTTAACAGCGGAATCATCCTTCACATTAAAAGTCCTCAGTCCGCTGAGTCCATTTCTGATCCTCCCAGTAGTTCTACTGGTCACCTGGCAAAAGTATAGGGTGGTATCTGAGAGTCAAGCCAGATCCCACCATTTACTTGATCACTTATTTCAATCCCCATTCTGGAAAATGACTGGTAATGGTGTCCCTCTTAGAAGGCTGGTTTGAGGATTAAGAAAATCAGTGTAGGGACTTCCAGGGGTCCAGTGGCTGGGACTCTGAGATCCCAATGCAGGAGGCCCAGGAACTGGATCCCGTATGTAACTGGGAGTTTGTGTGCTGCAACTAAAGAAAGAAAAAGAAAAAAGATCCTGCCTACCACAACTAAAGATCTTGTGTCCCACTATGATGATCTAAGATCCCATGTGCCACAGTAACACCCAGCGTAGCCAAATAAATAAATAAAAATGAATATTTTAAAAGGAAAATTGCTATGTGTAAAGCATGGTATCTAGGCTTCAGTAGGCACTCACTAAATATTAGCATGTGCAGGTCAAAGATTGACTCAAAAACTGTTGTGTACCAAGGCAAATAACCCAGGAACAACCCACTCCACTTAACAATCCACTCCGCTTAGACTCTGCTTTCCTCCCCCTAAGACAGGTAGCAGAAATGAGCTCTCTTTGCCTTGAGACCTGGTAGAAGTAGAAGACAGAGGAGGCAATCCCTCCCAACCCCCTCTCCCCGAGTATTTGTTAATGCATCCTCTGAGGCAGTGGTTCTCAAGGGTGGCCCGACTATTTCTCTAATGGCTCTTCAGTATCCTCCAGGTGGTTTATAAACATCCTCCTAGATTCAAGCACAATCAAGAAGACAGGGAAAAAAAATCTCGCTGCTCTAAATAAATTCAGGTCTCCCAACCCAGATAAATTATTCAAAAATTTTTAAACAAGTTAATTTTTAAAAAACTTCTCTCTATATAAAATCATCTCCGTGCTTTATTCATCCTGTAACAGCACTTCACATGTAAAATATAAAGATATTTTTCTTCCATATCCTACAGGACAGCCAAACGCTCTACTGTCCAAAACAGTAGCCACTAGCTCATGTGGCTATTGAGCCCTTGTAATGTGTCCAGTGAGAAGCTGAATTTTTCACTTAAGTCAATAAAAATTTATAATAGCCACCTGTGACTAGAAGCTACCATATTGGGCAGAACAACTCTAGAACCTTTGTTACCAGACATCTGTTTCATCTTCATTCTTTCCCTGTCTGGTTGCTATTGGAACTTTTCAGCCCCCACCAAAGGGCGACTGATAAAGATGATTCCTGGCAGCAGTGGTGGACATTTCTGCTCCAGGAGGTGACGTGTGTGGGATGGGGTAGGGAAGCACACCTGAACTTTTCAAATCACACTTAGATGACCACCTCCATCATTACAGAAAGTTCTTTTGGATAGCACTGCTCTCTAGACAGTGGCTGAAGGTGTTTGAACATGACAGGTTTGAACTAAAATGAAATGTGCTGTCTGCACACTTCCAAAGCCAGGACCAGGAAGAGTTATTGAATTATACTGGCTGCCTGTCTTAAAATACACAGAGCAAATGCTAGAGTGTATCAGCCATCCTCAAGCAGGCTCAAAACACAACCTGGACATCACTGCTCTGGACACCAGGGAAAGATGAGCTCTGGGACCTTGGCACTCAGGCTGGATTTTATGTGGATAGTTGAAAAACTATCTACAGAATGTACTCTTACATAATGAATAAGCTTCCCTCACTGATAAATGCCAATTTTCCAGTGGACCATGGAAAATTGGCTATTTTTGGCCACTCAGTGGGAGGCCATGGAGCTCTTACTTGTGCTCTGAAGAACTCTGGAAAATGCAAATCTGTGTCAGCATTTGCTCCAATTTGCAGCCAATTCCATGTTTTTGGGTGGGTGTGTTAGTTGCTCAGTCATGTCCCACTCTTTGAGACCCCATAGACTGGGGCTCGCCAGGCTCTTCTGTCCATGGGATTCTCCAGGCAAGGATACTGCCATTTGGGTGGGTGAGGAGGGCAAAAGTCTCTCAATGGACATTTGAAATCAGACTAAAATACTTGAGAAGCTTATGTCGCTGCTGTTCTTTGTAAATTTTATTCAGATTCTTGTTAGACATGATCAAGGAGACAATGACTAAACATTTCAGCGACACAGCTACTTCCTGTAAACTTCCTGACCCTTAGTTTACAAGAGGGTTATGATTATAGTTACTTTTTTTTAATGACCACATCAGTATTTAAGCCGTATTCCCAAATTCAGGGAAAATCAGGCAATAGAATCTTTTTTGAGGTATAGAAGTTGAAATAAAGAAAAATATAGTTAATTTGATTTTAAAATATGAGTTTTCATGACACTAAAAGAGTTTGTGTAGTTGAGTGCTTCGGTCATGTCCAACTCTGCAACACTATGGATTATAGCCCCCCAGGCTCCTCTGTCCAAGGGATCCTCCAGGCAAGAATACTGGAGTGGGTTGCCATTTTCTTCTCCAAGGGGATCTTCCTGATCCAGGGATCGAACTCATGACTCCTAGATTGGCAGATGGGTTCTTTACCATTAGCACCACCTGGGAAGCATCTAAATACAGAAAATACATAAGACAAGAAAAGTCCAAGTGTATACTTATGATTGTAGAAGGTTTATCAAACATGTTTGAATGGTACCACACAATTATTCAGACTTTTCTATAGTTACTTTTTTAAAGAATGTGGGCAGGCTGGTCTTATTTTACAGATCTCTTTGACACTTTTTATGAGATTGTAGTAAATCATTCAAGACTTGTCTGAAGATCATGTTTCATTTGAGTAAGAATGAGTTTTCATTGCTGCATCTGTGAGAAGTAAGAGATTTATCACTTTTTTCTCTCCAAAGTCAACTTAGAATTAAGCCCCGCATCTTTTCCTTCTTTCTCATCATGTTAGAAACTGGAATTATAAACTATACTCTATTCTGGGCTGTAGAATCCTCCCCCTTCCCTGGGTTTTTCCTGGTGGTCCAGTGGCAAAGACTCAGCACTCCCAATGCAGGGGGCCCAGGTTCCATCCTTGGTCAGAGAACTAGATCCCATGCACCACAACTAAAGATCCCAAATGCCATCCTTAAAAAAAAAAGATCCTGCATGACGCAAGAAAGATTGAAGACTCCAAGTGCCACAACTACGACCTGGAACAGCCAAAGAAACACTCCTTCTTCTCGTCCATCAACCTTTCCCACAGGTATTTGCAGAGGTTACATTGATTTTATTTCATCCACTATTATTTCATCAACACTGGGAGAAATTCACAAAAGTATAGATACTTATTAAAGCTTCAGAAATGCAGAACTTCACCCATTCATGCTTTCATTATCCTTAAAACAGGGAATCAAAAATGTAGCTCTTCTAAACTCCTTCCAGTTAGATTTAAGACTGCAGAGGGAGACCTTCCACATGGTCACAGGTGGTGAACTTGGAGGTTTTTATCCCAGGCCTTGGTTTGCCCCCACCCAAGACACCCACACCCATGCCAGCAAACCTTGGCACCACAGGCTGGTGCTGTCTCTGGCTCCATCCATCCTGTCTACCCTGTACAGAGTCCCAAGCCTTTTCTGCTGCCCTCTCCAGACCTCCCTGCATGCATGCACTGCCAGATGGATCTAAAGTATTTTCACCTTTTTCCGCACTGTCACATACCCCCATTCCTCTAGCCTGCAGCCCTATTGATCCTTGAAAAGTAGAAGCATGGTCCAAGGACCAACACTGAGCCAGATCCCAGCTCCTCAGTCAGAACCTCCTCCCTTCCTCCCACCAGTGATCCTCCCACCACCGGTCCTCCCACCACTGGTCCTCCTCCCTTCCTCCCACCACTGGTCCACTAACTATTAACAGATCCAACAGGACCCAGAGAATTTCTAAAATGGCATAAAGTGAACAGTTATGTTCTCTCTGTTTCATATAAAATCTAGCTGCCAGTGGTCCATGGGGATATTCAAAAGGACAGTTATGCAAAAGCTAAAAGAATAGTAACAACAAGAAAAATCTGAGTATTTACTGTAGCTTCAGACATGCTTCAGGGAGCACTAGCAGATGTAGGCAGAGGTACCTCCCATGACCACCAGCAGAAGCCCGTGTGGTATAAGCAGAAACGTGCATAATGACTCTCTGTCCTTAATTCCTCTGTATGCTCAAGGTTCTTGTGTTGGCAGCTGAGAAAGCCACTGACAGCTGGGGAGTTATTTTCTCCTTTGGTCACAAGATGATGGAGATGATATAGGGTAGAAAGTGAGGGGGAGAGAAGGAGGAGACAGATGCTCACTGCTCTGACCAGAACCGGTAAGAAGGCTCATAGGTCTTCCTTTCCTGTAGGTCAGACAAGAAATAACTAACTCGAGTTAGTTAAATAACTCGAGTCTGTCCCTTGCATTTGACTAGAAACAGCAGGAACACACCAACAAAACTCTTGAGGTGTCATAAAGAAGGATCAGGTTTAAATCAGCCTTTTTTTCATTTTTTTCCTCTTGGATCATTACAAAATACTTAATCCAGATTGTGTTATTTCCAAAAAACCTGAGGAATCCACAGAACTCAATAGAATACTATTTTCCAAGTATGAGAGCTAGCCAGGAAAATTATTAAAAGTTAATCTTTCCTGTTTTGTTGATGACTGTTGAACTAAAACAGGCAGAAACTTGGATATCTAGAGTCATCCATTGTAAAATGTTTTCAGGCAACCTGCCTAGGAATATACCTGATGAGAGGGAGCTATTGTTTTCGAATTTTCCACTTGCTGTCTTAGTGAGTCCATGAATTTGCAGATCAACCCACTCTTTATTTTACATGTGGTAAACATACTCTATATTTAATACATGCTGCATATATAATACATCTGTACAATGTTAAATTCATAATGGACCACTGATTATTATATTTACTGCTTAGAATTATCTTGAACAATGAAAGTTTCTTCCAGACAATGTGTATTTTTTAGATTGTTCCCTAACTGAATGTTGTTGTGGATAGGTATTTTGTCATTTCCATCACTTAAAAGAGGGTTGTTAATTCTGGCCACATTCTAGGTAGACTTCTCCACATCCTTCACTTTTTCTTCCCCATCATTAGCTATTCCTCTTACGGCAGTTCTATGTAAGCATTACTTCTGCTGTGATCAAATTAGAGAGGCAAGTGTGTTCTACTTAATAAACATAATCTTATTTTTTAAAGTAAAATATAATTCTCTATTTTAGCTATACATTTTGACTTCACCTTTAAATTTACAGCGACAAAGTATATCATATAAAAATATGAAAAGTGGAAGAACATACAAATACTATTGTGTCTTGTTAGGATGATATGTGTATTTTTGCTGTGTATTTTCATTATTTTTTGTTTGGTTGGTTGGGTTTTTTGTTTGTTTTTGGCTGCACCATGCAGCTTGTGGGGTTTTAGCTCCCCCGACCAGGGATTGAACCTGGGCCCATGGCACTGAAAGCATGAAGTCTTAACAACTGGACTGCCAAGGAATTTCCTGTTTTCTTTAGTTTTAAGATATTCCATTAAAATGAAAGATAAACTTGGCTTCTTACTAATAAAACCTTGTATAACCATCAGTCTCAAGTAATTCAATTTCTCAAGCCTTCTTTATACTCAGAATTAAATACTGTGTTGGCACCTTTCTCTATCTTTCTGGATTCATATTGAGACCACTAGGTCTCTTGAATTCTCTTGGATAGTCTCTCTCCCTTAGGCTGCCTCTAAACTTTTGAATCTGGCTCTTATTAATTCTGTTTTATTAAGGTGATTTATTTTTATAATTACTGATTGAGTGTTAGTCACTCAGTCATGTCTGACTCTTTGCGACCCCATGGACTGTAGCCCACCAGGCTCCTCTATCCATGGGATTTTCCAGGCAAGGACACTGGAGTGGGTTGCCATTCCTTCTCCAGTAATTATAATAAATTATAATTAATTCTGTTACTTCTCACATTCATCATATTTTCAAATTCATTATCTTATTTCTTCTCAATAATTGGAATTTTTTAAAATATATTAAACGTCATGGACAACAGTTTTATTTTCTGTACTATCCCAAATGCACTGGTCTATATCTCTGAGCTCTGACTAAATATGGATTTGTTTCAGTAAGCAAACCAATGAAAACTGCTTACTGACTATGGATTGCATGTCGTGTTCTCCTTGGTTAGGACCACTGTGTACAGCTATGCAGGTGTGCCCTGCATAGGGGCATCTGGCCAACAGATGAACGGAGGCTGTTTGTTAACATCTGTCAAGAGGAGGAAGCTACGGGCAGCCCTTTCTTTAGCATTACATAATAACTAACAGTAAATTTGAACTGTGTATGGTTCTGCTTTTAGGCACTTAAATACAGATAGATGAAACCTGGAAAAAAATTTAAGAGAGTGATTTCTATATATTGTAATTAATAAACTGTAAATGTATTCAATTTCTAAGGTATTCAGTGACAGAAGAGATGAATGTGGACTGGAGTATTTAGGTATAACTCCAATAAATCAGTGGAATATAAAAAGAATCCTTAGGTTTAAGCCCAGCAGTCTTATCTATTTCTAAGTACATGAAATTTTCATGCAGGGACAGTCTTATCAGCAAAGAGGGTTAATAGAGATGTGCCCGGTGGTCTGAGTGGTGTCCACCAGCCCTCTTCATCGTCTCAAATGCTGTTGAACCTTTCCCCATGCTCTTCTTGATGCCTGCGATTAGTGAGTTATCTCTTCGAGTTAAGATGTGGAGAAGGAAATGGCAACCCATTCTAGTATTTTTCCTGAGAATCCCAGGGACAGAGGAGCCTGATGGGCTGCTGTCTATGGGATTGCACAGAGTCGGACACAACTGAAGTGACTTTCAGCAGCAGTAGCAGCAGCAGCAGCATCACAAGATGCCCTTTAAATAAAGAAGATATTCCCCAAAGACTGAACATACCAAACATGGCTGGCCAGGATGATTTTGATCAGCAAGGCTGATCACGCCTTTGTTCTGGAGAGCCAGAGCCTTTGTTTACCTAAGCCTGAGATGCTGGCTTTGTGGAGGGACTTGGAAAGAAAAAGCAGGAAGGAAACTCTTCTCTGCACTTCTGTAAAATCAGTGATACTATGATCAATTTTTAGACATAGATGACTCTGAAAAACATGATGAAAGATGTAGATTATCTTCTCAGATAAATGCATAAAAACTAAAACATTGCACACAACCTATGGAGCTCACAGACTCCCAAAGCCTTTTCTAGGGATCTCAGGTTAAGAATCTCTCTTCACTGAACAAATAAAAAGCGCTATTTTTTTATTATCTGTAGTGCTGTGGAAACTGGCATTGCTCCCCTTCATTTTCTTCCATTTATGGTTCATCCACTCACCTTTCAGGCTCATCTTTCCCACTCTCTACCCCCATCCCCGCCCTCATTGGTGGGTGGATAGAATCATCAAAATAATGACTAAGAATCCTCACCTGGGGGAGAAGAGGTATTCTTCTTCTGAATTGGAGGTATGCTACTACTTCCAGTTCATTTCCATGTGCTAGTGTGTGGTGGTGGAGGGGAAGGTGGGCGATGGAGGTGATGATGCAAAAGTTATATGGTGTGGCCAGCTCTGCCATACGTTGTAACTGCTCCATCCAGTAAAAGCTCAGTTTAACTCCTCCACTGCAGGGAACAATCAGACCACAGAACGTAGCCATTAAGGAGTCTTAAAGATGCTGGGTAAGGACAGATGGAAGTAAATTAGATAGAAATCTTTACTAAGGACCTTCACATGGCAAAAGTTTGGAATATTTTAAATTTGTTTTTAGAGTCTTTGACTTCTGGAACACATGCTTCCAATGGAGAGGAGAGGGTCAGGATGCAAGAGCTGAGCTCTCCCGGTTCCCTATTTGAGATGAAACAATGTAAAGAACTCATCCACATGGTAAGTGCTCAGTAAATTCTCTCTATGATTATCAGGCTCTGTTTGCTTAGAGTGTGATATTCTCAGTACCCACAATGTGTGAATCAGCTGCTGGTAAATTACCATTGATAACTTTCCACTTGGGAGTTATTAAAATGAAATGCAATGTTTCATTGGACATTGGTAACATTTTTTCTTCAAAACTCTTGAGAAGGAGTGTTTGTGGAGACCTGTAATCATTATTCTTTCTTCCTCATGGGCTGGGAAAAGCTACAAAAAAGCTGTGAAGACTTCCCTGGTGGTCCAGTGGCTAAGACTCTGTGCTCCCAATGCAGGGGTTCAGGGTTTAAACTCTATTCAGGGAACTAGATCTCATGAGCCACAACTAAGAGTTTGCGTGCTGCAACTGCAAGATCTCAACATGGTGGATACAACCAAAGAAATATATATATATATTTTAAAGGCAACCTTGGCCATTTGCTCATTAAAAATCGGCATTAAAAACTAAACATTAAAAAGAAAAAAAAAAAGAACCCTGTGTTCATTAGCTGTTTTCCACTTACTGATATGATCTCTTACTGGAAAACGGGAAAGGGGATTCAGGTAAAATAGCAAACGGACTATTATCTGGTCTCAGTATGTCAGCAGCCGTGAGGGTGGGAGATTCTAGAAAAGTCCCTTCATATAAAATTGTCAGTTTAAACGTTTTACACTATATAAAGAAACGTAGAACAGTGGAACCATTCCAGTGATGGGTCCCCCTCTTCCCCATGTGTCTGCCCTGTTATCAGCTTTCTGGTACAGCCTGGCCATTAGCAACTGGAATGTTATTCAGAAAGACAAAATCAGTGGGGAGTAGGAGTTTCAGATACAATGTGGAGGTGGAATAAAACAAGAATATTGTTAGCTTAGGCAATGAAGGGGACCTTAATTCAAATAAATGTAATGTAAGGAATGGTGTAGACATTAACATGGCACCAGCCTCCTTGTAAAGCAGATAATAAGATCATCTTTAAGGAGAAAGGCAAGGGTTTGGGTTGGAATCTCAAGATCCAAAAAGATTTAGAGGAACCCAGTGTCTGCCCTATTCTTTCCAACTCTACCACCTTCAGAACTAATTCTGTAAAAGAAAAATGTATCAATAAATATGTACTCAATGATTTTTTAAGTGTCAGTCTTGAGAAAATAGCCTTGAACTTTTGAACAGACATGATCCTTGCTTTCTTGGAACTTTCAAGTCTAGCTGGAAAATGTGGACAGTAAGTGTTAGAGAGCTGTGGGGAAGACGAGTTCAGGGGGGTCCCCCATGCAGACGTCCGTCACGTAGCAGACAGATGCAATGCAGGTGCAGTTAGTGAAGGGGAGAATTCAGGCACCAGGTTAAGACTCATGATTTTCCCATTCAAACTAGTGTATTATTTCTTAGAAAACTTCTCTGTCTCCTATCTCTTTCCAGTCCTGGATGGCACCACCAAATTAACTGTGTCATGATTCTGGTCCAAAACTGTCAATAATACCCCAGTGCCTGCCCCTTAGGGTTCAAAGAACTTAGGCTAAGATTGAAGGTCTTCATCTGCTGGGGCCTAACCTTTTTTCCCAGATCTGGGTCCCACAACTCTGCTTTCAGCTAAGTTCACTGACTCTCCTTCATACATGTCCCAGCCTTCATCACCTCTCCACTTTTGTCCCTATTGTCCTTTCATCTTGAGTGCCCTTCCGCCCATTACTGTTTCTTACTGTCCTATTTCTGCTTGAAAGATCAACTCTTACTTCTACCAGAATGTATTCTCTGTTTCCTGGAACTCGTAAAAACCTCCCTCCCCTGCATATCTACAAACTTTGTACTTCTCTTGGGCCATGTTTTAGAGTCTTCCTTACACTGTGGTTATTTTTATACTCTCTTCATCTTCTTACTAGCTTATAAACCCAAGGGGAGGATTTGTACCTCATTCATTCACCTTTATATTCTTTATACTCCATAATACTTTATACTCCAGTGCAAAATACACTTAGCCAAAAGAAATGCTCTATTAATGCTTGCTGAAGTTAATGCTAGGAAAAAGAAAAGTCATGTTAAACTGGAAGCTTGGAAATTCCCTGTGAACCTGTAAAAATTGGTTCTTAAGGATATATTATTTTTTGTATTCCTGGAACATGCTGCTGCTGCTGCTGCTGCTGCTAAGTCTCTTCAGTCATGTCCGACTCTGCGACCCCATAGACGGCAGCCCACCAGGCTCCCCTGTCCCTGGGATTCTCCAGGCAAGAACACTGGAGTGGGTTGCCATTTCCTTCTCCAATGCATGAAAGTGAAAAGGGAAAGTGAAGTCGCTCAGTGGTGTCTGACTCTTAGCGACCCCCTGGACTGCAGCCTACCGGGCTCCTCCATCCATGGGATTTTCCAGGCAAGAGTACTGGAGTGGGGTGCCATTGCCTTCTCTGATTCTTGGAACTTATATGTATATGTATTTTAAAAGATTCATCTGTTCATTCACTCTCAGTGAAAATGTATTGAATATCAAATGCAAGGCAGGGACAGCACTGATCCTGGATATGTGTAATATATGCACTCACTTAGTGATGTGATCAATGACATAAACAATGTCATTCTGTTTCCCTTCTTTCCACACAAAAGGGGAGCAAGGAGGCACTCTCATCACCAATGCTGGACAAAGAGCAGTGTGTGATAGGAAAAAACCTTAAGTTGTGACCTATGGGGTCAGAATAGCCTTGTCATGCACAGAACCAAATTACATGCAATTTTAACACCAACAGAAAATACTGGCTTTTTAGACACTCATCCTAATATTTGCTTAGAAATTTTGCTTAAAGAAATATCAATACAGCCCTGCCCCCTTTCTTCTCTGTAATTATTTTCCTAGCATTCATTCAATGAAGAGCTTCAAGTCTACTTTTTTCAGATTGAAATAAACTAACGAAAATTGAAAAGCGATGTTTTCTAACAGCGTTAACAAAAAAAGTAAAAATCTCCAGTTTTGTAATTGTAGTCAACATAGCAAGGGGAATGGCCACAAATACAATAAAAGTAAATTGGTTTAGGGTACCAGGAAGTGGGCTTCTCTGGTGGCTGAGACAGTGAAGAATCTGCCTGCAATGTGGGAGACCTGGGTTCGATCCCTGGGGAGGAAAGATTCCCCTGGCGGAGGGCATGGCAACCGGCTCTAGTATTTTTGCCTGGAGAATCCCCATGGACAGAGGAGCCTGGCAGACTACAGTTCAGGAGGTCACAAAAAGTCGCACGCGACTAAGTACAGCACTTTTATTCTTAAACAATTAGGCAATTAAAAAAAAAGATGTTGTATGTAAAGTACATTTTAAAATACATTGTTAAAACGTTGTTACAAAATATGAATGCATCTGAACTTGGTGTGTAGCTGAAGTGTTGCTTCTTCACCTCCCTCCCCAGCCAGGAACTTTATCCCTCTACTGGGGTTGGGGAGAGCACTGGCCGTTCTGTAGCTCCCCAAGGACCCATCCTTTCTCTGCACAAGCCTTTGAGAATCCAATCTTTGGCTCCTTCAGCCAGGAACCTCCCGGATCTTTCCAGACTTCTTTGCAAGGCTGCCTGATGCAGCGAATTCATTCCTGTCTGAGCCTGCCGCCCTCTGCCTTCCCCCTCTCGCTCTCTTTTCTCCCACGGCCCATCTGCCCCTCCTCTCCTCCATCCCCCCTCTCCCCTCCGCTCCCCTTTATTTCCACTCCCCACCGGCGGAGCTTGGCTCCCCTCCCTTCCCCCCTCTCCCTCTCTCTCCCTCTCGGCGAGTCAGTATTTGGAGCTCCCGGAAGCCGCCGGCCACTCTCCCCGGGAGCAGCGTGACCGACACCGACTCCTGCTGGGTGGGGTGGGGGAGGAGGAGGAGGAGGGGAGGAGGGCGCGCTAGTGGCCGAGCGCGGATTGGCATCGCCCAGCACCGGACCGCAGAACCCGAGGGCAGGTAATCCAGAGCTGCCGGGCCTGGCTGGGCCGGGCCGGGCCGGGCCGGGAGGGGCGCAGGGTGGAGTGGGGGGAGCACCCCCAGCGGCGCTCGGAAGTTGCGCTCCATGGGTGGGGTGCAGAGGGGCCCGGGTCGAGGCGCGCGGGGAATAAAGGCGCTTGCTGGCCCTCTTGCGGGGAAAGCGGGCGGCCGCGGGGCCTGGGTGCAGGGCCGGGACGCGGGGGTGCGGGCGTGAGGGGAGCACCCCATCTGGGTCAGCGCAGCCGCGCTCCCCGCCCCCGCCGCCTGCCGGGTGCGCGCCGCGCAGGCCGGGCAGGAAGGCGGGTGCGGGCCTGGAGCGGGCTCGAGGCTGGACCCGTGGCTGAGGCCTCGCAGCCGCGCTCCAGGCGGGTCTAACTTTGGGGGTGCTCTGAGCCTCAGGGGGTGCGGGGTATTGGGGAGGAGGGAGTTGTCATTGGACTGAATTTGATTCTAGCCAGGAAGTGCTGGAAAGAAGTGGACCTGGCTTCTCTGCAGAACCTGACCTGAGGTCTTGAGTCACTTTTAAAAAAATGCACTGGCCACTGAGCCATTGAGGGACAGCTCTGAAGAGGTCACCTCGCCACCACTGGGTCTTTCCTTGGGTAGAGGGGTTTGGTGAAAGCAGCTTCGTTATCTTCGCTTTGGGGACTAATAATCACATATGCAAATAGCCTTGCCTTTATTGCCATCAGAGTGGTGTCGAACATCATAAATAGGCTGCAGGGTTTAGCGATATTTGAATTATTGCATTCTCTAAAAGGAATGAATGTGGGTATTGAACTAGAATTAGGTCCAAACAGCCAAAGCCGAGATTAGCACAGCAGAAAAGATCAAGAACCTCTGGTTATATAGTCAGAGGAATGCAGAAGTCTATGGGACTTAAACCACAAAAGTTAACCAGAATTGTTTGCAGAGTACTATTTCTTTCCTGCTTATATAAGACTTTTTTAATTTAAGGAACATGGCTTAGAATTCTTGGCAAAATATCTAAGCCCGTTTAAGGTTACAGCTGTGGAGTGATCTTTGGTGCAATTGTTCTTATAGTTATTAAAGTCCAGTTAGACTGTAAGCCTCCTGAGGGCAAGGGTTGGGGGTATTTAGCAATTTTTACTGCACCAAGCAGTATTTGACTCACAGCCTGTAATGAGCAGGCAGTAAAAGTTTGTTAAAATAATTAACCCAATAGTTTGAGTGTGGTTGTGACTTTTTGAAGATACTACTTTATTTTTTAAGGAAACACTACTTTTTGATCTTCAAATCTAAAAGTCCTTAATAAATTAGAACTGAGGTATCATAAATATTTATTAAGATTAAAGAGGAAAAATTGACTATGAGAAATCATGAAGGTAAATGTCAAGGCAATCTTGGCTAGTAGGAAATAAGTTTTTGCTGCTCATTGTAGAAGTGAAAAGTGTTTTTAACTTGTTGATATAAGGTAAGGTTTGGCAAACTTTTAGAGTAAAGAGCTGGATAGTAAACTTGTAGGCTTTCTTGGCTCTGTGGTCTCTTTAGTAACTACTCATCTGTGTTGTTGTATCTTAAAACCAGCCACAGAAAATAACTAAAGAAATGATGTGGCTGTATTTCACTGTATTCATGGACACTGAAATTTGAAGTTCATATAATTTTCATCAATATTGAAATTTGTTATCCAACTCTGTGACCCCGTGGACTGTAGCATCTGCCAGCCTCCCCTGTCCTTGAAATAGTGTTGAAATAGTCTTTTTTCAGGCAGTAAAACATGTAAAATTCATTTTTAGCTTGGGAGAGGATGGGGAGACACAAAAGCAGCCGGAGAAAGGGGGCAGGTGTGTCTTGTTGGCAGTAGTTTACTATTCCCCTCTACCACGTGTAGAGTTTGGAGGGGAACCTGTTTTGTTTTGTTTTTTTAAGATTTTTTTTCTTTTTTTGATATGGACCATTTTTAAAGTCTTTGTTGAATTTGTTACAGTATTGCTTCTGTTTTATAGTTTGGTTTTTTGGCCATAAGGCACATGGGATCTTAGCTCCCTAACCAGGGATTGAACCCTCACCCCTGCATTGGAAGGCAAAATCTTAACCACTGACCTCCAGGGACATGCCTGGAGAGGCACCTTTCAAAAGGGTCAATGGGCCAGATTAACTGGGGGCCTAAGTCATACCCAGGAGTTAAGTTAATGCCTTCAAGAGTAGCATTGACTTATTTTGGGCATTGCAGAGTTTTGTTTTGTGTCGAATATTTCCTAACAGACATCATTATGTATGAAGTTACCTTTTTAATTCATCAATTATGTGATATACATACAAATAATTGGGTAAGTTTATGTAAACTGTAAACATAATATTCAAATAACTACCTGTAGCCCTGTTACGGGCTTCCCAGGTGATGCTAGTGGTAAAGAACCCGCCTGCCAATGCAGGAGACTTAAGAGACGCAGGTTCGATCCCTGGGTCAGGAAGATCCCCTGGAGGACAGCATGGCAACTCACGCCAGTATTCTTGTCTGGAGAATCCCATTAACAGAGGAGCCTGCCAGGCTCCAGTCCATGGAGTCTCAGAAAGTCAGACATGACTGAAGTGACTTAACATGGCAGCCCTTTCACAGCTTTAAAAACTAGGGCTTATGAACTAGATAATTGTGAAAATATAACCCACAGAATGGGAGAAAATATTTTAAAATTCTATATTTGATAAGGAACTTGTATCCAAATATATAGAGTTCTTACAACTCAATAATGAAAAGTAACCCAATATAGAAATAGTCAAGATATCTGAATGAGTTTTTCTCCCAAGAACATATACAAATGGCCCTAAGCACATGAAAAGATGGCTCAACATCATCATTCATCAGAAAATGCATATCAAAACCACAATGGGATACCACTTCACACCGGTTAGGATGGCTAGAGTTCAAAAGTCAGATAAGTGTTGGTTAGCACGTGAAGGAGTTGGAACCCTTAATACCCTTATACATTGCTGGTAGAAATATTTCTTGTACAGTTGCTTTGGAAAACAATTGGGCAGTTCCTCAAAAATTAAACAGAGTTACCACATGAAACAACAATTTCACTCTTAAGTATATATATATATATCCAAGAAAAATGAAAGTACATGTTGGCACAAAAACTTGTACATAAATGTTTATACCAGCACCATTCATAACAACCAAATTAAAAAAACTGAGATGTCCATAGACTGAGGAATGGATAAATAAAATATGCTATATCCATACGATGGGATTTTATTTGGCCATAAAAAAGAATGAGATACTGATTACATGTACCTTGAAAGCATTATTCTAAGTGAAAGAATTCAGTCAGAAAAGACCACACGTTGTATGCTTCTATTCATATGGAAATGTTCAGAACAGGGCAATGTATGGAGAGAGAAAGTAGGTTAGTGGTTTCTTTGGTATGGGGGTTGATGGTGGGGTGGGTGTGATAGTGAAGGGTTCAGAGTTTCTTTTTGAGCTGGCAAAATGTTCTAAAATTAGTGATGGCTGTGAACATCATTAGATGGTACACTTCAGATGGGTGAGTTGTACAGTAAGTCCCCTACATACAAACCTTCAAGTTGCAACCTTTCAAAGATGCATATGTATTATAAACCTATTATAGTACTATAATCATATGCAAGCCATGTCTCAATAAAGTTGTTAAGCAGAAGGCTAGAAAAAGAGAACTAGGTTGCTACCTATTACTGTTGTATATTTCTTGATGCCCTTCTCCTGTGACATTCATTGTACCCATCCTTACACTGGATTTTGTGTTGACCATTCCTGATTTTATTGTAAAATAGTTTTGTGACTTGTATATGTTCCTAATCAATTCTGTCTACATTTGATTGTTTTTCTAAAACCATATCTTTTATTTTACATTTCTTTAGGGGGAGCCTTTTATTTTGTCTCTGTAACTGAAGGGGCTTTTCTCGGCTGCGCTGGGTCTTCATTGCAGTACTCAGTCTTTCTCTAGTCGCAGCCCACAGGCTCTGGAGCGCGGGCTCAGTAGTTGTGGCCAGTGGGCTTAGATTCCCCTTGGCATGCGGGATCTTAGGCGTCAGACCACAGACCGAACCTGTGTCCCCCACATTGGAAGGAGGATTCTTAACCACTGGACCACCAGGGAAGTCCCTTTGTTTGTGTATGTGTGTGTGTTTTTAATTTATAAAAAGGGTATATGTATAGTATAACTTCACTTTTAGAAAGCTTAGAACTAAGTTTTCAAGGATTATCCATGTTGTTGCATGTAACTGTGTATCATATTATTGTTGGCAAATATTCCACAGTTTATCGTTTCTCTTATTGATGGGCGTTAGAGTTGGTTCCCATGTTTTGTTGCTTTGGAGACTTTTTTTCCATATGTCTTGGCACACGTGTCTTCTGTGTGAATGTGCCATATATTTTAATTACCAAAAAGAGAGTTGATTGACATATACAATAGTGGTATAACCCCAGCTTATTCATTCCCCTAAACCACGTGGTTTAATCTGATACCCTATTATAAATCTCATCCTATTTAAATTCTAGTTGTAATATCTGGTTTCTTGTCACCTAAGAAGCATGTAAAAACACTATTCTAAAATGCTAAAATGAATTTGCTTAATAGATATAAGCAAGCTTCTTCCACTGTGGAAGAGGGAAGTCCAATGAAGTTCTACAGGATAAATGTTACTTGCTTGAAAAAAGTGTTGGTAGCTCAGTCATATCTGACTCTTTGCAACCCATGGACTGTAGCTCTCCAAGCTCCCCGTCCATGGAATTCTACAGGCAGGAATACTGGAGTGGGTAGCCATTTCCTTCTCCAGGGAATCTTCTCGATATTTGCATGCCAGTACACAATTATTACTTGCTTTATTAACAATTTTCTACAAGTTAACTTTTAACTACAACAGCAAAGTCGTGGACCACAAATGACTGAAATAACCTAGAAGGATGAGTAGTTATACTACTCAACTAAATTTCAGTCTCCCTAAATTTTTCCTTACATTAAAGATTTAAATAATTTTAATATTTCATCATCATGTGATGTTAAGTATATAACTCAAGGAGTCCAAAAAAATTGAGTGACATTTCTATTACAAAATTTCATCCATTTGTATCTCATTATATGAATAGTTTGCCAGGATTTACATTGATAAAAACAAAAATTGAGAATCAAATTGATTTTCAACCTTGACTCTTTCTAGCAATAAGTATACTGATCCCACATGCATGAGACAATTGAAAAATAAGAGCTCTAAAGAGAGAGGTTTTCAATTAAAAAAATACCTTTTATCTACATTTACTAATATTTATCAACATTTGTAGTATTTATTTTGTTTTGGTAAGTTCATTCTAGTAAGAGTTACAGTGGTTACAACCAGGAAAGCTGTCTTTACCATGGAATTTAAATACATATATATATATATATGTATACTTTTGATATGGAAAAATATGGTAGGGTAATGAAAAAAAGCATAAAACATGTAAATCTAGGATAAACTCTTATAGAGTGAGAAGAATGGAAATGTAAATTAACAGAGAAATATAATCATGCAAGATTTTTGACTGTCAAAGAACCTTTCTATGTATTCTTTTAAAGTAAATGATGATGAGTTTCAATGGAAGTATTTCAGCAAGTGATAAAATAGTTTTAGTTTTACATGTCAATATTTACAGAATACTGGCAGCTACATTCTTCACAACAGTTCACATTTTGGTGAAAATTTTTACATGTCAACCTAAAAATGTAAAAGAGGGGTTTACAAAATTCTTTTAGGTTATATACACGTAAGAATTTGAAAATCCCTTTGAAACTCATCCTGCTTCTGTTTTCTGACCGAAAATAAAAGTCTGTGATGTGGCAAACCATTTCTGCAGGTTTAGTATTGATGAATCAACTAATTCATTGATTGATAGTGACTCTTTATTCTACTACATTCAGAGAAGATTTTTGAAAACTAAAGTTCTTGATACTTGTGACACCTCTCCAAAGAGGATGATAGCCCACCATATTTTATTTCTTTTCAGACAGTTATGTTAATATCTGTATTCATTTTGCTGTTCTTCCCTTGGAGGCATTCGCTGTAATGCATTGCATTTATGTATATGTATGTGTATAATAACCAGACAGATAGCACTCTGGATCTGTAAATGTATAGCTTTCACTAAGTTTGGGATGTTTTTGGCTGTTATTTTTTCAAGTATGTTTCCTACCTCAGTCCTGAAATTCCAGTGACACTAGTATCAAACCTTTTAGTATTATCCCACAGGCTTTTTAGGCTTAGTTCACTTTTTTTGTTGAACTTTTTTCCCCTCTTTAGATTGGATAGTATCTACATCAAGTTTATTGATATTTTTCTTTGTCATCTCTGTGCTGCTTTTGATCCAGTGCCATGCATTTTGTACTTGTTCTTGTATATTTCAGTTCTAAAATCTTCACTTGTTTCTTTTTTGCAGGTTCTGTGTCTCTGTTGAGAACTCTGATCTCTCCATTTATTTTGAGAATGTTTACCTTTATCTCTTATTGCATAGTTAAAAACAGCTCCTGTAAATCTGTCTGATAATTTCAACATCTATATCATCTTGGAGTTGGCATGCGATAATTGTCTTTTCTTTTAAGGGTTGACTGTGTTCTCCTAGTCTCCTGCATGTTACTGATAATTTTTTTTAACTGAATTCTAAACATTTTGAGTATTATGTTGTGAGATCTCTGGGTCCTTTTGAAATGCTCCGTGTTTTCTTTTACCAAGCAATCAACACAGTTCTGTCTCACATCCTGTGGGAATGGTTCCAATATCAGTTCAATTTTCAAAGCCTTTGCTCTGTTGCATTGGATTCCATGGAAGCACTGTCTAGGGGTTAGTCTGGGGCTTGAGCAGTGGGATTTGAGCAGAACTTAAATCGTAGTTTAGTTCTCAGAGCCTTTGGATCCATTCTACACATACATAGCTCAGGGGTGAGACTGGAGGGTGTCAACTGGTTCATGTACAACGTTAGGGGACCCCCTTCGTCAGCTGTTCCATTCTGAGATTCCTCCCACACGCTCCTGCCCCTAGGAGCCTTTTACTGTTCTTCTGGCCAGAAGGACTGGGTTTCTCTTGAGGTGTTAGCTTCTTCTGCTGCTACAGTTCAGTTTCCTCAAACAGGCGCCATCCTTAGGACAAAGCAGTGACAGAAAATAAGAGGGAAAAATGACAGGGATTCTGCCTACACTCTTTGGATCACAAAGGGCCCTTTCCCTGTTCCTCTGGCAATACGATTAGGATTTTTTTGAGCTATTTTAGCTGTCTGTGCTGCTGCTTGCTTTTCTACCATGCAGTTATCTGACGGGCAGCCACTCTTGGAAAAGAAAAAAGGAAAAAAACCCCAAACAATCCAGACTTTCCCTCACATTCTTCCATTTATATTGGCCTCCTTTTCAAGGAGGAGGGTTGAGAAGAGGAGGGTTCTCTCAGAGATTTTTTGTTTGTTTTTCACTGGCCACACCATGCAGCATGGATAACTACCCCGACCAGGGATCAAACCCACACTCCCTGCATTGGCGACGCAGAGTCTTGATCACTGGAGCACCAGGGAAGCCCTCTCTTGGAGTTTTTGTTGCTTGTATCCTGTGTGCAAGTCAGGATACAACTGCAAGTCACCTCTGAAGAGAAAAGAAGAACAAGCCCAGAAATGCACCCCCAAATGGATTCCTTTTCCCAGTTTTGATGGCCCTTCTCAATACTCCTGCTGTTGTTTATCCTTCAGGATCAGGAGTTGCCTCTTGCATTTTGAACAGTTTAGAGATAGGCTATAGTGACCATATTCCCTCTGAATCGTCTCTGGGAGCCCCTCCCCCTTTCTTACTCTCTTTTCCCTCTTTTTCCCCATCCCTCACCATTCTTTCCTTTCTGCTTCTCCCTCTTTCTCTCTTTCCCCTTTAAGTTCCCAGGTCCAAGGAGCGAAAAAGAACTTCACGTCTTCTGGTGGTCCACAGCTCTATTTAAAAACTCATCCTGTCATAAGTAGTAAATCAAAGTCAAGTATGGAAGTGGTCAAGTGTTTTGAAAGTCAAGTATTTTGGCCCCTACAACTAGTTCCAGGAGTGAGGGGTGTGGCCATTCAGAGCAACCTCTGGTCAAACTTAATTACTACCTATGACTTTGTAGGGAGATGAGAGTGGCAGAATCACTCAGATTTAACCAGCTTTCAACTACCTCTTTAGAAAAAGAAGTACTTATTTTTGTTTTGTTTTTCATAGCTTTGGTGGTGGTAGTGGTTTAGTCGCTAAGTCGTGTATGACTCTTGGCGACCCCATGGCTAAAGCCTGCCAGGCTCCTCCGTCCATGGGATGCTCCAGGCAAGAATACTGGAGTGGGTTGCCATTTCCTTCTCCATTTTGTAGCTTTATTGAGGTATAATTTTGCATACTGTAAAATTACACACTTAAAGTGCACAGTTCAATGATTATTAGTACAGAATGCAACAGCCACCACAGTCCTGGCTTAGAGCATTTCTGACTCTTCAAACACAAATTGTACCCATTTGCAGTCACTTCCCATTTCTCTCCTCAGCCCCAAAGTGAAAGTGAAAGTCACTCAGTTGTGTCCAACTCTTTGCGACCTCATGGACTATAGCCTGCCAGGCTCCTCTGTCCATGGACTTCTCCAGGCCGGAATACTCGAGTGGGTAACCGTTCCCTTCTCTAGGGGATCTTCCCAACCCAGGGTTTGAACCCAGGTCTCCTGCGTTGCAGGTGGATTCTTAACCTTCTGAGCAACCAGGGAAGCCCCTCCCCAACCCAAGGCACCCACTAAACTATTTTCTGTCTCTAGAGTTTTGCTTTTTCTGGGAAGTCATATAAATGGAATTGTACAATACATGGTCTTCTGTGTCTGCTTCTTTCACCAAGCGTAGTGTTCTTGAGGTTTGTTTATGTTGTAGTATGTATCCATACTTTACTCCTTTTTATTGCTGAATAATATTCCATTGCATGGATAGACCACATTTTGTTCATTCATCCATCAGTTGATGGACATTTGGGTCGTTTCCATCTTGTGTGTGTGTGTATGTAGCCATTGTGAATGGTGTTGTCATAAACATTTGTGTACAAGTCTTTGTGTGTGTGGAGACATTTTTCTTTTTTTAATGTTTATTTATTTGGCTGGGTCTTGGTTATGGCATGTGGGATCTAGTTCCCTGACCAGGGATCAAACCCAGGCCCCCTGCATTAGGAGCAGGGAGTCTTTGCCTCTAGACCACCAGGACCATCTCTGGATATATGTTTTCATTCCTCTTAAGTAGGTAAATATGAGTGGAATGGCTGAACAGTATGGTAAAAATGTGCTTAACTTTTTAGGAAACTTCCAACCTTTTTCCACAGCAGCTGAACTATTTTACATTCCCACCAGCAATGTAGGAAGGTGCCAATTTCTTCACAACCTTACCAGCACTTGCTATTATTTGTCCCTTTGATTGTAGCCATCCTAGTAGGTATTTTCACTTCCCCTAGTGAAGGTATAACCTAGTGGTTACAGATAGAAAAGATAACCTGGTGGCACTGTGGTTTTGATTAGGATTTTCCTGGTGACGTGATGTTGAGTGTTTTTATAGGCCGTGTTGGCTATTTGCATATCTTCTTTGGGAGAATGTCTCTTCAAATATTTTGCCCACTTTCAAGTTGGTGTACTTGTCTTCTTATTGAGTTAGGTGTTCTTTATGTATTCTGGGTACAAGGCGAACAATACATTTACTTTAAGGAGGAACAAAAGGTCCGTGGAACCCCCGCCCGGGCCCTAGTAGCCTGGCCAGTGGGGCCTCCATGGTTCTTCTTTTCCCGGTGCCAGAATGTAGCCCTGGGGGAACTCCTAGAAGCCTCTCTTTGACCTCTACCTCCTCCATGGCCTCAGCAGAGCAAAACGACAGCAAATAGAAAAGCTCAGGAACAGAAAGAGTCCTCAGTAGCATAGGAGTGCAGAAAGTGGGTGGGAAGGGACAGCAAAAGGTCTCCAGCAAAAGCTCCTTACTTCATGTTTAGCTAAGAGAGCACCTGCTTCAGGGAGGGAATGTATCAGTGATCCATTCTGGGCCCAGTCAGCATTCAGAGTCTGTGATTTTATGTCTCTGTCCTTACCCAGCCCCACCACCCCAAGTCAGGGCACAGCACCAGCCTTCAAGATATAGTTAGACGTCCCACATGGTTTCTTATTCCACTGGACTCTCTTCTGCTGAAATAGCCCAGTGGCCTGTGTCCTGGTGTCCTTCAGGGCCAGCCGTCTTTAACAGCCAAACCATCTGCTCCCCAGGGAAATCACGGTGCCTTGAAAATAGAATCTGTGTCTCATCCACATATGTAGCCCCAGGAACTCTGCTCAAGACACATACAATTATCATAAGTCCGAATGAAGAGGAAGAAATGAGTTCATGTATTGGAAGTGAGAAAACTGAGATTCAGGTTAAGCAATCTACCCAGAGTCACATAGATTGTCAAGGAAGGGATTGGGTTTCAAGTTAAGATTTTCTGATGCAAAAAATACTTTTTCCACTATGTCAAGTTATGAGTCCTAGCCTCTCATCTTCAGAGATTCCAACTTAGAGAAGTGTTTATACTAATAGACTGAACAGGGATGGTTCTGGGGAGTGATGCCACAGTGTGGAGAGGGCAAATGGGCTGGGGAGGTCATTTCTCTATGTGGTTTGTTTATGAAGTCCTTCTGTACCCAACTCTGGATTTGGTGGACATGAAAGGAAGTACTTCAAGGGAGGTTATCTCTGATGTGCAGGATGAGGGATGACCTCTCAGAGGGTTGGGATTCGAAGACTGGGTGCAGCAGAGCCTGAAGAGGCCTGGAGGAAGTGAAAATGGCAGAGCTGTGGTATAGGAGAAGGGCTGGGGGCTATGTTTGGGAAGGGGTGAGTTGTCTCACTGATGGACTCTTAGGAACCTGGTGAGGTGGAGAGGTAGGGTGAGGATCTTTTGAAAATCAAGCTGAAGTTTGCTTGTTTGCTTTCTTCTCTGCAGTGGAACATTGTTAGAGGCTTTATAGGAATCAGTTGGCTCATCAGGATCATATGTATTTTCTCCAAATCTGTGAAAAATTCAAAATGTTCTTTAATTCATGTAATTCTCTGATCTCTTCTCTTCTGATTCCACTGTTTCAGAGCTCAGAGACCCTTGAAATTTCTTTGCAGTAAAAAGAAAATAGTGACTTTGAGACCTCCCTGGTGGTCCAATAGCTAAGACTCTCACTCCCAATGCAGGGGACCTGGGTTCAAACCCTGGTCAGGAAACTAGATCCCATATGCTTCAAATGAAAGATCCCACATGCTGCAACTAAGGCCTGGCGCTGCCAAATAAAAAATATAAATACATATTTAAAAAAGAATAAAAATGCTGACTTTTTAGCTGTTTGGTGAGAAACTGGCTCCAGACAGTCCCTGTGGTGACTAAGGGAAAGATGAAGGCAGGTACCTTGACAATGAGAATGTGTCTCTTAGTGGAATAACTCCCTGACTTGACTGAGCAGTGTCTGTTTGCAGCCTCCTACCACTACAGCTGGCAGGATATGTATTTTAATCACTCTTGATTTTCTAGGTACAAGTATTTTCATAGCAGATAGTAGGGACTATCTTGATGAATGATACAGCGTCTTCAGTGAGCCAGTCAATGAATGGATGAATAATGCTATGGTTTGTTTCTTCTATACATACCATTACCCTGATTAGTAATAGTGAACCACAGGATCACTTCTCCCAGTGACTGGTAGTTTACAGAAGAAAGAACAAAGATAATTGTCTCAATAGTCTCAATAAAGAGAAACCACAATCTAAGAAAGTCTGGTGTGATGATAGTTTACCAAATATTTTTGAATTTGGGTGGACTTACAGAGAAAGTAATCCATTGTGACTTCATATTGTTTGCAGAGAGCTCACATAAAAGCCAACTGCCCAGCCTTACCATAAGAAAAAGTTTGAAAGTCTTCAATTTCCTGTCGCTTCAAGTCAATTTTCTATTTAATCTTAGGCTCTTGATCTTTGAAATCCCTTGGATCTGGGTTTCTCTTACAGAGGAGAAACTCCCGAGGATTATTTCTGCATCTTTGGCCTAGTGAGAAGTTTAAACCAGTAACCTGGAAGACTTGGCTCTTTTATTAACCTGAAAATATTACCAGAGGAGTATTTATTTGTTTTATGAACTTGCTGTGGGAAATTTATAAAACTGTATAGACAATGTGGAGTTTTAAAAAAATTTGAAAACATAAAGAAAAAGAGCTATGTAGAAACTTCCCCAGTGGTCCAGTGGTTAAGACTTTCCCTTCCAATGCAGGGGGCATGGGTTTGGTCCCTGGTCAGGGAATTAAGGTCTCACATCCCACAGGGTGCAACCAAAAATTTAAAAAGCAAACAAAACAACAACAACAGCAAAAAGAACTATGGAAAACCCAAAGGTTCACATTGGAGGGAGCAGGTGTGCCCTTTCATATCGCGGGAGGAAGCCACTGTAGGTCTAAACTGTAGGAAAAAACTAATCTTGTGTCTCCTTTTAAATGGAAATTTCTCCTGCGAAATTCTGGCTTTCTGCCTGATCTAGGATTATGCCAGTGAGTGGGCAGGCGAGGGAAAGGCAGTGAGGGGTAGCCAATTAATTAGTCAATCAAAAAATATTTATAGAATTCTCCATGCACACAGCAGCAGGCAGACTCAGTGGGAGATACAAAGAAAGTGAGATACAACCTCAGCCCATGGGAAGCTTGGGCTGGTTTCCTTTTGAGGCAAGATATACATACATGTGCTAGCAGAAAAGATGGCACGAGGCAGCATTTGCATTCAGCAGGCTGTCTCGTAGATACCAACTGTGTAACACAGACAAATAGGCTGCTATTCTGGGCTTATCACTACTTCCTCTGTGCCATGGGGTGTCAGTGTTCAAGGTAGTTACGGAAGCTGCTTTCCATAACTGGTTGGACTGAGTAGCTAGGAACTTAGCAGACCCCTTGCCACTGAACATAAGATGGTTTGATTGAGAAAATAGGAGGGATGAAAGAGGGTTTTTTTCCCCCCAAAATAGTTCCACAGAGATTGTGCTTATGTCCTCAGGGGACTAATTAAAAGCAAAAGTCATGTAAAAATGGTTGGGGTCGGGGGAAGCTTTGTGACTACAAAATTACTAATTACACAGCAAAATTTTTGCTTTTATAATAACCACTACACATAGACTTGAGCAAACCCTTTTTAGAAATGTTGAAGGAATAAATACATGGACAGAGGAAAGTGAAATGTTGAAAAAACTAATGATAAAGGTGTATTGACCTGAAGTTTTCAGCTAGTCATTTCCATTGATTAGATCTTCCACATCATTGCTCAGTGTTTCAAGCTCCTGACAGCTTGATATAGCAGTATGTAGACTAACTAGTCCCGTGAGAGCAAGGTGAGATGGGAGATTTTTATGACAGTAGCTGACATGTCTGTCACTGACCTCGTGCCAGACTTTTTATGTTTTGGCATGCATGTTTATAGCAATCCTATGTACAGGTGGCAACTAAAGTAAAACAAAATTAAGCTCTTTTCCCAAAGTCCTCCAGCTAATAATTCCAAAGCCAGGCCCCCTCTATACTACACCAGTTAAAGATGAGCAAAACAATTGAGCCTTTATAAAAAGGTTAAAAAGTGTAGGGAACTCTCCCATCCTGGAAACCACTATGAAAGAAGGATAGGAATACTGTTTCTCTTAGTGTTTTAAGTGTAGTCATTGTACTATTGGCATAACATTGGACACTGGACATAAAAGTGGACAGTGTGTGTGTGTGTTAAGTCGCTTCAGTCATGTTGGACTCTTTGCGACCCTATGGACCATAGCCCACCAGGCTCCTCTGCCCATGGGATTCTCCAGGCATAAATACTGGAGTGGGTTGCCATGCTCTCCTCCAGGGGAGCTTCCCAACCCAGGGGTAGAAACTATGTCTCTTGCATCTCCCTGCACTGGCACGTGGGTTCTTTACCACTGGCACCACCTGGGAAGCCCTAAAGTTAGACAATATTAGGAACTAAATATCTGCAATTTAACAATGTGTTTTATAAGATGACCAATGACAAAAAATATATATTATTTTTAAACAATAACAGCTGACTTTCCCTGGGGGCTCAGTAGTAAAGAATCCACCTTTCAGTGCAGGACACACAAATTTGATCCCTGGTCTGGGAAGATCCCACATGCCTCAGAGTGACTAAGCCTGTGCACCACAGCTGTTGAGCCTGTGCTCCAGCGCAGGAGCCACAACGAGTGAGCCCATGTATCCTAGAGCCCGCGCTCTGCAGCAAGAGTAACCACGCCATGGGAAGCTTGCAAACTGCAGCTGTCAAGTAGCCCCTGCTCGCCACAACCAGACAGAAGATCACATGGCAGCGAAGACCCAGCACATCCAAAAATACACAAATAAGTAAATAAAAACAACGACAGCTACCTTTCCTCCTAAAAAACTGTCTCCAGAACACCTTATTATTCCAAGACAGTATATGAGAAAATGCTGATGAGCTGTGTTCTTACTGAAGTGCATGAAGTTTTTGCACATGTATGCAGTTGATGTAAGAGAAGTTTGAATTGTTTAAATATTTAGAATGCTAACTTCTTTATTTGAAAACAAATAGGCTTGTTTTGTTAAGTTACCCAGAAACAAGCTATATGTATTGTTCATTCTCCAATCTTTTCTACACTCCTGAAAATCATTGATAAGAAAATATTTGGGGGAAAAAAATGTTTGATCAACAACAGAGCACATCATCATGAAAGTTCAAAACAGTGGGGATAAAGAGAAGATTCCATAAACTTCCTCCAGAAAGGAAAACACAGATTACATCCAAAGGAAGAAGGATCAGAATGGCTTTGGAATTCTCAGCAGCTGCCTAGGAAGCTAGAAGAGAATGGACTGAAAACTCTAAAATTGCAAGGAAAATTTCCAGCCTAGAATTCTACACTCTACCAAACCAGCCAAGTATAGATATTATCAGACTGCTAAGGTCTCCAAAAAATTGCCCTTTCATGTACATGTTTTTGGGGTTAATACTCTTCCCAGTTAAGAAAGTATCTCAAGAAAGAGGAAGATGTAAAATCCAAGAAACAAGTGATACTGCACTGGAAGGGGAGTAGGGAGAGTGAAGGTAGAGGCAGACCCCAGGTGACAGGTGTGTAGCAGGCCTGCAGAGCAGTCTTGCAGTTGGAGTGATTCTCCAGAAGAGATATCTCTGAATAGAAAAAGCTAAGACAATTCCAAGTGTTTTGGCTCTATGGAAAGGAGACTTATTCAACTCCGGGAAGAGCTTGGAGATGAGTGATTAAGTATAAAGAAAACTGAGAAGCTGAACATCATGGCTATAGGAAAACAGGTTGTGCAAAAACTGGAACACCATCTTAGCATACCTCATGACTCAGCTGTGAATAGCCCTAATTGTTTTAACACTAATGAGGAGTCACAGAACAATTGTGATATCATACTGTTGGGAGGATGGGACAAGAGGAAGTGTGCATTGATGTGCTGGTGGAGATTCAGCAAGAGAAAAGTAAACCCTCATGTTTCTGGAGGGAACTCAATGCATAATGCCTAAACCTGAAGAAAATAAACAAGACGTAGAGATAGACCCATGCTACTTAGAGATAAGGAGGTAGTTACTAAAAGAAACAGCTGGAATAATTGAGCACAGTTGACTCTTAAGGCAAAGAATGGAAGAAGGCATTCAGGGGACTGTTGTGGTTTTTGTGATAAGCCTTGTAGAACTGTTGACTCTTTACGTTCTGTGTATTCTTTGATAAAAATAAAAAACTTTTTTAAAAGTAAGGTGTAACTCAGACAAGAAAAAATGATGAGGATGAGTTACCATTCCCATTATAAAGAAACTCAAAATACTTAAAAATTAATACAAAATAAACTCAAAATACTTAAAAATTAATACAAAATAAGAAATTAAGATTCATCTCAAGTATAATTTCCTAAACATTCAAAAGAGATAGTCATGAAATTCCATGTTCCTCTCCGTTTTTTTCCCCACCCATCCTCACTCTCTGGTCAAATGTTTGTGCTTCTCTGTAAGCTGTAGGTTATAGGGGAACCTCAACTTAGAGTTGGCTTCTACTTGAATAGGATGACTAGAAAATGTGGAGGCCAAGTTTGAGCTGTATTGTCTAGGCCAGTCTCTTGGTTGTCCAGCTGTGTATCTGGTTTCTCATTGCTTCTCAGATTCTTAGAATATCTTAGGTTCAGCCATTCTGCCCTGTCCTCCTCCTCTGCTGGCCTCCTGATCCAGGCTCATCTGTCTGTCCACCTGGCCCTGACACATTCTTTCCTCTGACCTTGCTGCCTACATTCGCTTTGACCATCTTCTCCACTTCCTCAGCCTAATTCTTAATTCCTGGCTCCCCACCTCCTCATCTGAACGTGGCTAAATCCACTTTGGAGAACCAAGGCGAATGGAACTGCCTGGGAGGAATGTGGAGAATCTGTAGCTCTGTCCTTGCTTCATTCTTGAGAGCCCAGCTGCCAGCTGAAGGCACATGTGGGGGAAGTGTGTGTGTGTGTGTGTGTGTGTGTGTGTGTGTGGTGTGGGGCGGTGCGGGGGTCGGGGGGAGTGGGGAGGAGAAGAGAGCACAGCCGTCTTGGACTCCGTCGTATTTTTGCTATCCTGGTGTCATCTTTCTTTTATTTGTTCTGCATGTCTCTTAGATACCGCTCTAAAATTTAAAACCCAGAGGCATCTTTCCAGCTTCCTTGCATGAGCAGTGTTTTGACCTCTTAAGAGGCCATGGCCAGACTTCAGCTCCTGGTGATCTTACATGAAGTGACATCTGATTCGCTTTTAGACTGCATTCCACACCAATCTGCCCGGCCCTGCAGTTTATGGGCTCACTCCTGTTGTCTTTCAACATATGGAGCACTGTGAGATAGTGTGAGTTTGAATCTTGTCAGGGAGGCTGATTAAGCCACCGTCAGGGACAGCAGTCCTATGTGTGAAATGTCCCAGGCCTTCCTGAACAGCTCTGGGAGCGGCTGGGGGTGGTTGGTGCTTCTCCATTGGGGGGCAGAGAGGCCTTGCTAACAAAGCAAACACATTGTTTTTGTATCACGGGCTAGGTCCATTGTGGTAACATTTGGCACGTTGAGTAACAGGGAACATAGATAACTGTGAACAGATGGGCAACTATTAAAAGATCCAGGGGCTTTTATCATTTCTCAGTTGGCCTTCACCCACCTACAGGATACCCGGTTCCCTTGTTAGATTACGTAAAGAGCTCAATTAAATTTCTTCTCCCTCCTCTTTTTTTTTTTTCAATTGCAGTGGAAGCAAAAGCTCTGACGTTGAAGAAGAGAATAGATGAGAAACTTCTAATTTTGAATCCCCTTGGGATTAGATGCTGATTTCAGCTGCACAGAGAACACTGCCCCATATTTTGAAAGAGTAGCTGCTGGCAGTTTCAGAGGAGATGACTTTCCAAAATAGACAGTGAACTCCCCCATCCGTATCTGGTGACCATCTGACATTTGGGACACAGAATTACAGAGCCATCCATGTGTTTTGATCCGTATAACCTCGCTGTTAAAAAATGGCAGTGGCATGTCATTATTATGCTTATGCTCAGAACTAATGGAATACAAAATACAAAAGAGAAATGCCTTACCTGGCTCCCAGAAGCAGTGGAAAATATTTACACATTTTAGAGCAATAAAATGTTTCTCCACACTCTGGGGAAGTGTTGTCTCTGGTGTAGGAGCATGCTAGTCCTCTTTGGCTCAGAATGTTACTTGGAGAGTTCATAAGAGTAGAAGTGGGACTTCCCTGATGGTCCAGTGATTAAGACTTCGCCTTCCAACGCAGGGGGTGTGGGTTTGATCTCCGGAAGCTAAGATCCGACATGCCTCAGGGCCAAAATATCAAAACATGAAACAGAAGCAATATTGTAGCAGACTCAATAAAGACTTAAAGAGAAAGAGTGAGAAGTCCTGACACTGATTGAGATGAGACATGTTTCCCTCTGTCTGGGGCATCAGCCTGATTTTGCCCAAAGCAGTCATAAGTTGGTATGGTCAGAGTTATGGGACATATACCTGAATCTGATGAACCTGGCCAAATTAGACTGGGTTCATCAGAGGACGCCTCAATAACATTACATTCCAGGGCCAGTAATTTTAAAGTATATCCTGTGTGGGCCTCCTGGTGGTTCACTAAGTGTAGCTATTGAAGATCTCTTTGGAAGCAGGAAGGGTAGATACCCAGCCCACTTTTATTCTCAGCCCCTTAGCTTCGAAACCAATTAATCCCAGCCAGGAGTGCTGGGTAGCTAAAGACCCATGTGTCCAAAAACAACCCCAAAATCTAAATTTTTCTCTAAGAATAACCAGCAGAAAATGGAAATAACCATTTTTATTATTTTATTTATTTATTCATGTATTTTTTTACTGTTGTTTTTGGCTCTGCTGGGTCTTCGTTGCTGTGCATGGGCTTTTTCTAGCTGCAGCGCACAGACTTAGTTGCCCCGTGGTATGTGGAATCCTCCTGGAACAAATATTGAACCTGTGTCCCCTGCATTGGCAGGCAGACTCCCAGTCACTGGACCACCAGGGGTGTTCTCTCATTCTTATTATTTTAAACTAAAACCTACACTATTAAAAAAAATTTAATTTAAAACAATTCATCCACAGAAACACTGAAACCAGTGATAATATGTAGAAGACAGTTAGCTCTTGGAGGGAATGGCATCTGTTGCCAAATGATGCAGTTTGATAAACGCATACTTCTTCTGTGCTTGGCTCTTTGGTTTAAGATAATTGAGTAAGCAAGGGTTATCACTGGGTTTAGTGTCCCCTGTAGAATTATACTTTAACAGAATTATTGGAAATAGATAAAACAGGCTGACACCATTTAGCAGGAACGTTGGTAATGTTAATTATGAGATATATGTTCATGGGATTTTTTCTCTTCCTTATTTTTTAATTATGAAAGTATGATAGCACATTTACAGGAGACTTGGAAAATACAGAACACAGTTACATATAGTTCCTATATATTACAATTATTTTTTAAGTAAATAAATTGAGATTTTTAGTTGGAATTTGAATATCAAACTCTCAAAAATTAACAGAACAAATATACAGAAAAGTAGGATATAGTAGACCTGAAAATCACCATGAACCAATTCAACATAATTAAGATTTATACAGTTTTCACACAATAGTAGGATATAAATTCTATTCAAGTTCCCATAGACTATAAACTAGGAGACACTGGAACATATCCAGGGACATAAAACAAGGCACAGAATTTTCATGGTCTGAAGGTATTGAAATCATACAGAGTCTGTTCTCTTATCACTATGGAATTATGTTAGAAATCAATATCAAAAGATATTTGAAAATAACCCACATATTTTCAAGTGTAATGGTTTACAGGCTTTTAAGTAAATGTTATACATCAATTTATCATAGAATAAAGAAGCATCTATGGAGATAAATGATAACCGTATAAAGAGAGTGAATATTTGTGTATTGCAATATGATTCTTATAACATCCCTGAATTGAATAGAAAATAAAATAAGCTCAATATTATTGGTTTTTATTCTGCTATAAGTTTTATGATTTTTTGAATTTCACCTATTTCTCTAGCAGGTAAAAACACTCTCTAGGTAATTAAAGCCATAGCCATTCCGAATAATTTTTATTTTCCTTCTCGCTGCTGTTAAGTTTAATGGTGTCAGCTTGCTAATCCTCCCTGATGCTCATATGGCCTCCATTTGTGCCGGCATTTTCCTAGGATGGCAGAAATGCAGGGGCTCATGGAAAGGCTGGAGCGGGCTGTCGGCCGACTGGAGTTGTTGTCTGCGGGGTCGCACAGGCCTCCTGGGGACTTCGGAGAAATTAACGGTGTCAACGGAGGTAGGACTCCACAGTTGTCATTACTGGTCTCTTTGTGAGTCACTTAACTTTGTTTCCATCATTGAGTTCTCACGAAACATTTCTGTGAACTTTAACTCTTTTACTTCTTCCTTTCTATGTGACCGTGACATTAACCAGATACAAGCGATCCCCAAAAAAGAGAAAAAGAAAGTCTCAATCCACAGTCCACAAAAATTACCTCTACCTGTGCCTGTTCACAGCACAATCCATGAGCCGAATGTCATTATCCTTTCATTTCAGTGTTTATACTGCTCTTCCACATTCAGTGACTAAATATATTATCTAAGTCATTATCAAAAAGAAGCTAATGTTCTCAATTAGACTGTAAATTGGAAGAAATTATCATTCTGTACATTTTAATTTTAAAGAGAACAAGTCATTAAGTGTAAGAACTGCAGTTTTGAAGGAAGAGAATCTGATGTAAAACCAAATATTATTTCAAGGTAGCATGATCACATCACATTGCTTTACGTTTGCCATTCCTCACCAAATATGTTTTTAAAATTATATGCTAATGCCACACATTTTTAAAAAGAGTTAAAAAATTATGTGATCAAACATATAAAAAGTTAACTATTTCTTTAAAAAGATACTGTGCATGGCCAACTCTGTTATCTACAGTAATTTTTCCAACTTCTTTTTGTCAAAGGTTGCAGATTTAGCAAATAAGAATACGAGACACCCAGTTAAATTGGCATTTCAGACAAACTACCTTTTTTTGGTAGAAGTGTGTTCTGAATACTGCATGGGATATACTGCATGATACATACTTCCTCTAAAGATTTATTCAGTGTTTATTTGAAATTCAGTTTAAATGGACAATCTGTATTTAATCTGGCAACTCTATTCTTGTCTCACACCCATTTCCTCCATATCTGACCCATTTTGAATTTTGTCAGTCATTTGGGGCTTGAGAAAAGCCTTGGGGAAGAGGGGGCTTCAAAAAAAAAGCTTTCACTGGGCAAGATCCACATTGGTGCTTCTAGAATTTTAGGCGTATTTGGAGCTGTGCCTTGCATTACATGCCCTGGGACAAAAATTACTGTGTGAACACAAATGCACAGGCTGGGTTTTTCCTCCTCCCTACCCCTCAAACATAATGAACATTAAAATGCTTTGAATGAATTGAAAGGGGATGTTGTTTAAAGGAAGGCTGCCAGGGGCCTGTAAGTTTTTTCCACATCAAATGAGACACATCTATGATTTCATTTTAAGCTTCTTTTTGTTAACTATACAGTTGGTATGTGAGATTCAATAGACTTTATTTGTAAGGAAATATTTTCATGTTCTCTTCAGTAACTTTGTTTCCTTATGCCTTTGGCATCAGGTCATCAAAAGACACTTCTGAGATTGCTGCCCACAAATATAAAGCCTGTGAATACATAAAATAAACTCCAACTCCCAGGAGGCTGTGTAGTGTTGCTGAGTTAAGGAAAAAAGAAACTCCAGTAATTCAAACCTCACTTACACAAAGAGGTACTAGACTGCTCTTTGCACTTTCTTCATAGAAAAAGAATTTCCTGGGAAAATTAATAAGCTAAGCAAATTTGGAAGGCATATACTTCAATTACTTAAATATTTAAACACAGTTTCTGGTATAACAAATCATTCCAAACTGGTTATTAAAGTTCTTTTAAAATAACTTAGCCAGCAACTTACTATTCCTATTGATAGTATGAAATGAAGACAGGTACTTAGTAGGATAATTAGTAAAAGGTCTGAATGATGTCCATCCTTAAAATCTTTTCTTACCCTAAACAACATCACTTCTACTTCTTCTGAATTAAGTCAGCTTTGGTAATTTTCTAAATTTTATTTTTAACAAATCCTTAAGGACAATCTTCTCACCTTAAATGTAAACACCATCATTACAATGATGTTATAACTAAAGTTAATTTTTTTAATTTAAAAAGAAACTTGTAGAAGGATTACAGATTCATAGTATGCACAGATCAAAGAACTGCCCTATGAGACTGGTGTTATGTTGTGTTTTATGATGTGTTTTTTGCTTACTTTGATAATCAGGTAAGTTAGGCTCAGTACTTGAAATATTGTCATGCCTGCCAATTGACAAGTAATGTGGTAGATGCAGGGAAATCTAAGATGAATTATACACAGTCCTAAATCTTCCAAAATCTTTGGTCTCGATGAATTACTATTCTGGGCCTCAAATGCTTTGATTGAGAGATGCTCAAAGGATGCAGACTGGGGAGAAAGAGAGATCATTAAAGGCTGCCCGGAGGAGGTGTGAGCAGAGCTGAGTGATGAAAGGAAATTGAAAAATATTCCCTTTTATCATTGTTCCTTCTGCTATGTAGAGGCCTCCATCACATTTTAAAACCCTTTCCCACTTTAAACACTAGGCAATGACCCCTCAGACCTCTTCTATGGCAACAAACAGGTTTATCTGTTTCCAAATGAATCCATAAGGAATCTTTGGGTTTGCACCTCTTTTATGTTATAGAAGTTGGTACATACTACATTTTGAACTTAGAATAATAACTCAGCTTCAATACCCTGCTTTGAAGTGAAACTTAGAAGTAGCTACAGAGAACTGTGAACAACTGTTTCCATCACTTTCTGGGCCTATGGAAAGGGCAACTGGGAATCAGGGAAAAGGAAGGAAGTTTATCCTATGCATTTATGATCTTGGATATTTCTGTCCAATGTAAGAAAGGGACTCCTAAGTTTGACCTTGAATCTTAATAGGCTGTACTGCTGAATTTGTTAGTATTATCTTTCTCAATATTAGAGATGCAGTCAGGGACTTAGACAAAAGTTTTTTTAATGAAGAGTCAGGGAAAGAAATGCAGAGCACACCAGGTTGGGCCATTGCCACTTCAATTCTTACAGTAATTTAGCAGATCAGAATTCACTGTGGGTTAGCGCACCAGTCATTTTTACACTTGCTCTTAATGTCGCTATTCCCCTGGGAAGTGAAGGAGGAAGTAAATATGTAAAATCAACTTTCTTTTCCGACTTTGGCCAGAGTTCATTATTCCTTTTTAATTGTCCTGAATAATCTTGGTAACTATTTGCAAGGTCGTTATAGAACTTGGACTGGTCGGTGTAGAAGTAAGTATACTGGCTTTGGATTCAGAAGGTGTGATCAGTTTTTGGATCTGCCACTTACTTGGTGTAGAGCTCTTAACAAGTCGTATGGTCTGTTTGCATCTTCATTTCCTCATCAGTCAAAGTGTGACAATACTACCTACCTCGTGGGTTTGGGGGAGAATCAAATGAAAGTATGTTGGTAAAAGTAACTACTCACCGAAGTATGTCAGAAAGAAATAAATGAATATTGTATATTAATGCATATGTATGAAATCTAGAAAGATGGTACAGATGAACCTGTTTCCATGGCAGGAATAGAGATGCAGATGTAGAGAGTGAACATGTGGGTCCAGGAGCCAGGAAGGAGAGGGTGGGACAAACTGGGAGATTGGGATTGATGTATATACACTACCATGTGCAAAATGGTTAGCTGGTGGGAACCTGCTGAATAGCACAGAGAGCTCAGCTCTGTGAGACCTAGAAGGGTGAGATGGGGTGGGTGAGAAGGAGGCTCAAGATGGGGACATATGTATACATATGGCTGATTTACTTCAGTGTATAGCAGAAACAAACACAACGTTGTAAAGCAATTATATTCCAATTAAAAGATTTTTTAAAAAGAAAGTAGTTATTCAGGAGGACAGAAAATTAGGAAAACACTGCTTTCTTGAGCCATTGAGAAGTGTTTAATAAGTACCGATTGGGACTTAGTGAATAGAAAGAAAATGATGTGAATGACATGAGACTGCCCTATTACCTATAGCAAAGCAATTCCAGCTTTCAAAAACTACCAGGGAGTAACACAACGTTCTTTTCTAAAGGTGTGGCACCCTCTGTGGAGGCCTTCGACAAGCTGATGAACAGCATGGTGGGTGAGTTTTTAAAGAAGAGTAGGATCCTGGCTGGTGACGTGGAGACCCATGTGAGTACTTTCCTCTGTTGTACTCTATGGAAAGGTTGACTGCTATTAAAATATTTTTAAAATAATGGTCATAACCAGGGCTGGTGAAGGATGGAGGGATTGAGACCCTTGTGTACTGCTGGTGGGAATGCAAAAGGTGCAGCCCATATGGAAAAGAATATGGCAGTCCTGCAGAACATTAAAAACAAAATTATCATATGATCCAGCCATTTTACTTCTGGATATAGACCCCAAAGAATTGAAAGCAATATCTCAGAGATATTTGTATACCCATGTTCGTAGCAGCATTATTCACAGTAGCCAAAATGTGGAAGCAACCCAAGTTTCTGTTGACAGATGAATGGATAAACAAAATGTGGTCTGTGCATACGATGGAATATTACTCTTTCATAAAAGAGGAAATTCTCACACAATGAAAACATGGGTGAACCTTGAGGACCTTATGCTAAGTAAAATAAGCCAGTCACAAAAAGATACTGTATTGGGGAATTCCCTGGCGGCCCAGTGGTTAGGAATTGACACTTTCACTGGTTGGGGAACTACGATCCCACAAGCCACATGATGTGGCCGGAAAAAGGAAAAAAGGTACTTATGATTTCATTTATATGAGGTATTTAGAGTAATTATACACGTAGAAACAAAAAGTGGAATGGTGGTTGCCAGGGACTGGTGGGAAGGATAAGAACAGGAACTTGTTTAATGGGTATTGTTTTACTTCTGCGAGGGGACTAAACTCCAGAAGAAATTCTGGCAGTCTGATGCATAACAATGTGAATATACTTAACGCTACTGAACTGTATACTTTAGAAACGGTTAATGTGATACATTTTGCATTATGTATATTTTACCACAATTTTTTTTTAAACTGCAGCCTGAGGAAAAGCAGAATTGTAGAATTCGATAATCTCTGAATTGGTAGAGACTTCTACTGATATCTAGGCCAGCCTCCTAGTTTAGACACTTTCCATACATTTTAAAAATCTTTAGCACTTTCCCAGAGGCTAGACATTGTTCGTGTCCTTTTAATGAAAGTAAAAGCCAAACCAATTAACAACCTAAAAGAAAAAAATTTTATTCAGGTTCTTTTTATTCATTTGCCTTTGTTTCTTGCAGAGAATTGAATTCAAAATTCATCTGCTTACAGATTTCTCAGCAAGAGAGCATCCCGCCAAAACCATTTTTAGTATAGACTCACAGAAAATCTGATTCTTGAATAAAGTTGTGATTTCCAGTTTAAAAAAAACTCTTTTTGCTCCTTCTTCAATTAGACATTACACGCAACACTCAACACGAGGTTTCTAGGGGATCTGGCAACTCAGATTATACCCTTGGTTCCAGAATTGCAATTAAATAGGTGTTTATCTCACCACATTTGCAATGTATTTGCTCATCACATCTAAGAAAAATGAAGATCAGTCTCATGGACCTTTTTATTAAATATTGCTGTTGAAATTCTCACTGGCAAAAGAAAGGAAGCTCTGATATGCAGGAATCCTAGAAAAGTCTATGTAGTAAGACCTATTTGAGAGGTATCACAGAACTCTAGAATTGCTGTGGTTTGTTCTTGAGCTTGATGTCTATGTTTACAGAAACCTGGTCTGCAGTAACATGGAGGCTGAGCTTCTGATATGTTGACTCATGATTGTACTCGAAATCTAACATATAAAATGGAGTATCAGCCCCAAGAAATTCTTAAATAATTGAAGAACAGTTTACTCTCTTGAAAACTATTATAATAATTATTATATCAGTATTGTTACCATTAATATTGACATTATATTATATATAATGTGTACTTCTGAGGTACACAGTACATTATAATTCTTATTAGTAATGTCACAAAATTCTATATAGTGTTCTTTTACTGGGGAATAATGAAGCCTGTAAATATGTATATTTAACTTTGCATTTTAAGAAATGTAGGGTTTGCATACTAAATAATTCTCTTCAAGCTGCATAGTAAACAGTTCCTTTAAATTCTTTGTAGAACGAAGTGAGTTATCAATAAAGTGTAGCTTGATTTATATGAAGATTTTTCTTCTCCCTGCTCATCAGCCTGAGAACAGCATGACTCAAAGGAAGGAATATTCTCAATAATGAATAGATAATGCTTAAAGCAACTTGTGTTTTTCACTAATTAGTTTTTTAACAAGGAAGGAAAGTAGGGAAAGAAGAAAGGAAAGAAGGGAAGAAAGAGAAGAGAAAGAGAGAAAGACACTTGTCATCTGAAAATGTAGACTCGGGTTCTATAGCACAAAGAAAAGCGCAGGCAGCTTTTGTCCATCTGCCCATGACTTTAATACGTTGAACAAGCAGTGTATTTTTTCCCTCTTATAGAACCATGTGTCACTGACATTAAGCTTGCAGCTGCTGCCTCTCCCATAAGCCAGAAGTGGGGGTTGGACTTTGTGCCAAGAACACACCTGTTGCCTGGGGGGAGAAAACCCCACCTACCTGACTGTACAGCATGGAAATTTGAGAGGGACACGAACGTGCATCACGTTAACCCCTGTCCCCGTGTGTAAAAGCTGTCTCACAGACACTAACAATGGGAAAGAGCAGCCGAGCTATGATTTAACGTCTGTCTGGATGTGTTGGCTGCTGGTCGGGCTTAATTTACTGAGCACTGAATAGTCTGTTGACGAAACAGACCACAGAAAAGGGGAACTAATAGCTACAATTAGGAAGCTCTGTTGAACCGAAGAACATAGCAAGTTTAGAAAAGATTAGATCTTGTAAAGCCGCCTCCTATGCAGCATAAACTGAAGGGCTTACTTAAATTACCCTTCAACCCAGGATCGCTGACACAGCTTGCACCCTTTTTAAGAAATAAACAAACAATGCACAGTTTTATAATAGATGTTTAGGGTAAATATAGTCCTCAATGTCAAAGAAAATGATCCCCCAGAAACTGGGCCTACAGAATTGTAAGCCCTTGGCCAACAATCATTTATCCTTAAAGGGATGAATGTGATTTGTTTTTTTTTAAACAAAGCTGTCCTATTGTTATTCATGGTATATGGAACGAATCTTGGGTCTGTTTCTAAATGGTTTGACCATCATGAAACAACTGCAAATCATATAGCTCTTCCTAACTCAAGCCCTTTTTGGAGATTTATAGAATTTACATATTAATGTTTGTAAATGTCTGGAACATGTATTTCTTATCATGATTAAGATGGATACAAAAGAAATATTCTGTTATTAATTATTCAATAAAAGTGAGAGACCCACAATTTGACAAAAGGGCAATAAAATTCAACGAGAGATGTAATACACTACACATGGTAAGATTAAATGGTATTAAACAATATTATAGCTTTGAGTTCCTGGAATTTATAAAGGATGGACCTATTTAGACAGTTATTATAGCCCTACTTTTAATGGACCGTGGTTACTCTTGTAGATGTTCCTAGAACTTGTTACTTACGTAAATTATCTACGGAATGTCTAGTCCATTTTATGCCTTGCTGGTTAGGTAACATGTTCAAAGGGTGTGTAAGTTAAGGATGATCTCTTGTTTGTATTTGGATTTCAAAGCTGGCTCTTACTTTTTATAGCATGACCTTGAGCTAGTCCTTACCCTTCTCAGTAATGAGACTGGACCACATCACTTCCAAGGGCTTTCAGAGCCCCTTTGAATGACTCACCCGTTGTCTCAGTGTAAAAGCATGAGGGAATTACTCAGTTGCCAAATGAAGAGCTTGAGATAGAACAGCTTCATCACCAATATAAAGAAAAAAAAAAAATCTTGAGCCATGCCAGGGGAAGAACCTCAAACAAGCAAAACAAGCAGAAGGAAACATGTCAGAAAAAGGATACACAGAAGACCAAAGATAACATATCATCCTGCTTTATGATAATATAGAAAAAAAAATCAGACTCTTTCATTTAAAAAGACCTTGAGGGACTTCCCTGGCAGTCCAGTGGCTAAGACGACTCCGTGCTCCGAATGTAGGAGCCCAGGTTCCATCCTCAGTCAGGGAATTAGATCCCACATGCCACAACTAAAGGTCCTTCACACCACAGCTAAGACCTGGTGTGGCCAAATAAATAAATACAAAAAAATTTAAAATGCAAATAAAAAGACCTTGCGGCCAGCAATGGCACCCCACTCCTGTACTCTTGCCTGGAAAATCCCATGGAGGAGCCTGGTAGGCTGCAGTCCATGGGGTGGCTGAGAGTTGGACACGACTGAGTGACTTCACTTTCCCTTTTCACTTTCATGCATTGGAGAAGGAAATGACAACCCACTCCAATGTTCTTGCCTGGAGAATCCCAGGGACATGGGAGCCTGGTGGGCTGCCATCTATGGGGTCGCAGAGTCGGACACGACTGAAGCGACTTAGCAGCAGCAGCAGCATGTTCCAGGAATACAAAAAATAACGTATCCATAAGAACCAATTTTTATGGGTTCACAGGAAACTTCCAAGCTACCTTAATGGGTAGTTTGTACTCAAGAAAAAAAACGACTATTTGCATTTTTGGCGCTTTATAATCTGGGTCTATGTAGAAACCCTCCTGCCCCCACCAAAAAACAAAAAAATGATCAGAAGTACAAGTTTGGTGCCTCCTGAGAAACCTGTATGCAGGTCAAGGAGCAACAGTTAGAATCTGATGTGAAACAATGGACTGGACCCAAATTGGGAAAGGAGTATCTCAAGGCTGTATATTGTCACCCTGCTTATTTAACTTAAGGGCAATGAAACAGCCCATTCCACACAGATCGATTCTCCTCAATCTCGTGCTTGCCTTCAGTCAAGTTGGCCACTCATGTCTTTCATGTGTCTCCTCAGAGCAGAGCTGAGTGAGGCAGCAGAAGAGTGACCTCCAGGACAGATGAACTGTGTCCCTCATGGGTCTTTGCTTCTCCCCAGTCACTAAACCAGCCTGCTCTCAGCCTGGTCATCACTCACTGTGCTGTTGACACCAAATTGGCCGAATTCAGAAAGGTCAGAGATCGATCCATCTCTGTTATGGTTTCTTCCCAAGAAGATGGAGAATTTTTACTCTCAGCACTGAACACATACTTTGTTTTTAACTTAAGGATATTTGCTTTTAGAACCTCTAATCCCAGTCTCTGTCCATGAACATCCTAGTTTCATAGCACGTTTTAAGCCTAGGGAAGGCTCTTTATCAGGAACTGGACTTGGAATTTCAGCATCTCCTGAAGAAACACCCAGGCATCACTAACCACCAGACTCTCCCTGTTTACGTCACCAAAAATAAATACTTCTCCAGAATATTTTGCTGAAACAATGAGTTGGGTTCCATGAATCTCTCAGGTTGAGATGAGACCTGTGCTTTTCTTTCTGCTTCTTAAAGGAACCTAAGGAAAACTGTGAATCAACAGCCCTGATTATTCTCTTCTAGTCTGTGTTCACTGGTGTAAGCAAAATGGAAGAACCAAAATATGCAGAGATGTGTTCTGAACGTGCTCAGACTTCTGTGTGCACATTGCTATATTTAAAATGATGGCCAGCAAGGTCCTGCTGTATAGCACAGGAACTCTCCTTAATGTCATATGGCAGCCTGGATGGGAGGGGAGTTTGGGGGAGAATGGATACGTGTATGTGTATGGCTGAGTTGCTCTGTTGTGCACCTGAAACTATCACAACATTGCTAAGCAGCTGTACTCCAATATAGAGTAAAAAGTTGAAAAAAAAATGAAATACCCTTTCAGAAGATTGTTTCCCATGTGCGAATTTAATCATGTTACTTAGTACTGCACAATAGAGGGCCTTTTCCTTTCTCTTGCCTTTTTCTTTTTTCCCCCGTTTTTCCTTCTTCCTAAAACTATGCCAATAATGTGAACATTTGTTGTTGTTTTCTATCTAGACTTCAGGATAATTTAATTGTTTGCCTGGAGGCTGCTTCAGCATCTGAAAATTAATACTTTGTCTAAAAGTAATGACCTGATCTCATTTAGATTATCTTATTATTTCTATTCCAGCAACCATACCCACAAAACACACCACACACAGACTCACACAGAGACATGCCCCTCCACACATGTATGTCTACTATTTGCCTAAGAATTCCTTATAATGCTGTATTAGCTACATATAAGAAAAAACAGCCTTGATCAAATAGATGGGCACTCTGACCTGAGTCACTCCAATCGTAGGATATGTGTTTGCAGATTCCTTAGTGTGCATAAGGCAAATATGCTTTTTAACCTGTAGTATATTTTTCCCTTTCCAGTTGTATTTAGAATATGGTTGAAAATTGTAAGTTTTGGAACATGGCAGTTTACACTTTCATAACACATTGCAAGCCAATTCTTTTTATCAAGTATAATATATTTTAGGGCTGTAAAAAAAAAACCCAGGGTATTCAGCAAATTAATAATTTATCACTCTGTGTATGTGTTTGCAATAGAAATCCTTTCCTTTTCAGAAAACACTTTGCAAAATAAATATTTTAAATGGTAAGGTACTTGGAATGCTGATAGTTGACTTCAATGGCTTTGGTCAAAACAGCTCAACATACAGAAAACATGGTATGATTTATCCCTTCAGGCCCACCTGTTGAGTGTTGGGAACTAGTTCAAGGTTCCAGAAGTATGCTGTTCTCCTCTTGCCTTCTTAGTGTCCAACACTTATCCATAGTAAGTGGTTCATAAATGTTTCCCAAATGAATCAATGAATGAAACTGAGTGTGTAAAAGAATCAAATTACTGAATCAGTGGATGCATGAATGTACAATGGCTGACAATTTAGATGAAGCAGTATTGTAGATGAGGAGTTAAAAGAAAATCAAAGCCAGGTTGTATGTCATGAATTAGCAAGAGAAACATAGATTCTGTAGGTTTTTTATCATGCATGCATACACACGTGCACACAAGTCCTGGTTTTATCATAATCCTGGCAATGTATCTAGTACCCTCTTCATTCCTTTTATTCTCATTCCTTTTTTATAGTTGAGGAAAATGAGCCATTGAAAGACTAGAGCTCTAAGGCAGTTTAAGAAAGCTATGGAATTTAGAAAGACAGTAACGACAACCTTATGCAAGATGGCTAAAGAGACACAGATGTTAAGAAGAGACTTTTGGACTATGTGGGAGAAGGCAAGGGTGGGACGATATGAGAGAATAGCATTGAAGCTTGTATATTACTCTATGTAAAATAGATGACCAATGAAAATTCGATGCATGAAGAGGGCCCCCCTAGCTAGTGCTCTAGGACAACCCAGAGGGATGGTGTGGAGAGGGAGGTGGTGGGGGGTTCAGGATGGTGAGACACATGTATACTCATGGCTGATTCGTGTCAATATATGGCAAAACCCACTGTAATATTGTAAAGTAATAACCTGTAATTAAAGTGAATAATTTTTAAAAAACTAAAAAAAAAAAAGAAACCTAGGTGGGAATTCATAAGTAACAGGAAAATCCATCAATATATTGACTTGTGATGTCCCATGAGCTCTGTCTATGAGAGTATATTTTTGTGAGCCTTACTGTAAGTATTTTAAACTTAAGGTCAGAGTTAGAAAAAGGATAACTCTGGATTTTGTTTGATTTTTCTGTTTGAATTGGGTTTTAGCATGTTGTTTTCCCCTCCAGTCATTAAAGTGATAGCGATCAGGTAAGAAATAACTTGGGGAGTCGAAAGGGCCAGTTGAGAAAATGAATTTTTGTCCAGGACTCCATGGCATTATATTTCTAATAATTAGTTCTTCCTGGTTTCAAGAGTCTTTAGTTGTATATATATAATTTTAAATATCCGGATGAAAAGTGAAAAATTCAGTTGTTGGTGTTTAGTAGCTAAGTCGTGTCCAACTCTTTCACGACCCCACAGACTGTAGCCCACCAGGCTGCTCTTTCCATGGGATTTCCCAGGCAAGAATACTGGAGTGGGTTGCCATTTCCTTCTCCAGGGGATGGATCTTCCTGACCCAGGGATTAAAGCTGTGTCTCCTGCTTGGCAGGCAGATTCTTTACCACTGAGCCACCTGGGAAGTGAAAAATTCAGTATATTGTCGCAATATATCCAGGTCAGACAGTCCCAAACTTTTAGATGAGGACTCTCACCCCAAAGTTCACCTGTAAGTTAGTTCTTAGAAGCTTGGAAAACATTTGTCTAGAGACCTAATGTAAGGGATGGGTGGTTCATTTCATATGCAAAGATGCAGAAGAATATTACTCTATGTGTGGTACACAAACCACTGCCATCAACAGACTCTGCTAATGGTCTGCCCCGAAATGAGTACAGAAATTGTGAGTAAGACATTGAGAACTTTTATAGCAATCCAACAGAGTAATTTTAAAGGCTGCTAAATCTGATAATTTAAGAAACTTGGACTTGTGCTTTGTGTGTCTTTATTTTATTTTTCTAGTAAGGCTCTTTTATTAATATTTCTTTTACGAAAACTATCAGTCTGTGAGAAACGAGAAATTAAAAGGAAAGTCTTCGCCAAAGGTTTTTTGAGTAGCACCATGTAATACACAATATTGGGGAAAAATTTTTTCCACCATGATTTTAGTTTTAGTTAAATGAAGCAGGAAAACAATAGTATTAAATGAAAAACACCCATTATTATGAATGCTGATACCTGGGTGAGTGTGTATTTAATTAGAGAAGGACTTAGCATCAGATAAGGATTTCTGAGCAGATTCTGTGTACTTCCAGCTGATGATGGGCCTGGTTCCTTTCTACTTTTGCTACCACGCATAGGATTTTTCTTTTTCTTTGTATGAGTATATAATTACTCTCCTTTGATTATCTGAATAAATTCAGAATTGACATATGGGACCAAAAAAAAGGAAAAAAGAACTTTTTCCAAGGATAACAGAGCAGGAATTGATGGGTAGAGAGGTGATGTATACACTTACCAAAAGATTTGCCTTACTCAAAAGTGAAGTTTGCTGGCTTCCCGGATGGGTCAGTGGCTAAGACTCCAGGTGCCCAATGCCAGGGACCTTGGGTATAGTCCCTGGGTAGGGCACTAGATCCCATATGCCAAAATGAAGAGTTTGCATGGCTCAATTAAAGATCCCACATGCTGCAACTAAGACCCAGTATAGCCAAATTCATAATAAATAAATAAAAATGAATATTTTTTAAAATATTATAATTATGTAGTTTGTTTTTAAAATAATGAAATGTTTGTATTTTTTTAAAAAAAGAAAGTCTGGAAGGATACTTACTAAATTGCTGAAAGTGGTTATTTTTCGGGGTCAGACTTACCAAAATCTTTACATCCTAAACATCCATGTCTTTTCAACTTTTGTAACATGTATAAACTGTTATCAGAAGAAAAAGAAAGGAAGAGCTGGCATTTTAAGAAAAAGATCTTGGAATCGAGGTATTGCTTGGAAGGAGTTCACTGAGCAGCAAAAGACAAGTGAGAAAACATGGGTACCAAATAGTGTTGGTCCCACACACAGCTTGGCTGCATGGTGGTCAGGAGTGGTCAGGAGTCCAAGATGCCACAGAATCCGTGGGGACCTGGGGAACCAGTGTTCAGCAAGGACTTTCATGGATTCAGTGTAAGATCTCTGTTGTTGTCAGGTAGGTACAGTTGATGAATGAACAAAATCTGGTTTGTAGCTAAATTCTATGGTCACTGGAGATCTATTTCATTTCCCTGCCTTATTTAAGTTTTCTGTGTTAGTAAGAGAGGCGAAGGGGAAAGAGAACTAGCATTTATTGAGGACCTGCTTTGTTAAGCACTTCGTACCACTGCCATTGCATAACTTTACTTGATCATCAGGGGAACGCTTTAAGATAGGTAAATTCGAGATGAAGAAGCCTGGTGTCAGGAAGGTTGGATAACTTGCTTATAGCCATACATCAATGGGTAGAGTTGGATTCTATCTCAGGCTTATCTGAAGATCTGACGCTCACAGATTCTCTGCTGTGCCACACTGTTTTCCAAGAATTTCAAGTCATTCATTATTTATTGAGCTTCTGGTGTAATAAAGGCCCTTCTGTGTAGGCACTGGGCTTTCCAAGTGGCTCAGTGGTTAAGAATCTTCCTGCTAATGCAGGAGACATGGATTTAATCACGGGATCAGGAAGATTCCCTCAAGAAGGGAATGGCAACCTGATCTGATATTCTTGCCTGGGAAATCCCATGGACCGAGGAGCCTGGTGGGCTATAGTCCATGAGGTTGCAGAGTTGGACACGACTTAGCGACTGAACAACATGTAGGCACCCAAGGGCCTAATCTTCAAGAGCTTATTACCTACTTGGAGACCCTAGGCATACACACATGAGTGAAACTTAAATGAGCATATGACTTAAAGGACAGTGCTTAGCATTACAGTGTATTCTAGAATAAGGAGTACTTGCTGCCTCTAATTTTTCTGATTTGTTGTAGCAGCCAAGTATCCTTTACGTGTACAGACCCCAAAATTCATCAACCACCCAGTATTTTCTGGGAGTCAAAGGATTTAGCTTAAACCTGTTGGTAAAATGCTTTCGATTCCTTAAGTGTTAGAAAAGCAAGTTAGAGAATTTTGAGAGGGGCCAACTTGCCAAGTGTTTTGTCACTATGCATTGACCAAATTTGAAAATGAACTTAATTTTAGAGACGAGTTTTGTTCAGATTACAAATTTATTCCGCCTGTCAGAAAAGCAAACATTTAAATATACAATAGTGTTTTCTCTTTTTATGTTCTGATGTCTTAAGAAATACTCACTGGTTTTAATTATTTCAAACAGTTGATTTTTTTAAAAGGTCATCTGCTACAATTAATTGTTTAGAGAAGTTTTATATTGGGTTTTTTAAATTACAGTGATTAGTTTTATACTATAGATTTTACAAACTTTTCTACACATTCTATTGTTTGTGACCTGCTTGTTTCGACCACGTGTTCTGGGCCTCTTTGCATGTCAGTAAGTTGAGGTCTATACTATCACCTTTAATGACTGCATAGTATTTCATTGCATGGTTATACCGTCATTGATGTAAACAATCAAAATCATAGGTGGAGGAAATAATACGTACAAGGATGCAGAGCCCAGATGAAGGTGAGACGAGTAAGGCCCTAGGGTGTGACTCTGGAAAAGACACACCTGGGCTCCACGACCGCCCCACCTGGTCTCTTTCCTGAAAGGACGAGCATCTAGCCGTATTTCAGTTTAGTTCAGTCACTTAGTCATGTCCGACTCTGCGACCTCATGGACGCCAGGCTTCTCTGTCAATCACCAACTCCTGGAGCTTGTTTACACTCATGGCCATCCAGTCAGTGGTATTTAATCATTTAAAAAATTACTGACATATGACATTTTTTCAGTTTTTTCCCTATTATAAATGAAGTTACATGTATGGCAAAACTAATAAAAAAATAAATAAATAAATAAATAAATGAAATTACAGTGCATATCCTTACACAAATACTATTCTGTAACTGTACAATTATTTTCTCAAGGGAAAATCCAAGGATTGGTAAGTGCTGGGTCAGTGGTCAATGCCCCCTAATACTTACTGTTGTCCCCCCAACCCCACCCCCCCTTTCTTGCCCACCACACATTGTACTGATTCATAGTCTCAGTGTCTAAAAGTGCTTTAGGCTGTTGGGTGATAATTACAAATTAGCAAAATAAGAATTTTAGGGACACAATGCATTATTTGAATGCACATTATTATTCATGAAATTAATTGTTTAAAAATACTTTGCCCTCTGTTACACTAGCAAGAAGATAAAAACAAAGCTTATATGTCCCCCTGTAAATCTTTTTTTTTTTTTTTGTCGGAGAACATCATATATCAGTTCTTCCTTTTATTTATTTGACATGGGAGGAAGTTTGTTTAAATTGGTTCTCTGGGGCTGGATGTGACGTGGTCTGGATAGGGTGTTACTTTAATGGAAACCAGTGCTGCAGCCGAGCTATGTAATAGGAGATTTCAGGCCTGAATGTAGAAAGGACATGTTGGAGCTGTTCCTTAGTGTCAGAACTGTGCACTGTGGCTGATGTAAACTACTTATGTGAGCTGGAAGTTGCCAAGGCAACAGTCCTATTAATGAAGAATGAACCTCTTTTATTATCAGTGCCTGGATGAGGTTGTTTTTTTTTTTTTATAAAATGTGCCTAGTAGTCTCACGTTGACATTTTCAATCTACCTACTCATCTTTCCTTTCTAGGCTGCAAAACTATTTAGCTCTATTCAATAAGGATGCATTCTTTCTCTGCTAATGAAAGTGGAATCGTTGGAAAAAAAAAAAAAACAGTCGACTATAAGGGCAGTAAAAATACTAATTTATAGCAATTACCTAATATAAAGTTATTGTCCTTTTGATACATGCTTTGACTAAGGCACAGCCTGAAATTGACTGGGTCTTGGTAGGTATTTGAGCAGGCCAGAGTCTTTAAATTAACTTGTCTTTATGATTTAATGGAGCGTTGCCAACATATTTATAAATAAGTGGAGTGTGACATTGCTCCTTCCTTCTCCTGGTCAGACTGTAAATTTAGACTCCATTCTATTGTGTGCACACTAGAAATTAAAAAAAAAAAAAAAAGCTGTGGTTGAATTGTAGGCTTTAGGAACCCTGATGTCTTGAGGAGCCAGAGAGCCATGTTGAGGGGAACGATGGTTAGAATGACTAGGTACCAAGCATTGTGCTTCCTGGGGTCTAGAAAGAAGGAAATCGTTTCTTCAGAAAAGAATACATTCCTGGGACTTCTCTGGCCACCCAGTGATTAAGACTCCACACAGGGAATGTGGGTTCAATCCCTGGTCAGGGAACTAAGATCCCATGTGCATGGCCAAAATAAAAAAAAAAATACATGCCCTTTTCTTAATGAAAATACTTCTTGTGTTTTGTCAGGCTAACCAGATGAGGAAGCTACCTTTCAGTTATGGTTATCAGCAACCCATTCCTTTCAAATTGGAATGTTTGTTGTCTGTTGCACCTAACTAGCACCTTGTCACCTGTTACAGTCGTTAGTCATTCTTGTTTCCCCTGAGAAGGTACTCAGAACTTTATGATTGTGAAATTAAATAATAAACTTTGATTGTGTTCTCATCACATCTTTTTAATAGTTTTTTCTGATTAAAATTTAAATGTTTGAGGTAGAAAATTTGACAGTAAATGTATGAAGAAGAGAATTTTAAACACCACTCATAATCCCACTACTCAGTTAACTACCAGTGATATCATGGCATATTTACTAAACCAGAACATTGTTCAAAGTCCTCCTTGGTAAGATAGAATTAACACTGATCTGCGAGGGCCATATGTATAAGGACAAGTGACACAGGCCAAGGGAGATACGAAGATGCTGACTGAAATGAAGGGGACAGTTGTAGTCCAAGCAAAGCTTGGCCCTTCTATGTCACTGTGGCAATTCCAGGGTCCACAACGGGTAGCAATCAATCTGATTTCTCATTTCTCAACTTACATCTTTAGACTACGTGGCTGACAAAACAGATTTTGCCATCAGAACAAGTTTTAGCACAAGCATGCCTCCAATTTTCTTTGTTAATAGTAATCCTGGCCTACTTCTGTGTGCCTTTCCTACTGGCTTGAAGGGAAGAGAGAGCTGTTTCCCAAACATGTGCAAAATAGGCAAAAGTTCATGGGAACTAAAGATGTCATAGTGAAGAGACATTGTGTACTTGCATGTTTTATTCTTGACAGTGATGGCATAAAGAGGCAGTTTGGGTGTTGCTTTAGTCCCCTCCAAGCATACTCAGATAAATATGATAAAAATAGCAATAATAAGCACAAAGAATAAAAGTCTCATGCACTGAGGATAAAAGCTTCTTTAGAGAACTTTGCCATTTTTAACAAACTGAAACAATCCGAATAAAAAGAGTGTTTATCATTGAGTCTCTTAGTGACCCCCTGTTAGCACAGTCCCACCATCCTTTCCACCAGATAATGTCCCTAAGCCCCTATCGCATAGCCGTTCATAACAACCCCCCACTCCAATTCCATAATCCAATATGCATATATCACAAGGCAGGTAATGGGGAAATGCTCTGTCATCAGAAGGATGAAGCTGGGATGAAAGTTCCAAAATGTCTGAAAATGGAAACAGAATACGTTTTTTCTCATTTGAAAAAGAAGCGGAAAGTTCATACCAATGTCAGTTCCCTGGTTTTGATGTTGCACTATATTTAAGTAAGATATAACTAATGAAGTAAATTAGGGCTTCCGTGGTGGCTCAGAAGGTAAAGAATCTGCCTGCAATGCAGGAGACCCAGGTTCGATTCCTAGGTGGGGAAGATTCCCTAGAGAAAGTAACGGCAACCCACTCCAGTATTCTTCCCTGGAGAATCCCATGGAGAGAGGAACCTGGAGGGCTACAGTCCATGGGGTTGCAAAGAGTCAGACATGACTGAGCAACTGACCCATACACACACACACACACACACACACACACACACTGGAGTTAACTGGGTGATGAGAACACAGCGCTTCTCTGTACTATCCTTTTAACTTCCTGTGAACCTATAATTATTTCAAAATAGAAAGGTAAATAAAAACTTCTGATCTGTAAAGTGTAGGAATTTTAGAAAATTACAGCAGTGTAATAGAAACATTTTTAAAACTATAAGATGTTAGTGAACTGATATCTCTTTATAAAGAAATAGTTATTTCTTGGAGAAAGAAATAGCAACCCACTCCAGTGTTCTTGCCTGGAGAATCCCATGGACAGAGGAGCCTGGTGGCTACAGTCCATGGGGTAACAAAGAGTTGGACATGACTGAGTGAGTGACTGAGCAGTTATTTCTTGAAAAAAGAAAAAAGGAAGTGAAAGAAGGACTTTCAGTTTCTGGTTCTGCATGTAAAGAGCCTAGAAGTCACCACTCAATCCAAATAACAAGGAAAAAGCTGAACTCAGAAAAAGCAACTCTTGTTGGTCCTTAAAGGAAGATGCAGGGAAAACTGCTGTCCCTAAGACCAGAGAAACAGGTGAATACGGGAAATCTGAGCTTAATGGAGCAGAGACTTCATGAGTGAAACTGTCAAGGGAACCAGTTATTGTTCAGTCACTGAGTTGTATCTGACTCTGTGACCCCATGGACTGCACCACACCAGGCTCCTCTGCCCTTCACTATCTCCTGGAGTTTGCTCAAACTCATGTTCATTGAGTCGATGATGCCATCCAACTATCTCATCCTCTGCTGCCCTTTTCTCCTCCTGTCCACAATCCTTCCCAGCATCAAGGGCTTTTCCAGTGTGTCAGCTCTTCATATCTGGTGGCTAAAGAATTGGAATATTTGTTGAGGTAGAAAAACCTGAATTATAATTGGCAAATTATTGGGAGCTCATTGCATACAACACAGAGTTAAGAACTCTGGGGGAACCCAGTCATAGGCAGCCCCCACAATATTTTGAGATTTACCTCTAGCAGCTCAACTAGGTTCCTACAGTAAATACTGGAGAAAAATCTGCTTGGGCTTTTGGCAGGTAGAGGGCAAAAGGAAGCATTTTGAAATAAGCCAGAGCACTGAGTTCTTAGTAAGGCCCTAGCATTACCCTACTACCAAAATATAACAAAGACATTGTAAGAAAACTACAGACTTATGTTTCTGTGAACATAGGTGCAAAAATCCTCAGCAAAATATTGATTTAATGTAAAAAAGTATAAAAAAGAATTGTATACCATGATCAAGTTGGATTTTTTCCCCAAGTATGCAAGGTTGGTTCAACATTCAAAAATCAATTCATGTAATCTGTCACATCAGCAGACTAAAAAAGGAAAATCACACGGTCATATCAATAGATTCAGGGAAAGCATTTGACAAAATCCAACACCTATTCCCTGGTGGCCCAGTGATAAAGAATCTGCCTGCAATGCAGGATGTGTGGGTTTGATCCCTGGCTCGGGAAGATACCCTGGAGAAGGGATAGGCTACCCACTCCAGTAATCTTGGGCTTCCCTTCTGGCTCAGGTGGTAAAGAATCCACCTGCAATGTGAGAGACCTGGGTTTGATCCCTAGGTTGGGAAGATCCCCTGGAGAAGGGAAAGGCAGCCCACTCCAGTATTCTGGCCTGGACTGTATAGACCATCTTTTAGGACTTGAAATAGCCCATCTGGATCTCCATCGCCTCCACTGGCTTTGTTCGTAGTGATGCTTCCTAAGGCCCACTTGACTTCACATTCCAGGATGTCTGGCTCTAGGTGAGTGATCACACCATCATGATTATCTGGGTCTTGAAAATATTTTTGTACAGTTCTTCTGTGTGGAATTCTAGTTGAGCTATTTCAGATCCTAAAAGATGATGCTGTGAAAGTGCTGCACTCAATATGCTAGCAAATTTGGAAAACTCAGCAGTGGCCACAGGACTGAAAAGGTCAGTTTTCATTCCTATCCCTAAGAAAGGCAGTGCCAAAGAATGCTCAAACTACCGCACAATTGCACGCATCTCACACGCTAGCAAAGTAGTGCTCAAAATTCTCCAAGCCAGGCTTCAACAATACATGCACCGTGAACTTCCAGATGTTCAAGCTGGTTTTAAAAAGGCAGAGGAACCAGAGATCAAATTGCCAACATCCGCTGGATTATTGAAAAAGCAAGAGGGTTCCAGAAAAACATGTATTTCTGCTTTATTGACTAGGCCAAAGCTTTTGACTGTGTGGATCACTGTGGAAAATTCTGAAGGAGATGGGAATACCAGACCACCTGACCTGCCTCTTGAGAAATCTGTATGCAGGTCAGGAAGCAACAGTTAGAACTGGACATGGAACAACAGACTGGTTCCAAATAGGAAAAGGAGTACGTCAAGGCTGTATATTGTCACCCTGCGTATTTAACTTATATGCAGAGTACATCATGAGAAATGCTGGGCTGGAAGAAGCAAAAGCTGGAATCAAGATTGCCAGGAATCAAGATTGCCAGGAGAAATATCATAAACCTCAGATATGCAGATGACACCACCCTATGGCAGAAAGTGAAGAATTAAAGAGCCTCTTGATGAAAGTGAAAGAGGGGAGTGAAAAAGTTGGCTTAAAGCTCAACATTCAGAAGACTAAGATCATGGTATCTGGTCCCATCACTTCATGGCAAATAGATGGAGAAACAGTGGAAATAGTGGCAGACTTTATTTTTGGGGGCTCCATAATCACTGCAGATGGTGACTGAAGCCAAGAAATTAAAAGACATTTACTCCTTGGAAGAAAAGTTATGAGCAACCTAGACAGCATATTAAAAAGCAGAGTCATTACTTTGCCAACAAAGGTCCGCCTAGTCAAGGCTATGGTTTTTCCAGTGTTCATGTATGGATGTGAGAGTTGGACCAGAAAGAAAGCTGAGTGCCAAAGAATTGATGCTTTTGAACTGTGGTGTTGGAGAAAACTCTTGAGAGTCCCTTGGACTGCAAGGAGATCCAACCAGTCCATCCTAAAGGAGATCAGTCCTGAATGTTCATTGGAAGGACTGATGTTGAAGCGAAACTCCCAAACTTTGGCCACCTGTGTGAAGAGCTGACTCATTTGAAAAGACCCTGATGCTGGGAAGGATTGAAGGCAGGAGGAGAAGGGGGCGACAGAGGATGAGATGGTTGGTTAGATCACATCACTGACTTAATGGACATGAGTTTGAGTAAACTCCAGGAGTTGGTGATGGACTGGGAGGCCTGGCGGGCTGCAGTCCATGGGATTGCAGAAAGTCGGACCCAACTGAGTGACTTTCACTTTCACTTTCAACACATATTCATGATAAAAAACTCCATAAACTAGGACTAGAGGGAAACTTTCCCAATTTAAAAGTTTCCCTGTAGTCCTAGTTTATGGAGTTTTCTTACAATGACAAGAAACTAACAACTAACATCATATTTAATGGTGAGAAAGTCAGAGATCAGGTGCAAGGCAAGGATGTCCCTTCACCAATCATTTTCAACATCAAACTAGAAATTTTTGCTAATGCAAAAAGATGAGAAAAGGAATTAAAATGCACCCCACTTGGGAAGTAAGATATAAAACTGTCTTTTATCACAGATGACATGACCTTCATCTATGTAAGAAGTTCAAAAGAATCAACAGAAACTCTCCTGAAACTTAATTAAGTGATTACAGCATGCAATATTTGTTAGAGAATTCATTTGAAATGTGAATTATTGGGCCCACCCAAATCTACTGAATCTGAAACCCTGGGGGTGAATCATGACAATCTCTGTTTTAACAGAGCCTCCAGGTGACTGTGTGATTCAGCTGGTAAAGAATCCGCCAGCAATGCGTGAGACCTGTGTTCGATCCCTGAGTTGGAAAGATCCCGTGGAGAAGGGAAAGGCTACCCACTCTAGTAATCTTGCCTGAAGAATTAGGCAAGGGGAGCCCCCATGGTGCTCAGCTGTAGCCCCTGAGGAGTTACAGTCCATGGGGTCGCAAATAGTCAGACAGGACTGAGTGGCTTTCACTTTCACATTCTTTCACCAGGTGACTATAATGCAAACTTAATGCAAACCAGTTGAGAACTGCTGGTGTCAGCCTTCTTCATACCTCTTTATGTCAACCCAGACAGCGTTGATAACGTGACTTTGTAGGGTTGGTGCTTATGTTCATGTCTATAAAATTAAGCATCTTCAATATTGTTTTAAGCAAAATCGTGAAGTGGGTGAAACTTGGCTTTGGCATCCTATCACTTCTTTTTGTCAGCTCATTTTCCTGCCTTACTTTCATCTGTCAGGTTCTCTTTTACCTTTTTGTTGGATGAAACTCAAGAGACTTCACCATTAGGATAGATTAAAGGGTCCTAAGGAATCAGATCTAAAAACACAGCACCTCTAATTATAAAATATGGGACTTTGGCTGACTTGTTGGGGAGGAATGTGAAGGTGGTGTTGACAGTGACCTTCCCAGAGCCCCCAAATTGCACTGGATGAGCAGATGCCCATTCCCTTGACCTTCAGTCAGAGAAAGAGGACCCCTTTCCCCTTGCTGTCTGGTTCCCAAGAAGAGGGCTGATACAGTCATAAGATCTGGAAATATCTTCAGCACAGGCATCCTGGCTGGATGCTTTTTGCATCTCTTCCATGTGTTACCTGTGCCCTTTCTCCCAGTTGCACCTTGCTCATTTTATCATCCATGTGGTGCTTTGTGGCCTATAGATTTCCCAGTGAAATAATGCAAAGCTTTGATGGGTGTTCAGAGACCAATTGGGCTTCCCCAGGGAGCCAGTTCTCTCTCAGGGGGATTAAATGAAAATAAGTCATATTAACTGGTGTCTGTTTATCCCGAGGCTTGTTTTAAACTGATGGCTGAAATTCATTCTCCTACTCTTTCCCCTCAGACCACAGGTCAAGATCGTACCCCAGCCTTTCTGTCCAAGAATTCCAGTCACCTAAGTGAACATGGATAGAATTCGAGCAAAATGCACAACTCTGCCTCTTACCAACCCTGTCCCTTTCCCCTCTGCACACACGTGCTCACAGGCAGATAGATGCGCATGTATACCCACAAAGGTCATAGAGGCTCTCTGAGCCTGGCACACATGTGATGAACAAACTCAGCAAAAACCCTCAATTATTTGTCGTTACTGAAAATCCCTACGTTGGACTTTTCCTTTCACAATGTTTTGAACGGCCTGAGTGAGCCAAATTCTCCCTTTCAAGTTATCAGAACTCAGCAGGTTCAGAGGAATTGTTACTGATGCTGTCTGGTTGAGGGGACTCATGGAACTTTCCAGAAGTAAGAAGCAGGTGGATCAGAATGCCTCAAAAATGGAATAAAAATTGTTTGAAATGTGAATGGATCAGGTTAAAAATGAATGTAGCTTAGAGTCTACTAGTCACGCCCAGAGTTCCAGGGAGCCGGAAGAGGTACACAGCTGAATCCTCAGAAAGATTTGTCTACATAAGCACGTCGAAAGGGGAGAGTGGAAGCAGATAGCTAGGTATTCAACCCTTCTGTGCTCCGACCTCCACTGCTGCTGAGTGAAAGGCCACGTGGGGGGAGAGACTAATTAATGAAATTGGCCATCTTCACCTAATCAGACCTGCCGGAAAATTGTTCTGATAATAAAGGAAAGAATGTTGCTGCTCAGGAAAGTGAAAAAGGGCAGTTACAGTGTTCATCTTGGGATAACTACAAAAATATTGTTAATGCCTCCTCTGAGCTGCAGTTTTAACTGTAGAAGTCAGGCAATCCTAAATTACTGTTCCCACAGCAACTATGATTCAGCCGACTCCACAAGGCTTGTCGTAGATGAGGACCGTACTTGTGTATCAACATTGTGGGAGAAGTGCAGTTCTTTTATTTATGTCTAAGCCATGGAAAGTTTTATGTCATAAGATTCTATTTGGAAATGTGGTTATTAGAGACTGACAAAAGCCCTTCTGAACTACTGAAAATAAATGTTTTGATCTATGGATAAGCATTCTTGCCTCTCTTGAGCTTCATGTTCAGGAGGTCATAATGGTCTCCAGGACAGTAAAAGTTGAAAATCCTCTATTTCCCTAAGGAATATCCAAAATTTGAGATTTTTGAGCAACATAATCCCAGCACTCAAGCTGCCAGGACAAAGAGGAGATGGTGTACTCCAAAAAGGAAAATATACCCTTATTTAAATATTCATAAGACTTAATCTGTTATGTTTATGATGATGAATTTGTCATTCTAAATGTAAATGATCTACAAATCTTGGTTTTATTTTAAGCATTTTCTTGTCAGTAAGGGGGGAAAAAACCCTTGGGTGAGAAATGAGAAAAGTTAAGCACTCCCTTTTCCTGTCTCCTATTCCATCAGGCCCTAGAAGATTAGGAAGAACACTCTTGCTTGAAATGGAAAAGAAACCAGTCTCCAGTAAGGTGGCAAAATGTTCAAGGAATCACCCACAGGGTTACTAGAAATAGTATGTCAGAGAGGAACAGAGCATGCACAGGAAAGTCATGGGCTTGCCCTCAGAGAAAATAAGACAATGAACAGAAACAGATTCCTCGCTATGGCTTAATTAGAGTGTAACTTAGACTCTTAAAACTTAATAAGAGTATTAGCGTATTTTTTAAATATTTTTCGGGGGCTTCCCAGATGGCGCAGTGGTAAAGAATCCACCTGCTAGTGCAGGAGATGTAAGAGCCACAGGTTCAGTCCGTAGGTCGGGAAGATCCCCTGGAGAAGGAGACAGCACCTGCTGCAGTATTCCTGCCTGGAAAATCCCGTGGACAGAGGAGTCAGGGGGGTTACGGTCTGTGGAGCTGTAATGAGTTGGACGTGACCGAGTGAGTGAGCACAAAGAATCGCTTAAGGTGATAGAACAGTAAGAATGAAATACAAAGGGAAATTGAAGTCTGATGAATCAAAATCAAAAACAACATTAATACAGAAATGAAATATAAGCTAGAAATGTTAATGTATACGAGATACTACTGAATATCCGTTTTATCAACAATAGAGAAAAGTATTGATATAATCACAGTAATTATAGATGACAGATAAGGAAATGAAAGGCAAAGAGAATCTAAACGGTATGAAATAATTCAAATCGTATACAGTATGAGGGTGATTGTTGGAACCTCTGAGTAGAAAGTCTAACAAATGGAACAAAACGTGTTTTGAAAGATAAAGTCATGTAAGAAAATTTACCATAAACGAAAGGACCAAATCTATTCCAAGAAATATAACGCAGAATGCCCAAAATCCAGACATAACTTAGTTAAGCTGTTAAGCTTCAAGGATAAAGAAATAATTCTTCAGGTGTCAGAATAGAAAAGTCAGTTTCCTACAAAGGAGAAAAAAGTCAAGCTGGCTTAGGTTTGTGCGTTGCCACGTTCACTGCCATCCTTTCTGCGCGTGGTGAGAGAGAGGGAGACCCGAGGATGTTATACCCAGCCAAGATGTTGTTAAAATGTATAGACAACAGGGAGATGTGCGTCAGACTGAAGAACTTAAGCAACTTTGAGACCTTTTTGAGGAACATACTTGATAATGGGAGTCTAGCCAGAAAAAAAAAAATCAAAACTCAGAAATGGAGAAGTCACGGTAAAACAACTGCTGAGAACCTCTACGTATGTCTAAATGTAGAACTAATTCTCAATAGCTATGGGATTAGCATTACAGTAAGAATAATAACTAAAACAAAATTAAGAATGGAAACCAGAGGTAGAAAGAAGTGGGGAAGGCCTGTATTCTTGTCTTTCCCAACAAGGACTCAATCAGGATCGTCTAAAATTACATTATGTCATTTAAAATATAAATACATAAGTATTCCAGTCTCTTAATATTTTATATTTTTATTTTAGAATGGTCATTTGTGTGCATGCTCAGTTGCTAAGTTGTGTCCAACTCTGCAACCCTATGGACTGTAGCCTCCAGGCTCCTCTGTCCATGGAATTCTCCAGGCAAGAATACTAGAGTGGGTTGCCATTTCCTTCTCCAGGGGATCTTTCCAACCCAGGGATCAAACCTGCATCTCCCACATTGACAGGTGGGTTCTTTATTACTGAGACACCAGGGAAGACCAGAAGGATCATTTAGATCATTTAGAATGATGCATAATAATTATAGTGCAGAAACTTTTATTTGAAGCTTATCAGTTCTTTCTCTTTCATCTTTAGTATTCAGTTATAATGAAGATTTATACTTTCATTAAAAAAGTAGTACTTAAGGTATGGTCCCATTTTACCAATGTCTGCATATGGATTTTAAAAGGTGAATGCTGTGATGTTCATTTTTTATTAATAATGATTATTTCTAGGTTATGAGGTATTTAAAAAAATATTTAATCTTTGTAACTTATGACATTTAAACAAATATTCTGAATCATTGTGCTTTGTCTTATGAAAACAACTGTATGACTTTTCTTAAAAACTAATTGTGTGTGATACAAACATTTGGAATTATTTTCTTCTTGACACTCTTCTGTAACTTTTTGAATTAAAAAAATTAAAGAATTAATCAATTAGTTAAGAGTGAGTAGATGGTAAGGATAAGAGAATACGGTACCATGTATTTGAAGACATTCCCACCTGCTCAACTCCTTTTGGGGTCTCTTCCAGAGCCATCTAACTGAATAGCTGTAACAACCACTATTTCTCAGTGAGCATATCTTAAGTATTTATTTTTGTTTATTTATTTGGCTGTACCAGGTCTTAGTTGCAACATGCTAATCTTTAGTTGCAGTGTGAGAACTAGATGTGGGATCTAGTTCCCAAACCAGGGATCAAACCTGGGTCCTCTGCATTGGGAGCACAGAGTCTTAGCCACTGGGCCATCAGGAAAGTTCCAGGTGACCTTATGGGGATGGCTTAAGGGATAATTTTCTTTCCATTATCAAGTGTAGAACAAATTGGGGATAATTTGTGAAAGACGAAAGTAGAGACACCTTTTGGAAAATAGTTACACTTTGTGGCTCAAAGATTTTTTTAATAGCTTCGTTGAGTTATACTTCACATTTCATAACATTCACTCTTTTAAAGTATATGATTCGGTGATCCTCAGTATATTCGCCACATTGTGAAACCATCACCACTGTCTAATTCTGGAACATTTTCATCGCCCCCGAAAGAAGCTCCATCCTCATTAGCAGTCATGGCCCATTCCTCCCTCCCGCCAGCCCCTGGCAAGCACTAATCTACTTTCTCTCTGTAGATGTGCTTATTCTGGACATTTCATATAAACGGAATCATACAAATGTGGTCTTTTGTGACTGGCTTCGTTCGCTCAGCATAATGTTTTCAAGGTTCCCCCCATGTTGTAGCATGGATCAGCACTTCATTTCTCTCTATTGCAGAGTAATATTCCATTGTTATGGATATATCACATTTTGTTTATCCATTCATCACGTTGATGGACATTCTGGTTCTTTCTGCTCTCTAGCTATTATGAATAATGATGCTGTGAGAACTTACAAATTTTTTGTGTGGACAGGCATTTTCATTTTTCTTGGATATATACCTAGAGATGGGACTGCTGGATCATATGGTAAGTCTCTCTGCAGGCACTCACACAATTAAACTGTTCCCTTTTTGTTTTTGTTCCCAGGCAGAAATGGTGCATAGTGCTTTCCAGGCCCAGCGAGCTTTCCTTCTGATGGCCTCTCAGTACCAGCAACCTCAAGAGGTAGGAGTGTATCCTAAGAACCGAGGGTGCCCAGGGAATGGGCAGTGTAAGACAGAAAACAGAGAAGCAACAGAACCAGTTACTACAAGACTTATCCTGAAAATGAGATGTATAACACTGAAAGTTCTGTCTCTAATCCAGATTATAGTACAAAACATTTCTAAGGTCTTTACAGTCTTATTATGACCAAATTTATACTGTGACATTCTACATCACCTCTTTAAAGGGTCACTTTATCTATGTTATCTGTATTCTATTCATTTTTACTAGTCTTACAACCAATATGTAATTAAGGGAGTATTTACTACTAATTTTTAGTTGATACTTTGTGCTTCTTTGTTATCAAAAACTGCTAGATTGCTGCTTCTCAAACTCTAATCTTCATCTGAGTCACTCTGGATTCAGTGATTTGTTAAAGTGCAGAGTCTGGGTCATAGGTCTAGAATAGAGCCCAGGAGTCTATAGTTCTAACAAGCTCTCAGTGATGCTGATGCTGCTGGTCTGTTGCTACATTTTGAGCAGCAAGACTCAGGCATCCCCACCTGAAATGCCCACCAGCACAAAATCCTTTTGTAGACAAATACCAAGCTTGTGTTCTTTTTTCCTATCGTTATCTATATCAAAGCAGGCTGTTATGCTTCATTAACAAACATTTGCAAAATCTTAGTGATTTGTAGCCCTGATTGACAGTGATGACATCCAAGTCCAAATTTCCTGTCTCATTTTGGACTAAGAAACATGGTTCTTATATTCTCTGTTACAAAGAATTTCAAATTTTTCAACCTTGATCTATAGGAAAAAGTGTATTTTATTTCACATCCAATTGCACCCAACAACAGTTGTAACGTGCTTTTCATTATGCTATATTTCATAGTCCATTCTGTTGCTCTGTTCTTTTCTTCTTCTTCTTCAAAGACTGTCACCCACTGAGTTGCTTTCATGACGTACCAATGAGTCATCCCCTCTTGCACCTTGCAAGCACCCCTCTCGCCTTACAGACATATTACAGTGATCCTGATATAGAACAACCTGTGAAACAGGTGCAGAACATCTCATGCTTTCCTTTTCTCCCCTTGTTGTAATTTATAAAAATGATCTTTGGGCAGAAGATTGTTCTAATCCTTACAGTATTGTTGTTAAGAATTCTACTGACACGGAGAGCAAATACTCTACAATCCCACTTGTATGAGGGATCTAAAGTAGTCATATTCGCAGAGACAGAGGGTGGAATGGTGATTACCTGGAGCTGTGGGGAGAAACAGATTGTTGGTGAGTGGATAGACAGTTTCCCTTTTGCAAGATGAGAAAGTTCTGGGGATCAGTTTCATAACAGTGTGCGTACACTGAACACTGCTGAACTGTGCACTTATAAAAAGGCATGTGTAGGAAGCCTTTTGGGGTATTACAGACCAGGTGCTGCCAAACTATGGCCCATGGCTCAGATGTCTGCTCTTTTGAATTAAATGTTATTAGAACATGAAAAAAAAAAAAAGAACTCTAGTGACAATTTATCAAGCCCATCTTTCCCCAGTAGTAGAAAGAGTCTCAGATAAAAAATGGCCAAGACACCCCTTTTCTATATTTTGGTGCATTCAACTCTTCACTGGGTCCAGAGAAAATAGGATATTTCTAATTTGCAAGCATGAAAAATGAAGTTCAGTGATACATTTTAATGCCCTGGCCATGGGATCTAGATCCAGGCCCATTATTTTACTCACCATCCAGAGTTCTCTTCATGGACACTACACATAAAAAGAGCCGCAATGCGTAGTCATTTATAAGAGTTATATGGCAAAATAAAACTGTAGAAAATGTTTATATAGAGGTGAAACAAGTGCTGTTGGCATGGAGACATCTCCCATCACCTGGGAGAGATGTGGAAGATGATCTTTAATCATCTCTACCGTTTGTTGTTGTTCAGTTGCTCAGTCGTTTCTTACTGTTTGCCTTTTGGGGTAAACAGTTCCATCGACTGCAGCATGCTAGGCTTCCCTGTCCTTCACTATCTGCCGGAGTTTGCTTAAATTCATGTCTATTGAGTTGATGATGCCATCCAACCATCTCACCCTCTGCCACCTCCTTGTCCTCCTACCTTCAATCTTTCCCAGCATCAGGGTCTTTTCTAATGAGTTGGCCCTTTGCATCAGGTGGCCAAAGTATTGGAGCTTCAGTATCAGTCCTTCCAATGAATGTTCAGGGTTGATTTCCTGTAGGATTGATTGGTTTGATCTTGGGGTCCAAGGGACTCTCAACAGGTCTCAACCCCACAATTCAAAAGTGTCAGTTCTTCAGCTCAGCCTTCTTTATGGTCCAACTCTTACATCCATACATGACTACTGGAAAAACCTTAGCTTTGATTATATGGATCTTTGTCAGCAAAGTGATGTCTCTGCTTTTGAATATGCTGTCTAGGTTTGTCATAGCTTTTCTTCCAAGAAGCAAGCACCTTCTAATTTGTTGGCTGCAGTCACCATCTGCAGTGATTTTGGAGCCCAAGAAAATAAAATCTGTCACTGCTTCTACTTTTCCCCCTTCTATTTGTGATGAGGTGATGGGACTGGATGCCATGATATTTTTTTCTAAATGTTGAGTTTTAAGCCAGCTTTTTTTACTCTCCTCTTTCACCCCTATCAAGAGGCTATTTAGTTCTTCTTCACTTTCTAAGTTAAATAAGCAGGAAAGAAACAATATACAGTATCATCATACTCCTTTCCCATTTGAACCAGTCCATTGTTCCATGTTCAGTTCTAACTGTTGCTTCTTGACCCACATATGTGTTTCTTAGGAGGCAGGTAAGGTGGTCTGGTATTCCCATCTCTTTAAGAATTTTCCACAGTTTGTTGTGATCCACACAGTCAAAGGTTTTAGCAGAGTCAGTGAAGCAGAAGTAGATGTTTTCTTTGGAATTCCTTTGTTTTCTGTATGATCCAACAAATGTTAGCAATTTGATCTCTCATCTCTACCATGAGTGACCCCAAATCGTTGGCCACAGCTGAAAATGTAACTTCTGCTAGCCCCGTGCCTCTAAAGTCCTAGTTGGGAACCACTTGGAAGGAAGGCTTGTCACAGGGGTTTTTGGGAGGTCATCTACCTGCACTCCCCACCTTAGTTTTGGACAGATGGGCAGCACCTTTGTGGTAAAGGACCACATCTGCTGTGCTGTAACTGTGGCAAGGAGTGTCTTCCCACCTACAGACACTTACATGTTTTCTTCAACACGTCTTACGCTGCTGAGGACCTGACAGTGAAACCGTGTGTGTGTGTTTGCATGAAATTAATGTGTACAAGTGCATAGTGGAAGAAATTAACCCTAATTTTCCAGCAAAAGGGAAGATGATTTATGGCCATTGACTGGTCTGTTGATTTTATTCTATTAGAAAGACTAGGAAATCTGAGTTTTTTAGTTCTACATAAGTAAGAGTTTCTTCCACCTGCCGTCTCTTTTCTGTCTTTGTTTGACCTGCATTATGAAAGGAAATATTGGTCACAGCACTGTTTACAATACCTAGGACATGGAAGCAACCTAGATTTCCATTGGCAGATGAATGGATAAGAAAGTTGTGGTACGAATACACAGTGGAATATTACTTGGCTGTTAAAAAGAACACATTTGAATCAGTTCTAATGAGGTGGATGAAACTGGAGCCTATTATACAGAGTGAAGTAAGTCAAAAAGAAAAACACCAATACAGTATATTAATGCATATATATGGAATTTAGAAAGATGGTAACAAGACCCTATATGCAAGACAGCAAAAGAGACACAGATATTAAGAACAGACTTTTGGACTCTGTGGGAGAAGGCGAGGGTGGGATGATTTGAGAGAATAGCATTCAAACATGTATACTACCATATGTGAAATAGATGATCAGTCCAAGTGCTATGCATGAGACAGGGCACCCAAAGCTGGTGCACTGGGACAACCCAGAGGGATGGGATGGGGAGGGAGGTGAGGGGGGTGGGTAGCCACACCTGTGGCTGATTCATGTCAGTGTTTGGCAAAAACCACCACAATATTGTAACGTAATTAGCCTCCAAATTAAAATAAGTAGTTAAAAAAATAAATAAAAGGAAATATTGGGACTTCCCTGGTGGCCTCATGGTTAGGAGTCCACCTTGCTTTGCAGGGGCCAAAGGTTCAATCCCTGATTGCGGAACTGAAGTCCCACATGCTGTGCAATTACTGAGCCCACGTGCTCAGGAGCCTGCACTCACCACAGCTAGAAAACCCGTGTCCCTCAGTGAAAGATCCCACATGATGCAACAAAGATCCTGTGTACTGCAACTCAGCCTTGAGGCAGCCAAATAAATAAATAGTAATTTTTTTAAAAAAAGGAGATAGTGCCTTCCTGTGCACAGAGCAGGAATCTAAAACTAATTTTTCTCCTTTCATTATTTAGAGAGTCTGAGAAATTAGAAGAGAAAGTAGGATTAGAGACCCTTTCTGTTTATTCCTCCATCTAGTGATACGCATGGCCCAGTACAGGGCTCTGCAAGAGCGCTCACTCAGTAAGGATTTTCTAAGCTGTGGGGCAGTAATCCAATTTGTTGATAATTTATTAATCTTAAACCAACCAAGAAAGCCTAGTAGTTAACCTTAAAACTTGAGCTAATTATTTAGGTATATTGAGAGATTCCAATTATTTATGGGTTTATGCCCATAGGTTTGAGATTTTTAGAAAAAACATTAATTTGTGAGGGTGGTCAAGGGTAGAGTCTTTGGACTTGGGCCTACCTGGGTTTGAATCTCAGATCTTCTACTCTTTAGCTTTGTGAATCCAAATGCAAGAAAAACAAAAAGGATCATCTTTTATCTTTTTTCTGGATGGCTACTGGCAAATTAACCTGGTAAAGTCCACAAGAAACTACCACTGAACTGAGCCACGCTAACCAAACCAACTTGTCAAGTTACCCACTTAAGAAAGCAGTTAAATTCTCTTAGCCCATGTTTCCTTGTTTTTAATAGGGATAATAGTTCTTATCTCATAGAGTTATTGTGAGGATTGAATGAGAAAAAATATGCAAGGGTCAAGTGATTGAATAGGAGACTTTAGTGCTAGTTCGGTTAGTCCAACTGCTTTAAGCAGAAGTCCCTAATTCTCATTTTTCTTGTTTACCTGAGGTCTGCTATGGTGTTTTGATTGACAGTCTTCCATACGGTCATTCAGGGACCAAGCGTCTTCCATCTGTTAGCACCTTCCTGACTCCAAGTCCTCCGCCACTGACTTGGGAAAGACAGTGCAGGATCATTCCTGGAAAGGTTTTATGGATCGGACCTGGAAGTGGCATATGTCACATCTGCCTTTATCCAGTCTCTTGGATGCTTGTAGTTGCAAGGGTGGCTGGGAATTTTAATCAGCCTGTATGCCGGGAAGGAGGAATTCATGGATTTGGTGAGCATTTAGCCAGTCTGCCAGAGTGGGTAAGTTGGCTTGACTAAAATGAGGTCTGTCTCAGTGGAAATATCTCTCTAAACTCTCAAGTGGGTTTTTCTGGGCTAATCCCCCAGGAGGCATCCAGAGAAAGGAAGGAAAACTTTCAAATCTAACCACTGAATTTGTTTTCACTGTGCTTGAGTATATAAAGATCTAGAGATGTAGATACATGAATGTAGAGATCTCAATGTTTCTTTTAATTAGAGTGAGTCCATCTCACCCTTTTTTTTTAATTGCCTCTGTAATGTTTCCTGCAAGGCGTCAAATTATTGTCTAGTATTTTAAAATGCCATGCAAAGTAGTCATGTGACTTTGATCTCAGAACATGCCTTGAGTAAATGAGGTGGGGCTAGTGGCAGGTCTGGAAATTGTAAAGAAAAGCAAACGAATGAACAAACTCCCAAGTGTTCCTTAAGTCCCTGCCCAGAAAATGTCACAGCATGGCTCAGTCACAATTGCTGAATCTTGAAAGATTTGGCCGCAGTGGGTGCTGCCAAGTTCTATTGTTAGGGAGCGTACGATAGGTAACATAATGCAATAGAGTGATTCGGGCCCTACTACAAAGTGAAATGCCTGCTTTAAAATACTGCCTTAAAGCTATCCGTCTTCATGTAAAGGTATCAAGAAAATATTCTGTTGAGTAACTGCTGTTATTTATATGGGTTGAACAAGTCTTTTTAATGGTTTTTTAAATATGTAATTCTACATTTATCTGGAAAACAGGAAAATAAAACTGCAAGAAAAATAAAAGGTAACAAGTTTTCATCTTTAGTGTCATGGTCAGTTATATTTTCATTTGACAGTGGTACTTCCCAGTGTTCAGAGTTTCAAAGAGGAGTAGCATCTTAGAACCTAATCAGTGACTCACTTTATGGCCTTTTCCAAATTAACTCTATAGTCTCACTTCATAAATATGCATAGGTTTGGACTCATTGATATTGCTAAATGGGTGGTTCTCTTCACTAGCAACTCAAAAGCTCTCAAAGGCAATGCATGCTTTTAATTTCTGAAGAGATAGGCTTAAACCCAACTGAAATGTCTGCCCAAGTACAGTCTATGATGAGCAGGTAAAAACAGGTTACAGAGACATACAGGATTGAATTTTTTGTAACCAGCAGCTTTCTGAATAGCATTTTGTGTTGTATTTGGAGAAGTGAGGCAAAAAGAAGCCTTTGCTTTTCACATGAGCCTTTCCAGGGCCAGAAAATTGCCTTGGTAATTACACCCGGCTCCATGTGTAGGCTGGATGTTGATGCTGGTTCATGAAGAATGAAGCACCCGGGAAGGAAGGGGAGGAAGAGGTTTGTGTGATATCATCAGGGTCTGCTTGAGTTGACAGCTTGAAGCTACCCAGTCGGGGCCGAATCCCAACAGGAAAGCGAATCATTAGTTTATCAGGATGCAGAGAGGAGGATAATCAGAAAGGAGGGTAATGCTGTCATTCTTCTGCCCAGACTGTTTGCTTTAGCAACATAAAGCTGTGAATGAGCCTGTGAGCTGTGACCATGGGTTAGTAGCTTTATAGGTATTTAGAAACCCAGGACTATGGAGGCAGAAGGGATTTGCTAAGATCCTGTCCTGTTGGACATCACTCATGGTGACTATTTTTTTTTTTTAATCTGATAAGGCACATTAGCTCATTTCTCTTTGTGTAAGACATGAATTAGATAATGAATGGCTGCCCAAAGGAAGTGAGGTGGTTATCACACACAGGGGATTTGGGGGATTATCCAAAGGGGTAAAGGTTAATAAAGAAGGATAATATCCTTTGTTTTATCTACTATTTCATACTAGGTTTGTTACAATTCCAGACTGCCTCAGTGGCAAATTCTGCATAAAGGTTAGGGCTATGTATATGGCTAGGGAATTTTTCATCCTCCCTTTAGTCAAGTTTTGGGATCACATTGCATTTTTCATAACATGATCATCAACTGTTTTTCATGCTCCACTGTGAAGCTTCCTATCTGTTTGCTAGATACCATAAATCTGATATTTCAAAATTGGTAGGGTTACAAGTTTTTCTCTTACAGCCTGATTCAAAAATTAATTTTAAAAGAGGTTATTGATGTTGTTCAACAAATCTTTTTAAAAGCCAAACATGTTTTAGCCTTTGGATTTGCTACTTGTTCATCATTTCAGCGGCCTTAACATGAGTCCTCTCTGCAAGACGTAGCTTCTATCATCTGTACAAAGCTGTATATGCGAAAATAGCGGACTGGGAGAAGGTAATTCCAGCTGGCATTCCAGTCTGGATCCGCTGTCATAAATTACTTAGCAGAGGGCATGGTCCGTTACTTTTTATGGTCATGTTCTATATTTGTATGTGCTGCGGGTTGGATCACATGACAAAACCATCATTTGATATTAGTGTTTATGTGCGCCAGCCAGTGAGGGCTGGATTTAAGCTACACTGTGCAGCACTTTTAATTTGTATACTTAGCTCTTAATTGAAAATTCAGACACTTCCCTAAGTACTAAAATTACAAATAACTCAGAATAAATTTTACATAATTATTTTTAGGAGAAGACAATCTACTGTATAGTCTCACTAATTGAAATGCACTCTGCCTTCCAGAGATTTTAAAACATAAATTTTGAACATGAGCAGGCCAACATTGCCAGAATAATAAAGACCCATATTCACCACTTAATATCTCCCAGCCCCTCTCCTAAGTTGAACAAGAGAGCGTCTTACTGATGACAATTTTTTTTAGTGAAGATGCATTTCCCAGACTAATGGAGAGGAGAAAACACACCCATGCTTTCCCCCTTCTGTTTCCCACATTGCTTCCCCCCAGCTGCAGCTGAAAATTGAGGTTCCTGGCAGCAAACACCTAGAGAATGTACTTCTTCCTGGACTGAACAGGAAAAAAGAATGTTCTTGTCAGGTTTTTGGTAGATTAACTGCTGCCAGGATTAGTGTTTCTATATCTGGAATCGCTTATTAGGTAAATTTGCCTGTTAAGTCGTTACTTCAGATCTTTGTTAAACCCTGTTTACCTTACATATTCCAGCCCTCTTTAATTTCCTCCACTCTATTAATTTATTTCTCTGGGCTTTTTTTTTTTTAACCAAACGTTTACTGGATCCCCTGCTATATAACAGTCACAGCATTTGGCATTTCTGCATCTATCATTAGCTCATTTGTAGGAGAAAATACTTTGGAAAAATAGGGTCTGGGTAATGTTATTTATCATGATTCTATATTTCTGTACTTTGCACTTATCTTTGTAATTACTGCCCTCATCACTACCATGACCACTATTGGAACTTTCCCACCCAGTCTCCTCTATTAAGGAACATTCAACACGCCTTCTGATGGTCTCTTTATAGCTTTGAACTTCCCAGCACCTTTATAGTAGTTTCTGTCAACACGGAAGTAACTTGTTTACATGCCATTTTAGAAACATCCCACCGTTACTTTTTGTGCATGTTTTACATCCCCTCAACAAGATTCTAAGAGCTTCAGGGAGCTTGAGAGTTGATGTGTCTTTGCTTTTATGACACATTGTGGTCTTAACTATATTTTATTGGATGTCAAGTTTGATTAAAAAAAGACCAGCTCTGGCTTCTGACACTTTGGGTAGGTTTGAGGAATAAAATCTAGGTTAATAGATTCTAGTAGTAGAGGAAGGGAATGGAAGAACAGAGTGAAATGACATTTTTATTTAATGGCACTGTTATCTTGAAAAAAAAGGGGACTTGATATTTGGAGATTTATATGGTATGGATTGAGATATCAGTTGAGAGTATAACTGCTAAAATGTAAACTGTGGATCAGCCACATCAAATTCACCTTGAAAAAGTATTCTTCATTCCTATCAAGCTACCAGAGGTCTTCTTCAAAGAATTAGAACAAATAATTTCTCAATTTGTATGGAAATACAAAAAACCTCGTATAGCCAAAGCAATCTTGAGAAAGAAGAATGGAACTGGCGGAATCAACCTACCTGACTTTAGGCTATACTACAAATCCACAGTCATTAAGACAGTATGGTACTGGCACAAAGACAGAAACATAGATCAATGGAACAGAATAGAAAGCCCAGAGATAAATCCACGCATCTATGGACACCTTATCTTTGACAAAGGAGCCAAGAATATACAATGGAGAAAAGACAACCTCTTTAACAAGTGGTGCTGGGAAAACTGGACAGCCACTTGTAAAAGAATGAAACTAGATCACTTTCTAACACCATACACAAAGATAAACTCAAAATGGATCAAAGATCTAAGCATAAGACCAGAAACTATAAAACTCCTAGAGGATAACATAGGCAAAACACTCTCTGCTATAATCCAAAGCGGGATACTCCATGACCCACCTCCCAGAATATTGGAAATAAAAGCACGAATAAACAAATGGGACCTAATTAAAATTAAAAGCTTTTGCACAACAAAGGAAACTATAAGCAAGGTGAAAAGACAGCCTTCAGAATGGGAGAAAATAATAGCCAATGAAGCAACAGACAAACAATTAATCTCAAAAATATACAAACAACTCCTGCAGCTCCATTCTAGAAAAATAAACAACCCAATTAAAAAGTGGGCCAAAGAACTTAACAGACATTTCTCCAAAGAAGATATAAAAATGGCTAACAAACACATGAAAAGATGCTCAACATCACTCATTATCAGAGAAATGCAAATCAAAACTACAATGAGGTACCACTTTACACCAGTCAGAATGGCTGCAATCCAAAAGTCTACAAGCAATAAATGCTGGAGAGGATGTGGAGAAAAGGGAACCCTCTTACACTGTTGGTGGGAATGCAAACTAGTACAGCCACTATGGAAAACAGTGTGGAGGTTCCTTAAAAAGCTGCAAATAGACCTGCCATATGACCCGGCAATCCCACTGCTGGGCATATACACCGAGGAAACCAGAATTGAAAGAGCCACGTGCACCCCAATGTTCATCGCTGCATTGTTTACAATAGCCAGGACATGGAAGCAACCTAGATGCCCATCAACTGACGAATGGATAAGAAAGCTGTGGTATATATACACAATGGAATATTACTCAGCATTAAAAAAAAATTCATTTGAAGCAATTCTACTCAGATGGACGAAACTGGAGCCCATTATCCAGAGTGAAGTAAGCCAGAAGCAAAAACAACAATACAGTATATTAACACATATATATGGAATTTAGAAAGACAGTAATGAGAACCCAACATGGGAGACAACAAAAGGAACGCAGATGTATAGAATAGACTTGTGGACTTTGTGGATGAGGGTAAGGGTGGGATGAGATGGGAGAAGGGCATTGAAGCATGTTAATTGTCATGTGTCTAATCAATCGCCAGCCCAGGATTGATGCTCGGGACTGGTGCAGCGAGATTTCCCGGGGGGGAGGGAGGAGGGAGGGGGGACCCGGAGGGGAAGCATATGTAAACCCATGGTGATATCATAACAATGTATGGCAAAAACAATAATAAAAAAATAAATAAATTAAAAAAAAAAAAGAAAAAGTATTCTTCAGGGGAATTTGGAAAAGGGAAAGTTAGAGGAAGAACAAGGGGCCTGAGGTTAGGAAGGCATTTCATTTCAAGGATGCTGTTTCACTGCTGCACGCTTTCACAAAACGAGTGCCTCTGAGGCTACCACCGAATGTTTCGTTTCTGGATGTTCAGAGCGAATGACAAGAAATGAGCACGGCCAGATTTGGGTGACAGATGTAGCTCAAGCATTCAGTGATGATAGAATATAGGTTCTGAGACGTGTGCTGATTCAATTCACATGGGCTGTGGAGATCCAGCTGGCCTGGTATTTAAATGCTGTTGAAAAATATTCCAATTAGATTTCCCTATATAGAGTTTTCATGTAAATTGTGAAGAGTAGTACTTTCTTGAGGCGGTGACATTGTTGTGAGTGTCCAGCGTCAGTCCTCTAAAACTGGTAATTTCACCGTTAGAACCAAAGTGGCTGCAGTGCAGAACTTCAGCCTTGATCCCATCTTCGTCCATCTGGATTCTCTATATAGGATAATGGGCAGTGCCTCCCCCAGACTGGATTTCAGTGGTTCAAACAGCAGGAGTCCCATCATTTTCTTTGGCTGGATAGCTTACGGTTGAATGTGTTGAGTATTCCTTTCGGAAAGTCATAAATTGGAATAGGAACAGGATATAATTTGAAACTTCACATGTCACCAACCTGACAGCAAATGAAGCCCAGAGAGGGCTAACTACACATAATAAAAACCAAGCTACAGCTAAGACATTATCATTATTTAAAATGGGGAAATATAGCACCAAGTCCTATAAAGAGGTTATAAATATATTGTTCATTTTGAGTCCCTAATGAATTTTAGAGCTTCCCTGATGGCTCAGTGGTAAAGAATATACCTGCAGTGCAGGAGACGCAGGAGATGTGGGTTCGATCCTTCCTGAGTCAGGAAGATCCCCTGGAGAAGGAAATGGCAACTCACTCTAATATTCTTGCCTGAAAATCCCATGGATAGAGGAGCCTGGCAGGCTACAGTCCATAGGTTGCAAAAGAGTTGGACACGATTGTGCAGCTGAGCAAAAGCTACAAATGAATTTTAATGGCATATGCCACTCACTTAAAAAATATATATATATATACATATATATATATATTTCATAACATACCTATCTGAAGCTGATAATGGCTATAGTAAATAGTCATCAATAAAAGTTTTACTTGACATTTTTAGAATTTGAAGGATCTTTTTGTAGAGATATACTGGATAATTCATTATCATTAAAATACGTTTTGTAGGAAAATGAGAACTCTTGCCCTTCCTTTTTGTCTTTTGACAGGATTTCTCTAGTCTGGGATAGAGACATTCAGAATCATTCTGTAATTCTCTAATTCTGTACCTGAGACTGAATCATCTTTTTTTGAAAATGTTGCTGTTCAGTTGCTAAGTCATGTCAGACTCTTTGCAGTCCCGTGAACTGTAGCGTACCAGGCTCCTCTGTGCATGGGATTTCCCAGGAAAGAATACTGGAGAGAGTTGCCATTTCCTTTCCCAGGGGATCTTCCTGGATCAGGGATTGAACCCGTGTCTCCTCCATTGGCAGGCAGATTCATTACTGCTGAGCCACCAGGGAAGCCCAAGGAACCAAATAGTCACAGCATTCAGTAATCTGTGTTCGAGACAGGACTTTTGTTTCTGATCATTCCAGTCAACCTTCCTTTGTTGATATCTGGAGCTGTATTTGGTATGGATTGGAGTACCCTCTTGGTTGAGTCACAGAAGAGCAAAGAAAAAGAGCCGAGAAGGATCAGCATAGCTCCTTTTTTATATCAGTCAGGAGGGAGAGAGGAGGTTGTCAGCCAGACATGTGGCTGTGCACCTGGGGACTTTTTAGCGCATGACTTCCCTGAACCACTCTGCGCTTATTTTCTTCTTCGTGTTTTTGTCCATCATTTGTAGCCCCAAGGCCTGGAAAGTGTTAGAAGTTCAGTTCAGTCGTTCAGTAGTGTCTGACTCTTTGCGACCCCATGAATCTCAGCACACCAGGCCTCCCTGTCCATCACCAACTCCTGGAGTTTGCCCAAACCTATGTCCATTGAATCGGTGATGCCATCCAGCCATCTCATCCTCTGTCATCCCCTTCTCCTCCTGCCTTCAGTCCTTCCCAGCATCAGGGTCTTTTCCAATGAGTCAGCTCTTCACATGAGGTGGCCAAAGTATTGGAGTTTCAGCTTTGACATCAGTCCCTCCAATGAACACCCAGGACTGATCTCCTTTAGGATGGACTGGTTGGATCTCCTTGCAGTCCAAGGGACTCTCAAGAGTCTTCTCCAACTCCACAGTTCAAAAGCATCAATTCTTCGGTGCTCAGCTTTCTTTATATTCCAACTCTCACATCCATACATGACTGCTGGAAAAAACAGTGTTAGAAAGTAGGTGTTAATTAGTAAGAAGGCAGCAATAAAGGAGTGAAACTGTGAAATACAGGGCCGTCTGTGGTGTTACAACATGTAGTGAAACAACCTTCATTTCCTTTGACTTGTTATTAATATCTTTATTTCCAGTCAGGTTACCCTAAACGTCGTCATTTTCCCTAGACTGATTGACTCATCATGTTCTTAAGTTGCCCCTGGCACCACAACAGTTTGATTGTTGACTTAGGTTGTGAGTAATGCCTTCAGTGACTGCCAATCAGTACCAGGGAGGGATTAATATAATAGAATGTGATTATTCATTACTGCTGAGTGATGAACACCCAGCCCTGTGTCCAGTGGCCATAGTAGGTGCTCAGTAAGAGACTGAGTGAGTTAACCATCTAAAGCCAACAGAACCCTAGACGTTCAAGATGATTAAGACCTTCTCCCCAGATCACTTATTAAATGAATATCTGGGAACCTTCTCCTATCTTTGTGTTTGTAGAAACAAACAGTACATGGAAAGTCAACCTCAATTGCTTTTTACAGTGAGAGAATTATTTTTTCTTTTATTTATTTTTTTCTCTACATTATCGTGTTGGTTTTGCCATACATTAACATGAATGAATCTCAGTGTGACTGGAAGAGGAGAGTCTTCTCTCTGTACTTATTGGATAGCTATTCTCTGGCAAAAAAGAGATTCATACTCAAAAGACCATAGGAAGACTTTAGCATAATCATCTCCTGGCCTATAAAAAATAAGTATTATTATTTTCATATAGATAAGGAATAAAGCACAGAGAGACTACTTGTCTATTATCCCTCAATAAAGCAAAAAAAAAAATTGAATGCCATGTTTTTCTAATTCTAATTATGAATGTATCACCTCAGTCTGTCTTTCATTTGGCTTTTTGGTTCCTTTTAATTTTCTTTAAAATGCTAATTAAATTGTGTTCTTCTTACCTGAACATCAAGATAATTGGCTTATAAGATCTCCCAACATGTGAGTGTCACCACAAATTTCACCTGTGATCTTTTTTTTGCTCTGAAAGGTTTTATGTGGTTTTAATCTTATTTGGTTTTTTCCTATGTGGAACATTTATTTCACTAATAATGGGACTTCAAGATAGATTTAGCTCATTTAAAAAGAGTAGTTTGCTGAAATTTCCATGACCTTCTCATTTTCTTGACCTCAAAGAAGATGAACATCATTCCATTTTGCTCCTGATTTTTTTTTAAAAGTGAATTTAAGAAATTCTAACAGTAGTAAACACTATGCTCAAATGACTTACATTACTTCACACTCTCCTCAGTTCTATGTCAAAGTATTTTTTCTGCTTTTCCCATAGAACATAATTAAATATTCACATTTTTCATATCAAGCAAATTTTAACTGACACTATAATTTTAAGGGGCATATACTGTATCCAATAATTATATATGACACTATTTAATTGGGCATTCTTCTGTTTTTGAGTTACTTTTGGTTAATCATAGATTCTTATGATCCCTATCTTAATTTTTTATCCTATTCTCCAATAAATGTTAGCCCGTACACATAAAACATTTTTTGTATTTATAAAGCAGAATGAGTAGAGAAGATCATCAAATAATAATCAGTCTTTATGAAGAACAAACACCCCCCAATGTCCTCAGCTAAGCTTAGGGAGAAATCCTGAAGAGTTGGGGTAAAAGGATTGCTTCAAGGGGTGAAATTCTAAAAGAAATTTAACCCACAGGGGTTGGGTCATGGCTTGCCTCTTTTTTGATACTCTTTATAAGAAAAAAATTCACCCATATAATATTGCTTAAATAGAATTAAGTTGATATTGTTTTTCTAATACTTATGAGTATTATAAGGCTTCCCTAATGGGTCAGTAGTAAAGAATCCATCTGCCAATGTAGGAGACATGGGTTCGATCCCTGGGTTGTGAAGATTCCCCAGAGAAAGAAATGGCAACCCACTCCAGTATTCTTGTCTGGGAAATCCTAAGAGCCTGGTGGGCTACAGTCCATGGGGTCTCAAAAGAGTTGGACACGACTTAACAACTAAACAACAACATGAATGCTATGGGTATATGTTTATTATATATGGCTTTGTCTCCCGTATGTGATAGATATTGGTGTGAGACCTATTTCTATTGAAAAGAAAATATTTTTAATTCTGCCATTCAGGTTATCTCATACACCAGTTATTGCACTTTTCATTTTTGTTTCTCTTCTTTGTTCAGCTTTATCTCTGTTCTTTATTCAGGCATGTCTTGAGCGGAGTTTGTTATGCAGTTACTAGCTTTATTTCTTCTTGCGGTTTCCTCACTGTTATTGTATATATTTTTTATGTTGCTTGGGACATAAATATTTACTATTTTAGACAGGTTGTGTCTTTTGCAATTCTATAATGATCCTTCATGGACTTTTATTCAGGATACCTTTTTTAATCTGATAGCATAATAAGTTTTCTTATTTATTTAACCTCCTTCTAATTTCTTTGGAAACTTATCTAATCAATCATTCCCTTTTTTCTCTCCCTACTGACTCCTTTCTGTTTAATCTGCAAATCAAATCAAGTTTCTCTCTCCTTTAAAAAACTGAAAACGGCTTCCTTGACCACCTGCACCATCTCTTTCCTCCCGTTGCTAGCAAATGTCTTAGGAAGAATCTGTCCTCCCTCTCTGTCACTGTTGAGTCTCCTGTCATCTGTCCTCTCTCCTTATCATTTTACCAGAAAAGTCTTTCTCGTTGGCGCTGTATCTTCCTAATCGTCCTCATTCCATTCACCTTCTTTAAAGAATTTTTGTCAATGACCGTCCCTCTCCTCAAAAGTTTTTCCTTCCCTTGGGAGTGAACTTTTTTCTTGCTTAGTTGTCTGTTTCACTTAATTTCTTTGTCTGACTTCTCTTCCTTCCTCTGCCCTTTAAATGTATATATTCCTTCCAAGTTTCATTCTTGGTCAGCCAAAGAGGATTTTCTTGAGTATAGTCTGCCCCTGGTCCATTTCAGTCATGTCCCTGATAGTATCTGTCACCCCTGCACTAGAGGTGCCAACTCTCCATCTCCAGACTCCAGGCCCTCCTCCTTAATCCTCGGTCTGGATTAACCCTTCATGAGCCGCAAATGCACTTTTTTCAGAGCCACACACAGAAACTGTGTTCTTCCTTATGGTTCTTTGTCCCAGTGTTGGAACTCCAAACCCTCCGCCCAATCACCTGACTTCTTTTCCTTCACCCCCTCATGTCTAACCCATCTCTGTGTCCTAACAACACTCTGACCACAAGAATCTATGGGATCTAAAACCTTTGCTCCATTCCCAGGGCCCTAGTGCAGGAAAAAAAGGGGGGAGGGGGATGAGAAAGAGGGAAGGAAGTAAAAAAGAAAGAAGAGAGAGAAGAAAGGAGAGGAGGAGGAAGAAGGGATTAAGGAAGGCGAGAAAAAGAAAAAAGTTGAAAAGAGTAAGAAGAGGGAAGATAGAAAAAGATCACCTGCCTTTTAAACTTTTTAGGTAAAAGCATTACAAGCATGTCTTTTAAAAAACTAAAATAAAAAGATGTAAGAAGAAAAAAAAAATGCCACCACTCACTGACAAACGTATTAGTTTAGCCTCTTAAAACTTATTTCTCTGCCTCAAAACTTCTCCTCCAACCTGTTCCCCATTCTCTCATCATTGTTTTGTACTGTTACAAAACAAAGTGAACAAATAGAAGACAAAATTAGTCTGGAATCCTGCCATTGTTTCCCATGACCTGTGCAATCAAGTCTATAGGCTCCATAGGATGGCATTCAAGGCCCTTTACACTGCACTGTTTCTGCATGTGAGTCCTCTCCCCAAAACTCCTCTCCCACAACAAATCCAATATCCCAGTCACACTGGAGGACCAAGTTCTAGGAAAAGGAATGATGGACCTGAAATGTCCTCTTCCTAATCCATACCTTTGTCATTATAATAGATATATCATATTCCATAATTTGATTAGCTGTGCTTGAAAACACCAAGAGCTGCTTTCTTCAGGAGTTCGAGGTCTTATGAGGGCAAAAGATCAATCTAAAGGGGGTACATCGAAATCATTGCTGAGCTGATGGGTGCTCGTAGGTGGCAGTCTTGAACACTGCCTGAAGGTTGGAGAAGTTGGAGACAGAGGCACAGAGAAGGGGTCCCTCGAACCAAGTCTTGCAAGATAAGTAGGATTCAAGTCTGTGAAATTGCATCTAACACAGGAAGAAGCCCAGGTATCTCTGCTCTTGTCTTTAAGTGGGTTAAATCTTAGACAGCCCTCTCCCATCTTACCTATCATAATTGACATGGTGCTTAATGTGTTTTGTTTAAACAACCGATTGTTGAGTTTTATTTTTTAATTCAGTCAGTAACTTCTTTTGTTTTAATGAGAAGCAGGTTTAGTCTGTTCACATGCATTCTTTGATGCATTATTTGTCCTTCAGTCCAAGTAATTTTACCTTTAATGTAGACATTTACTGATTTTTTTTTTCATTTCTGTTTTCTCTGGTGGATTTTAAACTCTTTATTTCTTTTTAAGCTAGGCCAAAAGGTAACCTTAAGTGGTCTACTTCTTAACACTCTAACATTAATGTATTTCGGGGAAAGAAAGCATTTTAATTGCTCCTATTTATTTTTCTTATTAACTAAATAAACTTTCATCCCCTTTCAGGAAATAAAAGAGGTCTTTCATTTTCCTCATTCAAATATGTTTGTATGAATAGTCCCAGGTCCATGAGGCTTTTGCTCATTCCCTTTGAAGTTGCAGAACTATTACACACAGTCTGTTAACTGGGGATTTTGACTTATTCTTTATGAAATTTATCTTACGTATTTGTTGTATCTTTTAAAAATTAATTTATTTAAATATGCATTTATTTTTAGTGGCATCAGGTCTTTGTAGCAGCACGTGGCTCTCCACTGTGGTGTGGGGCTTCTCTCCAGCTGTGGCTCATGGGTTCCAGAGCGCATGGCTCTGTAGTCGCAGCATGCAGGCTCTCTAGTTGTGGCACACGTGCTTAACTGGGGGATCCTAGTTCCCTGACCAGGGCGTGAACCTGCGCCCCTGAATTGGAAGGCAGGTTCCTAACCACTGAGCCACCAGAAAAGTCCCCATTTTTATATCCTGTTGTTTCTCTTTTTCAGATCATTTTATTGGCAAGGGGTTTACTGTCCCCCAGGAGAAAAATCTGTGTACCCGAGGGTACACAGCATACAGCTCTTTTATTTAATTCTTCTTTTCCCTCTTTTGTTTGTTTTCCAATTCTTATAGACAGTTCTGTGAGAATCTTTGTGGGTTCCTAAGATGTCATATGTATACATGTCAATGTAAAGGACTTAGTTGGTATGGAAGTGACCACACTCCAGGGAGACATAACCAATAGTTGATTCGCCCTACTGGGTGCAGATAAGGTGATGACAAAGCATCCAATTTAATTGGAATTCATTATTACAATGGGATGAGATGGGCTTGGGCACCTGGGCCAGAGAACCAAATACTAGCCCATAAAGGGAAGGTGTGAAAAGATGGAAATTCAAAGCTGCATGGAGCCCCAGGACCCCTCAAAGTAACATTCTCAGATATCCAGCCTCCATCTCTGGACCACAGAGCCCTTAGAGAGGCTTGCCTTATAGACAGTTTAGAGATCTTCCCCTGGGATTGCCAGCAGTACTGTTTTCACATCAGGAAAACATGTTCACACCAGCTCCATGTTCAGTCATGAGAAAAGTGCACCATCCTAATAAATTATATATGAGAGGAGCCTAAAGAAGACCAGAAGAGCATACCCCAGGAAAAGCCCCATGGGTTCTCTGCTGCGTCTTTCCTGCATGTCTTCCAGACACATGCAGGCCACTTCTATTTGGAGTTATGGAAGTCCAGTGGGAGGACGAGTCCAGCGACCATGATGGGAAACTCAGAACCATTCCCGTGCCCGTGTCCGTGGAAGCATGTTGTCTGCTAGTCTGAATTGCGAACCATTTTTGCAGACCAAAATTGAAGGAGATTGATTCCATTTGTTTTCCTTCCAGAACACTCCCCTGACAGTGAGGACATTTGTGGGTCAGGAAAGGTAGAAAAGATTCATTTCTGTACCACTTTTCATGAGTCTGCTTCTGTATATTCGATACTTGACGCCCCTCCCCTTAGGCAAGCCCTTGTAATGAGCTCCCCTGTCATGAATTGTTGGAACCCACAGCCTGGCTCAAATGACCAAGGGGTGCCTCTTTGTCAGACACACGCTGTGCATCTGGCAGCATCGCCAGGGGTAACCTGATAGGGCTCACGATTTTAATTTTGACCAAAAATACATCTGCCGGGTTCATTTCAACTGACAGGATAAATATCATATTTCTTTACCAGTTTGTAAACACCTTGCTTCTCCTCTCCATCTAACATGTTTCCCTGTGTTTTACAAATAGAAAAATCAAGTTGGAGCCATATGGGACTGAGCATATGTGTTGTGAGTGTCAGTCAAGTGTGGGGGTAGCTTTACGTGGAACTGGGTGCAGTGCGAGCGACACGTGTACCTGACCAGGAGGTGTGATGTGACAGCACCGCAGAATCGTCTGAGTGAAAGTGAGACAGTCGTGTCCGACTCTCTGCGACCCCATGGACTATCCTCCACCAGGCTCCTCTGCCCATGGGATTCTCCAGGCAAGAATACTGGAGTGGGTTGCCATTTCCTCCTCCAGGGGATCTTCCCAACCCAGGGAAGAATTGTCTAAGAAAACCCCATGGACAGTATGGTGTTGCGACCACTCAGCAGCTGCGTGTGGACAGCTGGAGTTGTCCCTGTTACAGATGAAGGATGGAGCGTGTTATTCTCAGGATCCACATCCCGTTGCTTCTTTGGACCTAAACTGTTTTTAACCGAAGTGATTTTCTTTCACTGCCTTTGAAAATCATTCTTTATGATATTCTACTGTGATGATTCTTCTGAATGAATCTAAAATACGTGTGCTGTGCTCAGTCATGTTCGATTCTTTGCGACCCCGTGGACTGTGGCCCACCAGGCTTCTCTGTCCATGGGATTCTCTAGGCAAGACTACTGGAGTGGGTTGCCATGCCCTCCTCCAGGGAATCTTCCAGTCCAGGATCAAACCCGTGTCTCCTGCATCTCCTGTGCTGCAGACAGTTTCTTTACCTCTGAGCCACCAGGGAAGTCCCTGATTGCAAAGTGCAAGACAAATGCTGTTTTTGATATCTCTGTTCACAATGAGACAGCCGATAAGGAGGGACAGTACTTATTTTGTAGTTGGGAAAATAATTTGACATGAGTTAAAATGGCGTATAGAAATAATAAACAGATTTCCCAGTTCTGAGCCACCCCCCCACCACCCAATCCTAACATAAATGGCATAAGTACTGATGGCATTTTGTGTGAATATTTATGAGGGACCTTTTAATTCAAGAATCTCAAAATTCTTTTATCGCCTATTAATTTTCACAGTGTCACACTAGAGCACAAGGGTAGTAATGTTATACTCTATCTACAGATGGAGAGATCAAAGCTCACAGATGTTCAGTTTCAGAACTTGCCAGTGACCCAGAGTGATCAGCTGGGCTCTTCCCAGCCCAAAGCACAAGCCTCTGGTTCCCACCCAGCTTTGCCCCACCAGACTTGGTAGCCCGGGGTACTCTGACCCGACACAAGGCTGGTTCTGTGAATCAGGTCTAGGATTAGCCCTGGGATCCTGTGGGCATGCCGGATTTGGACCTCACCTTCTCAGTATCCTTTTCCTGCAGGACAAGCTCCTCCCTCCTCTCCATTCCTTCTTTTGTATTCAGTGCTTTCTTGCTCTTGGTTGATTTCCACTGACCCCAGAAAAGGATCAAATGATAACTAAGGAGTTATTAATTATTAATAAAGTCACAGTTTTCCAAAAAAGTATAGGCATTTTGAAAGGAAGTCTGAATGGCAGTCAGGTCTTCTCAACCTTACTTTCCTTCCCCTGTTTCAATTGCTCTTTCCCTTTATTATCAGAAACCAGAGGTTCATAGAGCTTTATATGGAAGTCCCCTTGAAACCACACCTCCATGTAGGCTCTGCCAGGCCCTCACATAGTGCAGGGACTTCTGAGGATGAAGGGGACCGAGGGAAGAAGGAATGGAAGGAGGACATGCATGTTCCCACCATCCACAGCGCCATCATGCTGTGAACGCTTAAAAACCCAAATGTCCCTCGTGTCCATTAATGTCCTATGCATATGTTCATGCTAAGTCACTTCGGTGGTGTCCAACTCTTTGCAACCCTATGGATCATAGCCCACCAGGCTCCTCTGTCCATGGAATTTTCTAGGCAAGAATACTGTAGTGGGTGTCCTTGCCCTCCTCCAGGGGATCTTCCTGACTCAAGAGTTGAACCCCATCTCACGTCTCCTGCGTTGGCAGGTGGGTTCTTTTTTTTTTCATTGGAGGCTAATTACTTTACAATATTGTAGTGGTTTTTGCCATACATTGACATGAATCAGCCATGGGTTTACATGTGTTCCCCATCCTGAACCCCCCTCCCACTTCTCTCCCCATCCCATCCCTCTGGGTCATCCCAGTGCACCAGCCCTGAGCACCCTGTCTCATGCGTCGAACCTGGACTGGCAATCTGTTTCACATATGATAATACACATGTTTCAATGCTATATTCTCTCAGATCATCCCACCCTTGCCTTCTCACACAGAGTCCAAAAGTCTGTTCTTTACATCTGTTTCTCTTTTGCCGTCTCACTTATAGGGCTCTCGTTACCATCTTTCTAAATTCCACATATATGCGTTAGTATACTGTATTGGTGTTTTTCTTACTGGCTTACTTCACTCTGGATAATAGGCTCCAGCTTCAAACACCTCATTAGAACTGATTCAAATGTATTCTTTTTAATGGCTGAGTAATATTCCATTGTGTATATGTACCACAGCTTTTTTATCCATTTGTCTGCTGATGGACATCTAGATTGCTTCCATGTCCTGGCTATTATAAACAGTGCTGCGATGAACATTGGGGTACATGTGTCTCTTTCAATTCTGGTTTCGTCAGTGTGTGTGCCCAGCAGCTGGGCTCTTCTAGTGCTGCCTGGGAAGCCCATGTTTGTGGCCAGGTAGGTTCTAAGGACCAATGTGATAGAAAAATCCTACAAAATGACATGAAGTAAAACTCTGGGAATTTGTGACTATTGATCATTTCAATTTTTTCAAGAGAAAAATACCTAGATAAATAATTTTTAAGCATGGCCAGGATATCATAAAAAGACCATAGGAGTGCTTCCTTAAAAAGAGTCCCTAATACCATCACATGGGATCATTAAAGGCTAGGGATCCAAAAACGTTTGCTCTTACTGACTCTGTGACCGTAACTGTGACCGTAGTCCAAAGGCCAGCTGAAGAATTAGCAGCTACAGAAGTGGAGACCGTTGTATCAGTCCCACCGTGGCATCTCACCAAATAGTAATTGGTGTGCGTAGCTCAAGTGTGCACTTTGAGTGACCGCCGCTAACCTCAAATTATACCCTGCAGAAGTGTAGGGAGGAGAGGCGTTCGCGGCTGTGGAGCACCTGTTGCTTGACACCTGTTCTGAGAGGCGGATATTATTCTCTTGGTTAATAAGGGGCGGGATCAAGACCTGAACCCAGGGCTGACCTGTGCCCAGCTACACAGGCCCTCTGCTCTGCTGCCCCTTATGCCAGAGAGTTGACCGCCAGCAAACAGGACCTTCTACCACTAGAGGGTAACATGTGTTTTTTGCTTGTGGTCCACTCCTGCAAACATAAAGTCCGGAAACTGATATTAAATAACTAACTCCAGAATTTATGGAACTGATGGCTGCCAGGAACCACAAGAGAAATGGCTTTTGAACAAGTCACCAGCACAGTGTCCAGTATTTAGTCCTGGCTCCCTCTGGAAAGGCTCGTACAGACTTGTGGGGTTCCTAACATGGCCTCCTGTTGAGAACCAAAACCCACTGGCTCAGCTCCAGCCTGTCTCCATGTCTGTTCTGGGAGGAACATTCTGTGTACCAGGAGCAAGGAAAGAGTTTGATCTTTTGGCCTATCCTTTGCAGAATTGTATTTTGTACTTTGCAGTGCTGATGCTTGGAAAGGTACCTCTTAGATATTCAGAGAAATCTTCTAAAACCAACTGTGGAAAATGTTTATATATTTTACCTCTCTGAAACTTATCAGCTTCTCTTATGATATTGGCCAGTGTATTCATATTTTAATTCTTAATTTTGGGGTCATCATAAAAAAACAAGGAACAGATGATGTTTCGTAAAGTAACTTTGTGGGCTGGAAAACAGAAGGACCCAGAGCTGACGAAAGATAACCTAAAATAAAAAACTAAGATTTGGTAAGACAGCATGATGATCAAATGGGGACTTGAGACTGCAGCTGGTGGATTTTATTCTGTAATTCTAATCAGCAGCAAGCATCTTATCCTCTACCATGTGCCAAGGTCAAGAGTGTCTGGAATTGAAAGTGAACTATAGAGCCTGAGTGGTGGAATTCAAGTTAGACAGTTGGGGGGAAAAGCAACGTTTATCCCCTTCTGGTTCCTGTTTTGCCCTCCTGGATGCTCCGTATTCCACTCTGATCAGCTGCTAGCATGTGACAGATGGGCTAGATCAAATAGAATTAACCAAATAATCTGTCAAATATTTCAGCCAGCCAAAAGTTCTACTTAAGCCTTTTTACATTAATTAAAAACTCCCAGCACCCGATCCCTTTTTACTGAGCTGCTCCTTTTTTATAGTATGATGTATTTATTATGTCTATTGTTTGCTCTCTGTTCATTGCTTATAAACCCTGGAGGAGATGTATTCCAAATACATAGGATTATACCTGGTACTTAATAGGTGCTCAAATAAACATTTTAACAGATAATAGGAACAAAAAAGGGCTTCCCTGGTGGCTCAATGCAAAGAATTTGCCTGCAGTGAAGAAACCTTAGGAAACAGGCGTTCGGTCCCTAGGTAGGGAAGATCCCCTGGAGGAGGGCATGGAAACCCACTCCAGTATTCTTGCCTGGAGAATCCCATGGACAGAGGAGCCTGGCGGGCTACAGTCCATAGCGTCACAAAGAATCATATACAACTGAAGCGACTTAGCACACATGCACAGACACAAAAAAGGCATGATGAGGTCAGGGGAAGTGGACACCAAGCCCAAAAAACAAGCTTATGAAGGAAAAAAGAAGACAATGTAAAAGAAAATATCTGATAATTTTGTTCATTTAAGAGTGAGAAATACACATATCAAAACAAGATAAACTATTGACATCTTAGATAGGTAAGTTTATTTCTGATACCCAGATTGCATCTGATTTTCTCAGAAGGTTCATTTTTATTTATCACTTCAACATTAGTTTGCTTATTCATTCACTCACCTCTTATGTGACAAGCACTGTCTTTGGCATCAAAAGGCTAAGTAGGTCTCCAACGCACTCTCATAAGAGTGGGTCTATCCCAGATCAGCCATCTTAAGCAGTGTGTCTCCATCCATTACCCCAATTTGATAAAAAAAAAAAAAAAAAATGCACAGATAAAGCCAGGTCCAAAGATAGGATAGCTCTGTGGGCCAGCTTGTTTCAGGATAGAATGAGCAATTACCCTGAGAAATTAACAAGCATAATTTTACCACCAGCCACAGAACAAACTCATAATCCATGGTGACTGTCTTCACAAGCGTTTGCTGCTGGCCAGAGTGGATATCTCAGCACAGGCTGTTCCTGGGAGAGAAACAGCACAGCGCTCACTTCTTGCTGACTGGGGCTCCAGAGCACCAGCCTCATATATGTGAAACAGCTCACTTATCCAGTGCGTTGTACTGAACTGAGAGTGTGGGAAAAGATGCTCCCAAACAAAGGCACACTGAAGAGTGGACACCAGAAAAAGATTCAGCTTGCAGAGGGAGGAGGGAAAGCTAAGGACATCAACAGCTGCATCACAGATCATATAGTAATGAACTGTAGCCCCTGGGAAAGGTTGGTTAAGGATAAACAGTGTGTCTAAGTTGGCGCTTCTGGCCTTCCTGCCAAATCCTGTTCCTTCTGCAGTGTCTCCTTGTCCCAATGACAGCATCTCCATCCTTATAATTTGCTGAAGTCCAGAACCAAGGAGTTATTCTGGACTCCTCCTTTGCTCAGTCACCCACCTCCAGTCCAGAATCTACTTCTCAGAATCTCCACTGTGGTCACTCTGGTTGAAGCTACCTTCATCTCTCATCCAGATTACTGAAGCCTCTGGGACTTGGCAGTGCAGTGGTTAAGACTCTGCCCTTACAATGCAGGGGGTACGGGTTCAGTCCCTGGTAGGGGAGCTAGGATTCCACATACCGTGCGTCATGGCAAAAAAAAAAAAAAAAACTTTTTAAATAAATAAATAAAATAGTAAATTATTGCAGAGTCTCAAATATGACCTTCCTGCTTCCACCTTATCCTCTCCTCTGACAGTCCAGTCTCAATCCCACAGCCAGAGTGATTCTCATAAAGGAAGACCACATCATGTCATTGCTCTTCCCAAAACTCTCTGGTGATTTCCATTTCATTTAGGACAAAAGCCAGAGTTCTCTCAACAGCCTTCGTGATTTCTGCCCCTCTCGCTGCTGCTTCCCCTCTCACCCAGTACCCCACCACTTTCTGTACACTCGTCCGGCTCCTCTGTCCTGCCTGGTGGTCCTTGAGCTCTGGAAACACATTCCGGCCTTAGGACCTTTGCATTGGTTCTTTCTTCTTGCGGTGGCTGTGTCTGCCTCCCCCAAATACCCACATGGCTAAAGCCTCATCCAACTATTTATGCAAATGTCACCTTCTCTGTGAGACTGACTCTGGCCCTACTGTAAACTGAAACCCATCCCCGACATATATCTGATTCCTTTCTTTTGACTTTATTTTCTTCCCTATGGCTTTTAACAGCTAACATACCATATAATTTAGTTATTCATTTCACTTACTGTCTATCTTCCCCCAGTGACGCATCTTATACATTAGCTTGACCGGGCCATGGGATGCCCAGGTATTTGGTCAGACATTATTCTGGACTTTTCTGTGAGGATGCCTTTTGGATGAGATTAACATTTAAATCAGTAGACTAGACAAAGCACACTCGTGCGTGGGCCCCATCCGATGGGCTGAAGGCCTGAATAGAACAAAAAGGCCGAGCCTCCCCTGAGTAAGGGGGAATTCCTCCTGCCTGACTGCCTTCAAACTGGGGATATCAGCTTTTTCTGTGTTTGGACTCAAACTGAACATCAGTTTGCTGGGTCTCAAGCCTGCTTCAGATGGGAAAACTTAAGCTATCACGCTTCCTGGGTCTCCAGTTTGCTGACTCACTCTGCACATCTTGGGACTTGACAGCCTGCATAATCCCATGAGCCAGTTCCTTATAAAACTCTGTAGTCACATCCTACTGATGCTGCTTCTGTGGAAAATCCTGACTAATCCACTCCCCACTCTACTTGGACAAAAGAGGACAGGGACATAAGAGGCCTTATCTTGTTACCACTCTGTTCCACCTCTTCTCTCCAGCCCTGGCACACAGATATGGCACTCAGTATATATTTGTTGAATAAAGGAAGAAATAAATGGACCAATAGGTAGCAGTTTATATCTTTAGAGGTGTGAACACAATCCTCTTCACTTTATTACATAGTCAAGAGCTGTAGGCTTTCTATCTAAATAGCTGAGCCAAAGATCAAAAATGGTCTTCTTGCATGTGCCCCATAGAAAGGAATTCTGGATGTACATCACGTTTTTTGTTTCTTGTAGGGGGCAAGTGGGTTGGTAGCTTCACACATGGCGTTAGCCACACTTTCTCTTCAGGGTCAGTGTGAAAATCCAAGCACAGCCATCCTCCAGCACTGATAGGATTTCGAGTGCGTGTGCTCTGTGGCATGAGGGAGACTTAATGTCAGGAGAAGCTATGGGAGTCCTGTGGACTCAGAAGAAGCCAGAAATCCCTCTTGGGTAACAAAAAAGCATCCCATCGCCATGGGGCAGCACATAGGAGAAGATAGCTCAAGACTTGAAGACGAAAGGCAAACAAATGCCATTAGCCCTCAGTTTGCTCTGTAGAAGGAATACTGTGATGCAGGGGCATTGTTTCTAAATGGTCTGCCTTTCCAAACACAAGGTTCAGTGTGTGCAAGAAGAAAGAAAAAAGATAAGGAAAAAGGAGAGGAAAGATTCTGACTGCCAGTGGTGATTGGAAGTGGGGGCAGGGCTGACCAAAAAAGTCTGACTGTGAAGCAGTAAGAGAAGACAGACTCTCCGTGCGGAGTGGGGAGGGTCATGCCAACCGTTCTCTCAGAGATGGTTATAGCTCCTGCAAACAGCTATAACCACAGTATGTGTGGGTGTGAGTGGGTGTGGGTGTGTGTGTGAGCTAGAAATGCGAGAGAAGAGACTTCTTTGCCTCCATTAAATGCCCCTGAAAGTGTTTCCATGGTAATGAACAAGCATAACTGAAAGGACACATGAACACACAGTGAGCAGCCCAGCAGATCCTGGTGCCTCTCTGAAGCCGCTTCACGGGCTTCTGCTGCCAACCTTTCCTGGAGTCCGTTCTACAGAAACCCAACTCCCTACAAAACTGAGGGGGACGGGTGGGTGGAATAAAACATTCTGTGGGCCAAAAACCTTAAGAAACATCAAGGCAAACAAGATAAATGGACTTCTTTAGTGACGTCTTTCATGTTCTGAGGTGGGTCCTGGCTCACCAAAAGGGAGATGCTGTGTGCAGAGTCCCCTCAAACTCCATGGACCAGGATGCCCTGTTTGTGTTGAGCTGTTCACCAAACTGGACCTGGGACTCTGTTGGATGCACTGTGGGAAGCGTGGCTCTTGAGAACAGCAATCAGTAGAATCTGACAAAGATTCTACTAACTTTAACAAAGTCAAAGGACTTCCCTAGTGGACCCATGGTTAAGACTCTATGCTTCCAATGCAAGAGGTGCAGGTTCAATCCCTGGTCAGGGAACTAAGATCCCACATACCACATGCCCAAAAAGTTAAAAATAAATTAAGTGTACAACTTGAAGAGTTTCAACAGACATCTTTTAAAAGGAGAGAGAAAGCTGATTTCCGATTAAGGACGATCAGAGTGCTGTATCAGTGCGTGCTAAATCACTTCAGTCGGGTCCGACTCTGTGTGACCCTATGGACTATAGCCCACCACGCTCCTCTGTTTATGGGATTCTCCAGGCAAGAATACTGGAGTGGGTTGCCCTTCCTTCTCCAGGGGATCTTCCTGACCCAGGGATCGAACCCTCATCTTTAATATCTCCTGCACTGGCAGGTGGGTTCTTTACCACTAGTACCACCTGGCAAGTCCTATGTCTGTATTAGTAGCTTGGCACAATTATTGGTAAATCCACCGGTGAGATGCCTTAAGACATAGAGCAGCTGTTGCAGTTTTTTTGCACCTCCTGCGGCTGGACTGGAAACTAAAGATTTACATCATTTCAGCCATGTCCTGCACAAATGAATCTCAAAGAAAAGATCTAACTATCCCTTTACCATTGGCCCATTTATCCAGGGGAACAACAATGACCCAGTAAATGCAGTTGACTGCACAGGGATCCTTCAGATGACGACATAGGTGGTTTAAACTGAGATTTATCATTAGAAAGCAGACAGAACTAGGGAAAACCAACCAATATGATGAATGGCATACAGTCCATACTCTACAAACATTGGTAGAAAAAAATATATATAGTGCTTTGGGAAAGAGGGGAGATAAGAGTTTGGGATTAGCAGACACAAACTACTATATATAAAATAGATAAACAACAAGGTCTTACTGTATAGTACAGGGAACTATATTCAATATCTTAAAATAAGCTACAATGAAAAAATATGAAAACTAATATATATGTATAACTGAGTCACTTTGCTGTATACCACGAACTGACCCAACATTGTAAATCAAATATCAGTTCAGTTCAGTCATTCAGTCGTGTCCAACTCTTTGCGACCCCATGAACCGCAGCACGCCAGGCCTCCCTGTCCATCACCAACTCCCAGAGTCCACCCAAACCCATGTCCATCGAGTCCGTGATGCCATCCAGCCATCTCATCCTCTGTCATCCCCTTCTCCTGCCCCCAATCCTTCCCAGCATCAGGGTCTTTTCCAATGAGTCAACTCTTCGCATGAGGTGGCCAAAGTATTGGAGTTTCAGCTTCAACTTATACTTCAGTTTTAAAAATGTATAGCAATTTGGACTTTTTTCCATCTCAGAGAACTAGTTTATGATATATTATTTTAGATTTTATAAGGCTGGTAAATTTGAATGTTTTTGGCAGTTCTCTCCAATTATAGGAATCGTCAGTTAGTGAAGTCCTGTGTGTTTAAGTAAAGCACGGTGAGATCGCTGTTCATCTTTAGTGTTCGGAATCCCGTAAAGTAAAATTATAGGTGATTATAAAATTCATCATTGTCAGAAGCCAGACAGTACCTACCCAGAGAGGGAGAATGTTGATGTCTTTTCGGCTAGGTCCATAAAATAAATTGAAACAATGACAAAGTACAAGATGAGATTCTTCTCGACCATCCAGTCAACTCTTATGCTTATTGTAGGTAACCAGGTTAAAGCTTTTGATTTTCAACTTAATTTTCGCTTCTGGTTTCTCTCTGCCATGATTTTGTGTGTCTTTATTCATCATTGCCCGTTATTGACCACTGCTTCCTTCCTGGATCTCAAATAATCTAGCTAATCCCATGTACCTGCCATGAACCCAGCATTTTCTGGCAACGCATTTTGTCAAGTCTAGTTACACAGAAGAGAGACACTAAAGCTTTGTATGTGCCTCACACACGGTTGTTAGCAACACAACAATCCATGAATGGAAAAGACGTGTTTTCTGTGACTGGATTATCATCCTTCTGTAGTATCAGGGAAAGACTCTTCCTATCAGAACCTATATAATGAAAATTATAAATCTCAATATGAAGAGCAACTAATGTTAAGTTTGTTCATTTTATCGTCTTCTGACCCCTGTTGTTGCAGCAAGATTCAGGAGATGAGATATTATAAGGACACAAATTATTGTGAATCACTGTGTATACTTTTAGATTTCCATCGAACTTGACTTTTTGTATCACATACCTCCCCTTCTGAGACAGGTGACACGTTGAGAGCTTGGAGAAAATAGAGGCCTATGTATCATGTCAGCAAAACTGTTCTTGTTCTGATAATAAAATGTAAGTTTTAGAGTGAAGGCTTCCCACGATAGTGTAGAACAAAAATTAAAAATGATGAGAAATCAGGCTCACGCTTGTGAACACTGGCAAAGGAGAAAAAAAACAGGAAGTGGGAACTGACAAACATCCATTGTTCGTTGGGTCAGTGGCTCCAAAATCCTAAAAAAGGCTTTGAATGATTCTGAGAAATTAAAGTATAAGCAACAGTGTAAGTTGTTATCTGAAGAGTAAAAAAATTACTTTAGAAATGGCTCTTTAGCCTGTGGTTTGCTAAATGCTTTGGCAGAAAAAAATTTATACTACAAATGCCTGATTTGCAACTATTCTACCTTTATAAGAAAAATACAACAGTTTGGCATCAAGCTTCAGTGTTACCCCTGAGGTTCTTTCTGAAGAGATATCTGTCCTGGGCTCCAGACCTCTGCATTTCCAGCTTTTTTTTTTTGGAAATGTCAGTAAAGGGATATCAGAGATAATCCTTGGCCCCAATGAAATATTAAATAACGTTTCATTTACAGAGGTGCCTGTCATTATTTTCTATGCTTTCCTGTATGTCTGAAATAGTTTATTTCTCAGATATTATTACTGGGGGAGGATGTACTGATGAGTATAATGGGTTGTTGATAGATCTGTATTAAAAATTTAAGTAGGAATTTAATGCATGTTGGAAGCTTCTCTCATAGGTATCAGGGCAATGCAATTCATTCTCAAACACAGTTCATTCATTTTACTCTTTAAGAAGACTTGTTTTTAATTGAAGTATAGTTGGGGACTTCCCCACCATCCAGGGGTTAAGATTCCCTCTTTCAATGCAGGGGGTGTGGGTTCAGTCCCTGGTCAGGGAACTAAGTTCCCACATGCCATAGAATGCAGCCCAAAATTTTTTTATTTGAATTATAATTGATTTACAATGTTATATTCAGTATTCAACGTAGTGATTCAATATTTTTATAGATTAAAATCCATTTAAAGTTATTTTAAAATACTGACTATATTCCCAGTGCTATACATTACATGAGTGTATCCTGTTTATTTTAAACCTAATAGTTTGTACTTCTTAATTCCCTTCCCCATCTTGCTCTTTCTCCCACCTCTCTTCACCCTGATAACCAATTTGTTCTCTCTGTCTATGAGTCTGATTTTGTTTTGTTATATTCACTTATTTTTAAATTTTTTAGATTCCATATATATGTAAAAATGTATAATATTTGTCTTTCTCTGTCTGAATTATTTCTCTAAGCATAATACCCTCCAGGTCCATTCACTGTTGCAAATGGCAGAAATTGATTCTTTAAGAAGGATTTTTAAGGAATAAAAGCAAAAAAGCCTTTGGAATTCTTGAGTATATTTTTAAGTGTTTTGTTGTGGTTGTTCAGTTGCTAAGTTTTGTTCGACTCTGCGACCCCATGAACTGCAGCATTCCAGGCTCATGTGCATCGAGTTGGTGATGCTATATAAGCACTTCATCCTCTGCTGCTCCCTTCTCCTTTTGCCCTCAATCTTTCCCAGCATCGTGGTTTTTTTCCAATGAGTTGGCTCTTCCCATCAGCTGGCCAAAGTATTGGGGCTTCAGCTTCAGCATCAGTCCTTCCAGTGAATATTCAGGGTTGATTTCCTTTAGGATTGACTGGTTTGATCTCCTTGCAGTCCAAGGGACTCTCAAGAGTCTTCTCCAGCTCCACAATTCGAAAACATCAATTCTTTGGTGCTCAGCCTTCTTTTTGGTCCAACTCTCACATCTGTACATGACTACTGGAAAAACCATAGCTTTGACTATATGCACCTTTGTTAGTAGTGATGTCTCTAGTTTTTAATACACTGTCTAGGTTTGTCATAGCTTTCCTCCCAAGGAATAAGCATCTTTTAATTTCATGGTAGTAGTCACCATCTGCAGTGATTTTGGAGCCCAAGAAAATAAAATCCCTCATGCTTCCACTTTTTCCCTTTCTAGTTGCCATGAAGTGATGGGACCGGATGCCATGGTCTTAGTTTTTTTACTGTTTAATTTTAGCCAGCTTTTTCGCTTTTCCTCTTTCACCCTCACCAGGAGGCTCTTTAGTTCCTCTTCACTTTCTGCCTTTTGAGTGGTATCATCTGCATATCTGAAGTTGTTGATATAGCTGCTGGCGATCTTGATTCCAGTGTGTGATTGATCCAGTCTGGCATTTCACATGATATACTCTGCATATAAGTTAAATAAGCAGGGTGACAATATACAGGCTTGTCATACTCCTTTCCCAACTTTGAACCAGTCCGTTTAAGAGTCTAACAGTCATAAAATAAGACGTACATGGAATAGAAAGTCTTTAGGACATATAAAAATATTTTCCAAGGGATTTGTCATAATGCGATAGAATGGCAGCTACCATAGTATCATGTACATCCATGGAACTCAGTTGGCTCAATTTATTTAGATTGACTTCTGTGGTGGCTTTGCAGATGTCTTAAATTTTCAGGTTGTCTTAAATGTGCAGATGTTTCTGAAAGTATGATCATGAGGATATTCTGAAAACTCCAAAATATTCCTGGACAGTGGAAATTTCTAAATTAGAGGAACAATGAAGGGAAATTAGTGTAGAGAAATATCTACAAAGCAAGTTAATGCAAATTAACACTTCTGATTTTAAAAAACATTGCTTTTGACTTAAAATGGTTAAAAACAATTGCTCCATTTATTAGAATGTGCCCAAATGATATATTTTAGTTGCAAACACTGTTGCTGATTTGGATAACCTTTGCCTGAAAAAAATGTTAACTGTTTTTCTTCATCTGAATAATTTATTCTAATAATTTCTGAACATATTTTCCTGAAGCTATTTCCCTAATGGTGAGAGTCTTAATATTTGTATATCTATAAATTTAATAGCACCTATATAAATTATTTTCCACCACTGAAGGTACAAAACTGGTTAATATGCTTTAAAACTTTTCCACTCATTACAAAAGAAGTGCATGTACTTATTAGAAAATTTAGAATATAGATTAGGCAATACAATTGAATGAAAATCCTATGTTAACATTTTCATGAGTATCTTTCTATATGTTTTCTGTGCTATATACTCATGTGTACTCAAGTGGAATAAACTGGTAAAATTTGTTGATACAAAAACACCTAAGTCAAAGTAATAGTGATTGATAATTTGGTAGTATGGTTGGCTAAGAGGTACTGCTTGATATGAGCTTTCTTTCGATTTTTTAACATTGGTGGGATTCAAATATTTTAAAAGTCCAATTTTTACTTTAATGCTGTCAAGTTTGCCTGAGTTGTAACAGTAATGTCTTTGTAGCGTTTATATTTAAAACATCCTTTCTAAAAATGATAGTTTCACAGAACTTGCCAATATATGGGTGGGTTTCTGTTTTTTGTGCTTGCTTGTTTTAATTAAACCTCTTAAATTCAACTCAAGACTATTCCTTATGGTCTTAATAGCCATTATTTATAAAGAAAGCATTGCTATTTTTGAAGATATCTTTAGTAATTATATCTACAAGAAAATAAAAAACATTTAGCAGTGTTTTTCTCCTTGTGGTGGATTTAGGGATGTTTATTGTTTACTTAGCATGGAAGGAGAAGAGGGCATCAGTGATGCAGTGGACATGAACTTGGGCAAACTTTGGGAGATGCTGAGGGATAGGGAGGCCTAGTATGCTGCAGTCCATGGGGTTGCAAAGAGTCGGACATGACTGGGTGGTTAACAACAATTGTTTACTTATGTTTATCCATCTTTATTCCCCAATTTTCACATAAAGAGGATAATCAAGGAAAGAAATTATTTTAAAAGAAATAACAGCAGATTGATCCATTTTCTACCTGACATAGAATTACGCAAGAACCATGGATTCCAGAAATAACAAGCTTATTTTGTTTTACTCAATGGCACATCTTTAAGGTCAAACTCCCAGAGTTTGTTCCCTCCCTTACAAAACAGCATGAGTGGGAATTTGGTTTTCCTTTTTGGGTAAAGTTTCTACAAAGCTCGCTGATAAAGCTCTTTAGTTTTACTTTCTGCAAAACAATTATTTCTGGAGCTAAACTGAGATGAATCTGATAATGGGTCTCAATTCTTCAACTTTAAAGCATTTAGAAACTAGGGTCATAAAGACATGGAGTCCTGAAATACTCTCCCAAGTATAGTCCCATCAAGCTAAGACAAGCCCTTGGAAACACACTAGCTGAAACTTGCAGTGTGCACAAGCTTCTTCTCCAGTTTGGCCATTTTGACCTTCTGTTCAAGCCACAGAAACCTAGAGAAGGGAAAGGGAGATTTTTTGGCTAATTTTCACAAAAGTCTTGAAAAATAATTTTCTTTCAGGGAAATGTCTGTTGGAATTAAAAAAAAAAGAGTGGTAAGTTTTTTAGAAAGTAATCTGTGTGAGACATGTAAAACTGGCCAATTTAAAGTCATTCTAGGCACTTCCCTGGTGGTCCAAAGATTCAATTCCTGGTGTGGGAGCCAAGATCCCACATTTCACAGAGCAACTGAGCCCGCACACCACCAACTAGAGAATCCATGCACCACCACGAAAGATCCTGTGTGATACAACAAAGATCTCAAGTGCCGTGGCTAAGACCTGTGACTACTTGTCTGAATAAGTAGATAAAAATAAAGTCATTCCAAAGCACACTAGCTTCTAGCTCTGTCTGAAAAGCCAGCACCAGTGCATTCCATTGGGGGAAAAAAAAAAACAGGATGCCTCTAAAATAATCTATCAGTGGAAAGCCTTGATATAGAGGTAATTGACCTCAGTGCAATTCAAACTCTAAGTATTGAGTATGCTTGTGTGTGTGCTCAGTCGTGTCCAACTCTTTGTGACCCTGTGGACTGTAGCCCAACTACTGTCCATGGAATTTTCCAGGCAAGAAGACTGGAGTGGGTTGCCATTTCTTACTCCAGGGGATCCTTCCAACCCAGGGCTCGAACCCACATCTCTTGAGTCTCTTACCACTGCGCCACCTGGGAAGCTCATGTGCTTGATGCATAAACAGGTGGGAGTTCCTTTAACAGCTCCTCTCCCCTCTCCCACCATTTGCTTTCCCCCTGATATCCCACAGGATCAGCCTTGATGGAAATCACACCATAACTTGAATGTTCTCTCTGTGTTTTCGATTCCAGCTATGAAAGTTCAGGATGAGCTGGAAAATGTAAGCCTCCTTTAAAGTGCACGAGAAATCTATTGGCACAGAATAAAAGCTGTACTGTTTATTAGGGTTTTGCAAGTAGCCGTTGTACTTAGTTCTCTCAGCATTGCTTTTTTTTTTTTTTTTTAAATGAGGACCGTTCTTCACGCAGTTGCCAAACCAAGGCAAAAGAAAACTTTCTCAATCTTTATGGTGCTTTCATCAGATAACCAATATAAAATATCTTCCAGAATACTCTGTCTTCTCAAACTTTAGAGTTTGTTCTTGGGAAGTTAGAGATAAACAAAGATGGCCTTAATAAATCTAGCTAACATTGTAAATACACAGTTTCTGGTTCTTTTTCCTCTTGGGGCAATAGGCCAGATATCACTAACAATTCAAATATTCTGGCCTTTCTCAAAAATGTCATTGCATCAAGAGCGTCATGGCTGAGCAAATCATGGGAGAAAATTAGGATGTTTTTTACTGGTGTTCCCATAATTAAAAATCAACTGCCTTCTGTGGAAACCTGTATAACACACCTTTGATTGGGTGTTGAATTTGGACTAAAAAAAGTGTCTCTCAACGAGGGAAATGTTTGCCTTCTGAAGAATGAAATTCCAGGAAGGGCATTTCAACCTGACTTTAGCCGTCATTAGCCAAGAAATATGGAAGAGCTGTGTTTGGGGCAGGGACTGTTTAGAGAGGTTTATTGAGGGTTTGGGGGGTTTGTTTACTTTTCCTGCACCATCACTGTGTCTGTGCTCAGTCGCTAAGTCATACTCCCTGGACTGTAGACCTTCAGATTCCTCTGTCCATGGGAGAGTGGGTTGCAGTTTCCCCCTCCAGGAGATCTCCCTGGTCCAGGGATTGAACCCGAGTCTCCTGCCTTGACAGGGGGATTCTTTACCACTGAGCCACCTGGGAAGCCCATACTGTCATTACATCCTTGCCTTAGTTTGCCAGTGTTGCCTGAACAAAGTACCACGGACTGGATGGCTTAAACAAATAAAGGTGTGTTCTTACAATTCTGGAGATTCGTATTCCAAGATCAAGGTATCAGCAGGGTTGGCTTCTTCTGAAGTCTCTCTCCTTGACTTGTGAATGGCCGTCTTCTCTCTGAGTCATCACATGGTCTTCCCTTGTGAGTCTCTGTATCCTCCTCTCCTCTTCTTATAAGGACACCTGTCAGATTGGTTTAGGGTGCACACTAGTGACCTCAGTTTTAACTTAAGTACCTCTTTAAATATCCTGCCTCCTAATACAGTCACATTCTGAGGTACCAGGGATTAGGACTTCAACATTTGAATTTGGGAAGGACACAACACAGCTCATAACAACCCTGGTTCAGGGTCTTCCTGTCAAATCTCTAAGACCTTTTCCTTCATAATGACCAGAAAGGGAAAGTAAGAAGGTAGGAAGGTATTCATGAATTTTCCACAAGACCTGGCTTGCTTCTGAAGCAACCTTTTTTTTTTTTTCACCTTCTTCAATATGGAAGAATTTTAAAAGTCTGCTGACTTTGAAGGCATCATGTTAAGTGAAATATGTCTGAGAAAGAAATTTTGTATGATCTCACTTACATGTGGATTCTAAACAAACCAACAAAAACCCACCAGACTCACAGAAAAAAAAAAAAAAGAGTAGATTTGTGGTTACCAGAAGTAGGGGCTATGGGGAAGGGGAGTTAGAGGAATATAGTCATAAGGTATAAACCTCCAGTTACAAATAAATACTAGGATGAAGTAGAGCATAATGACTGTGTTAACACTGCTGTGTGATCTGTAGGAAAGCTGTTAAGAGAACAGATCATTGGAGTTCTCATCACAGAGATAAGCATTTTTCTTCCTTTTCTTTTTATTGTATCTATATCAGATGGTGGATATTAATTAACTAAACCTATTGTAGTAGTCACTTCACAGTATATGTAAATCAGACAATTACACTGGTTTGGTTTGCATGTTTTTACACCCTAACTCTAAAGGAAATCAGTCCTGGGTATTCATTGGAAGGACTGATGTTGAAGCTGAAACTCCAATATTTTGGCCACCTGATGCAAAGAGCTGACTGATTTTAAAAGACCCTGATGTTAGAAAAGATTGAAGGCAGGAGGAGAAGGGGACGACAGAGGATGAGATGGTTAGATGACATCACTGACTCAATGGACATAAGTTTGGGTAAACTCCGGGAGTTGGTGATTGACAGCAAGGCCTGGCGTGCTGCGGCTTATGGGGTCGCAAAGAGTCAGACACAACTGAGCGACTGAACTGAACTGAACATCTTAAACTTATACAGTGATGTAGGTCAACTATTTCTCAGTGAAACAGAGAAAAATAAAAGCCCACTGAGAACTTTAAGAACACTTTGCTTTCTTTCCCTGTATTTCTGTTTCTCCCAAAGAAAAACATTCCTCTGTCCACCTGCAGATCTCAATTAGAAAGTGTTTTGCTTGCGTTTGTTTATCAGTGATAGGAAAGAGCTGGTCAGTGAATCTTGTCAATCAGAGACTTTTAAACCGGCAGAAACCTTGGAGATCACTTACTGGGTTGGCCAAAAAGTCCCTTTGGGCTTTTCCCGTAACATCTTACCGTCTTCTGGGCCAGCTCAACATAAATATTGTAAGCCATCATCTTCTTACAAAGAACCTCAGTGAAAGAGTTCCATGTTTTTGCATGGGTTATTGTAATTATGGTAAAAACCAAGGACTCTCACTCATGTCATTTCATTTCAAGGACTCTCCCTCCCTCATGTCACAGGAATAGGAAGATATCCGTTTACTAACCTCTACCTATGCTGATTTTTAGGTGTGTGTTATCCTGATCATCCCATTAGATGATATATCCATGTGTTCCGTTAGAAAATATAACTTGGTCTGCACCCAGTTTCACTGTGCTGCATTCAGAAGTCTTCAAAACAGGGGCCATACTGTGCTGCTGGATTGTTTTCCATGCCTATAGAAGCAGCATTAATAATAAGAAATCCATGCAATTTTCATACTTCAGAGAGTGAAAATACAGTATGACCATAAGGAAAAAAAAAAAAATCCCCCTCTATGCTGAAAGCCCCTGACAAGTGCTGAGTCCTCCTGCTTAGGTCAGTGTGAATGTCCTCAATAACAGTGCCCCATGTTTGCTTACAGAACGACGTGGCTGCACTTCTGAAACCAATATCGGAAAAGATTCAGGAGATTCAGACTTTCAGAGAGAGGAACCGGGGGAGTACGATGTTTAATCACCTCTCAGCCGTCAGCGAAAGCATTCCTGCCCTTGGGTGGATAGCCGTGGTGAGTCCGGCTGGAACGTCGCCCCTGTACCTCGTTGCGTTTTTGGAGTGTTTGGGAGAACTCTTGGCCACCTCCAGCCTCCTTCATCCTTCATGAAAGGAAGGTTCCTTTCAGGCTGAACACAGCAGCTCTTTCTTACCCCCACTTGAAGTTCAGGGCTTTGTGTTCTGAGATGCAGGAAGCATTTCGCCGATCCTTACAGAACAAAATTTGCCTCTAGTTTTCCAGTTGACATCTCCATTGCTTCTCTCCTTCTCTAAGGCATTTTCTTTCTTATCCTGTATTTTTTTTTTCTTTCTATGCTCGGGTGATGGCCCTCTTCTCTCAGTCCCCCAAACCCGGTCCTTACGTCAAGGAGATGAACGACGCGGCCACCTTTTACACTAATAGGGTCTTAAAGGACTACAAACACAGGTATGCACCTTCTTTTACTGACCAAATCTTCAGTTGGTTGTTTGTTGAGCATTTGTCCCCAGACTTCACACAGTTCATTACGGATTCTTTTCAAAGGCTAATTGACTATAAACATTAAGGAAAAGTCCCATCTCTGTAGGTAAAGCAAAGTAGAAAGTGAAATCAGTGATCCAGATAACATGTGTGTTTTAGAAAGTCTTGCCTCAATTCTCTGGTAATGAATAAACTCTCCCCACAGGAATGCACGTCACTCTGTTACCTGTCCCCACAATAAGGAGAAGTCTATGATGGTTTGTGACGGACCAGCCCTAAATGGTCAAAACTTGAGTGAGTGTCAGTCACTCAGTAGTATCTGACTCTTTGCAACCTCATGGACTGTAGCCTGCCAGGCTCCTCTGTCCATGCGATTCTCGAAGCAAGAATACTGGAGTGGGTTGCCATTTCCTCCTCCAGGGGATCTTCCCAACCTAAGGATCAAACCCTGATCTCCTGCATTGCAGGCGGATTCTTTTATCGTCTGAGCCAAGAGGGAAGCCCACTGATCAAAGCAGAGTTGGAGAATGAGCAGAGAGAAGACAGGGGGTTTCAGGAAAGGAACTAGAAGTAAGGAACAGAAATGAGGTGAGACTATAAAACCAGGTCAGTGAGAGGGAGACCAGGGCTTGCGTCAAGATGAAATGCAGTTGGGTGGACAGAGACATCGGCAAGAACAGCCGGCATCCAGAGACTGAAATTTCACCGATGAGGCTGAATCAGCAGGTTTTGCCTGGAGAGTGAGCTTAAAAGGACATGCAGTCTCCAGCACAAATAACGGGTCCTAGAGAGCCTCAGACTGGGGCTAGAATTGGGAGTGGGACTGAATGAAGAGAAATGTAAAGAAATATTAACTGGGATTTTCCTGGTGGTCCAGTGGCTAAGATTCTGTGCCCTCAGTGCAGGATGCCCAGGTTCAATCCCTGGTCAGGGAACTGGATCCCACACGCTACAATTAAGACCTGGTGTGGCCAAAATAAACAAGTAAATAATTTTTTTTAAATGAAGAAATGTGTACCAACACATATTTTAGTAAAAAAAAAAAAAAAAAAAAACCCACACAGTCACACTTAGCAACCCACTCCTAGATGTATTTCCAAAAGAAATGAAAACATAAGTCCACACAAAAACATGTACATGATTTCGTAGCAGCATTATTTATGGTAGGCAAAATGTGGAAACAATCCAAACATCCATCAGCTGGTTAATAGATAAGTAAAATGTATATCCATACAAGGTTATATTACTCAGCCATTTAAAAAAACAAGTAGCAATATGGATGAATCTTGAAAACATTATGCTGAGTGAAAAGTCAGACACAAAAGACCACATATTGTATGATTCCATTTATATAAAATTCCAGAATTGGCAAATCCGTAAAGACCAAAAGTAGATGAGCAGTTGTCTAGGGCTGGGGAAATTGGGTAGAAATGTGGAGTAACTGCTAATGAGCATCAGGTTTCTTTGGGGGGTGATGAAAATGTTTTAAAACTGACTGTGGTAATGATTACACAATTCAAACTGAGCTATTGAATTGGATGCCTTGAATAGATGAATTGCCTAGAATATGAGTTATATAAAGCTATTATACTAAACAGAAAAGACAAAAAGCAACCACAGTACTTGCCTCCTCTCAGGCTGCTGCTGCGGCTAAGTCCCATCAGTCCTGTCCGACTCTGTGCGACCCCATAGTTAGTCTGTGTTAGCTCCCCTAGGAAGAGCAGACCTAGAGACTTCTGACTTCCACACACCTTTTTCCCCTCTGGAGGTCTCTCCCACCCTAAGGAAGCTTCACTTAAGCTCTGATACTCCGTAACAGACTCCCTGCACCCAGAGAACTGTGGTTGAGGCAGTCCTGCCCAGTGATACCATGCCAAATGTTGCCACTTTGTGTTAGAGACTACAGAAGTGTGTGGTATGAATGAGAACAGGCATCAGAAATGCAAGACAATCTGCCCATATAAAAATAGCAGTTCAGGAAAGAACAAGTTTAAGTTGCAAAAGTATGTCAGCATTAACAGCCCACAGTGACTTCCACATCATAAAAGACCTCTTTACCTTGTCCCTTCTTGGGATGTACAGACACACACCTGTACCTGCCTATTCAGGACACCTTAGCCACCTCCTGAGCCTCTGCCTTTTTGCACATCTCCCTTGGAAGCCATTTTTGCTTCTAATCTCATTTCATCAGCTCCTGTCCTCCCAGTCCCCACTTGAGTGTGTCTTGGGGGCCATGGTGTGAGTGCTTCTCTCCAGGTGTTGTATAGCCGAGAGAGTTGAGAGTTTGTGCTTTTTGGTGCACACACAAATAAAGTCTGGTATTTGTTCCCCTTGGTCAGCTATTAGGTAGAAAAACTACTTCTGACAGCATCATTTAATCCACGTAAACCTGATGGACCACCTGAATACTATGTAGTGCTCTGGGGACATGCATTCGGTCCTGAGTCACCATGGAGCTTCCAGGAGTGCCAGCCTGAACAAAGCAGAATACTCCACAACCGCTTACTCACCCCCAGGCCAGCCGTGCCTGCGCCTTGTGTGGGCTAGTGAGGGCTGCGGAGTGTTGCGGACTCATTGATGAGGTATCACCAGTGTGGCAGGCTCACTGCTGCCTGCCTGACAGACAAGCCGTGGGTGGTGGAGTAGAAAGGCAGGCTCCCTTGTGGCTTACACAGAAGGGCTGTGGGAGTGGACTCTGCATCTGTGCAGCCTTTTCAGCTGGCTTGACTGGCTGCTCAGCTCTGTCAATAAATGAAAAGAGCAAGTTAATTATTTTGACTTTCCAGAGGTAAGACTTCTCTGAATCATAGTCATTAAAAGTCACCCACCCCTCCCATAGCTTCTTCCAGGGGAAGTAGCACTGAAGCTGAGTTGTCAGCTCCAGAGGTGTAGTTAAGTCCTCCTCAATTTGTTGTCTCTTAGACACAGGTTTCCCTGGTGGCACAGATGGTAAAGAATCGGCCTACAATGTGAGAGACCTGGGTTCGATCCCTGGTTTGGGAATATCCCCTGGAGAAGGGAAAGGCTACCCATTCCAGTATTCTTGCCTGGAGAATCCCCATGAACAGAGGAGTCTGGTGGGCTACAGTCCATAGTGTTGCAAAGAGTTGGACATGACTAAGCACAGAGTCTGCCTTTGGGTTAATTATTCCTTACTACACATTTAGCTAGAACTTTCTTCAAGTTAAAATGGTACTATAATAGTTAAAAGAAAAATAATTTGCCTGTGTAGGTTTGGCCTTCATGTCTTAAATTTTTTAATAGAAGTATATTGAATGTGAAACCTGCTTTTTCTAGGAAGCCTACAGACCGTATTGTGCATGCATATGTATATATGCACATGTATGAATTAAATGACCATATAATAGATAAATATGTGGATTTGGGGCTTTGACTATAAAATTGAGAGAAAGTGACAATGAAAGATTTCATAGATTTGATTAATGTAGTCAGTAAATCTAAAAATGTGGAACAAGATCACTTATGTTTTTCCTTTTTGACTTATGAGTTCAGTTCCCTGTTTTCCTTCTCTTAAACAGCGTGACTTAATACGCTGGAGTTCTAAGCGTGCTCATGGTACTTAGAACTTTTCAAGGAAAGCAAAATATATCCAGAGATGAGTCATTATTGACAAAGGCCAAATAATAGAGATTTCCTTCCGATATTGTCTTCAGATTAATGGCCCAGGTTTGTGATTAAATTTTTGGTAACTGAGATTTCATCATTTTCTCATTTACCGCTACTTTATTCAAAGTAGAAAAAAATGTGTGATTGGAAATTATCCAAGGGAAATGCAACTATTTTTGCCTGTTTAAGTTTCATGTTTCTAACAGTTCTCCCAATCCTATATGTTAGTCTAGTTTTAAGTATTTTATCATTTATTGGTTGAGTAAAATAGGAATAAAAATACTGGCCATGCCCTGACTTGCTTTCATTGTCATTATGAGTATCAACTTAACGTAATCTAAGTGATCGTCCCTTTCCAGCTGTTGAGTGTTACCTTTTTGTAGGAAATCATTTTTCTTACTATAGAAACTTTCCTTATCAGTCCAGAATTCTCCAATTTGGTTACACTTTCAGTCGAATAATTCCACAAATTATTAGAAAACAAGCCAAAGGACCTTTTTTCTTTTTAGTCCCATTCTCCTGCCTGAAAGCACATTGTTTTTCTTGTTGCATCAGAAGCAGTACAGAAAAAAATGACCTCCCCTCCGTGTTCATCTCCCCTTGAGAGGTGACGTGAGGATGAACTGACTGGGCTCGGTGGGTGCTCTCCGTGGGCCTCTCTGCTCTACACCAGACCTCAGGGCACTCGGCTCCTCCCAGGGCAGACCTGGACCATATCCTTTGGAGATTCTTTTCAGACTCAGTTCACAGTTACTGGACTAGAAAGACCATTGTTCCACAGTCATCTGGAGCTTTAGCTATGGGATTCCCATGTGCCTTCCAGTGTTGTTCAATTTTTATTTTAGATCCTAATTCCCCTCTCTTCCACTCTCTTTTATGACAAAGTGATCTACGTCATGTGGATTGGGTGAAGTCGTATCTGAACATTTGGAGCGAGCTTCAAGCATACATCAAGGAACACCATACCACAGGTCTTACTTGGAGCAAAACAGTAAGTACCCAGCCCTGTTCCCCCTGGGTAACAAAAGGTTATGAAGATACTCATTCTCAGTATCCTGGTAATTTTAGAATTTACCTCAAGGAAAACATAGGATAAAATATACATGTAAAATTTCAAAAGTTCACATAAAAAAATATATATATATACATGTAGAAGCTGCTTATAAAAAATGCCATTGGCATAGGAAAGTCTGGAAACTGCCTGCATGACAGACACAAAGGAAATGGCTGAGTTGTCCATGGTAAGAACCTAGTGGAATGCTTCGCAGCCATCAAAATAACAGATATGTTGATTACAGGTGATGAGATGTGCCAGTCAATGTTAAGTAATAAAGCAGAATGCAAAAGTTGATGAGCTCTAAGATGATATGTTTATTAAGAAACTGTGTAAGTAAAATTGAAAGAAACAAGGTTTTAAAATAGTTATAATTTTAAGAAGATAGACTTATGAATATCATTTTTTAATGTTTTAAATTTCCTTTTGGCATTTTAAAGTTTACTAAGTAGTATTTTTCAATACTTAGGCAATCCTAGTGATTTGAATAGTATTCTAGTCCTAGGAAAAAAGTCTGTTCCAGCTTGAATTCCCACAGAAGATCCTGATTTGGTATTTGCCCTCTTCCCCTTGTCTCTCTGGTCTTCCCCTCTCACTGATCCAGTGCTACCAAACTACCTGCAGAATTCTAAACATGTGCAGTGCTTAGGTTGAACCAGATCACACTGTTTTTCAAATTTTGCAGGTCTCCTATTTAATCTTATTTGCAATGCCCTGAACATCTGTTGTATAAGCATTAGTGGTTCAGTGGCAGAATTCTTGCCTGCAATGGGGGAGGCCTGGTTCGATTCCCAGCCAGCAAGAGCACACAAGTGGCAACAGTGGTGAAGAACCTGCCTGCCGATGCAAGAGACATGAGAGACACAGGTTCAGTCCCTGGGTTAGGAAGGTCCCCTGGAGGAGGGCACAGCAACTCACCCCAGTATTCTTGCCTGGAGAGTCCCGTAGAGAGAGGAGCCCTACTGTCCACAGGGTCGCGGAGTCGAACACGACCGTAGCAACTTAGCATGAACGTCTGTCATGCTCTGTGACCTACGTTCCCTGGGGAACTCTTTTCTCTAAGACCGAGTTCCAGCATCACCTCTTTAAGAAACTTCATTGATCTCCATTGGCACCCTGTCTGGGTTGGTGATCTTCCTCTATGCTTCCTTCACATCTTGAATATACCTCAGGCATAGTCTGTAGCATATAGAATTGTAAAAATTTATGTTTTTAGATCTCTCCCACTGGATTGGAAACATCTGTGTCTCCAGGTCCTCCCATGGTGCCTGGCATGGAGTAGGTACTCAGTGAATAGTTTGAACTAAATTGTGACTTAGGAGACTCTTAAGGTCTTCCCTGCTCTTTAAAAATCTCTGCACTTCTTATGAAAAGGCTTCCTGCGGGAACTTCCTTCCATTTGAAATGAATGTTAGGGACTTCCATGGTGTTCCAGTGGGTAAGACTCTGCACTTCTAATGAAAGGGGTCTGGGTTTGATCCCTGGTCAGAGAATTAGATCCTACATGCTACAGCTAAGGGTTCACCTGCCACAACCTGGTGTAGACAAAAAATAATAAATAGATAATGTTTTTAATTTTTAGAAAAAGAGAAAATAAATGTCAGCTTTCAGTTGTCACAGTGGATAGTCTAACCAGAATAAATGTTGAGAAGATGGAGTGGCACATTTGTGAATTCAGTTTAGAGGTAGAATGCTCACTCTCCCCACAGTCACAACCAGCAACTAACCCTCGCGCTGAATGTTGATGTCAGTAGCACAGGATTAATGCCAGAACAGAGTTTGTGACTTTTCAAGGGAGTGTGGAACGCCTGTATCTGTTCCCCAACGCTTGGCCTCTGATGACTGAGGCTTCTTTTATATTCTGCTTGGCCTGTGTTCTCCATAAGAAATGAAGATATTGCATGTTGGTTAGTTTTCTTCTGCCCACAATATTATGATTTCTGTGAAGAGAGTTCAAAAACATTTGAAGGGTTTTAATATGGGTGAGTATATGTGGTAGGTAGGTCTTTGTGTAGATTAATTAGAATTATTTTTCATAATTTCCAATGAAATGCTGTTTGGCTATAGATCAGTTTGTCATAAAAGGGAATTGTCACATGTTTGCCATGGAGATAGGACATCATGAGAGAACAGAAAACTAAATATCAAGAGTCCTTGGATGTCTTATTACTTCATATTTAGATAAATGGAAAAGGAATGAGAATCCATTTGTGGAAAATAATTGTGTCAACAAATGCTGGCCTATTAATTCTCTAATAGTGTTCATGGAAAATGAATGGGAAATTACTTTTTAAATGGTTTGAATACCTCTAATGCAATGTAAAAAGCTGAGTAATTGTGCTGTGAATATCAAAGAGAAGAATTGACTATTAGAGAAAAAATAAATGTGGTTGTTTTCCTTTGTTCCAGAGTAAATACCTATCTTTTCATTATGTTCTTTAGAAATACATACTTTGTAACAATGAGCTTAAAACTTGTAAAGGCAACCCATAGTAAGAAATACCTTTTAGACACACACACACCCCTCCTCACAATACTACAAGTTTCACAAAATACTTTGTCTTACCACGTGGAATGCATTCAAATATTTTCTTTTGTGTTTTACTTTCTTTTTTAAATAAAATCCTGGCTGAGACCCACAAATTGACATCATGATCAATTTGAAAAACATGTTATAAAACAAAATGTCCAAGTATAAATATTTATTTTGTCGTTGTTCAGTCACTCAGTCGTGTCCAACTCTTTGCAACCCCTGGAATGCCAGGCTTCCCTGTCCCTCAGTGTCTCCTGGAGTTTGCTCAGACTCATGTCCATTGACTCAGTGATGCCATCCAACCATCTCCTTCTCATCCTGCCTTCAGTCTTTCCCAACATCAGGGCTTTTCCAGTGAGTTGGCTCTTTGCATCAGGTGGCCAAAGTATTGGAGCTTCAGGTTCAGCATCACTCCTTCCAATGAATATTCAGGGTTGATTTCCTTTAGGATTGACTGGTTTGATCTCCTTGCAATCCAAGGGGCTCTCAAGAGTCTTCTCTAGCACCACAGTTCAAAAGCATCAATTCTTTGGTGCTCAGCCTTCTTTATGGTCCAGCTCTCACATCCAAATGTTTATTTATTTATGTAAAATATAATCCTTAGAGCATACATTAGGAGACATGGATTGCCATAATAATAGTGACAGCTGTTATTTATTAAGCATAAGTTATGATATGGGCAAATTCTATTTAAAATGGTAACTGTTATAAAGCAGAGCAGCTGCTTCACTTCTTTCATGGAAACATTGTATGATAAAGTTTTGACCAGATACTAAAAGTGAGGAAAGAATATATAAGAGAATGTTGGCTCAGCAATCATATCATATGTGCAAAATCTTTAGACAAGCTCTAAGATATTGCATAGAAATATATTTCCTATTATTTTTGCCCTCTTCTAAAAGTTGAGGTTAAAAAAACTATTACAAAATATATTATAAAAATTATAGGTTTTAATTTTAAATCTAAATTATTAAAAACCACATAAACGATTCTAAAACATAATCCCTAGCATAGATCAAACTAATTTCTTCTCATTTACCATGGCCTGGTGACTTACCAGAAAAGTAAATCGTAAACAAGTATAGCCAGTATCACAACATTCTTTTTATTTTTATTTTTTGTCTTTTTCAGTTATCTGTTTTAAATGTAGCAGTGTGTATGTGTCAATACCAAACTCCCAGCCTACCTCTTTCCCTCCACTCTTCCTCCCTGGTCACCAACCATGAGTTCATTCTCTGAGTATCACAGCATTCTTGCAAAGAAGGAAAAGGCTATTAGAATTATCTGATAAAATAGCCTTTGGGAGGAAAAAAATGAATAAAAATAATTTCATTTATTTGCCCACTGATCATAACTCTGCAAAAAGTATGTATTTCTAAAATGATAAGGATCAACAAGAATGCAGAAAGGTGAGGTGTTGGCCTTCATTGGCACTACGATATTCAGAAGTTTTAAGGAATCCATTCCATCTCAGTGGGCAAAGTCGAAAGGCTTATGGTTATGAACATCTGAAGTATTTTGAAGAACCACCCGTTTCTTCTGTTTTCAGATTGGCCCTGGAGATTTGAGCTCTGTGGGGTTTGCCTGACCAACCACGTGCTGCTCTGGGCCGAATTTCCAAGCGTGCATTGCTCTGAGAAACCTTTCCCTTGAGTTAACAGTTGGAACTGAACTTACCACTCCCACCATCCAGCCTTTGCATTCAGACTGCAGCTGCGCCAGGCAACTGTTGCTCTCTTCAGTTGTCCCATGAAATATAAATCTTTGAGGCCAGCGGTCTTTCGGGATGGTGGTTGGAGAGAAGGTTCATGTGTGTGCGCAAACGAGTGTGTTGGCATCGGGATGGGTGTGTTTGAGGGGAAGGAGCAGCTGGTTAGTAATGTGTCCAGAATTTCTTGTTATGTTTACTGTGGTAAATGAAATCTTCTCATTCTGTAAGCGTTTCTTCACATGGACTAGAAAGACTACACCAGAAACGACTTGCAGTTTTCCGTCAGTTTAATTATTGGGAACTCTTTCTCCATATTCCTTTAGTCTCCTCAGCACTGGGTTTCAAATGCACTTTGTTGAATAAATTGATCTTTTGGCAGGAACCCTGTAGAGACACTGTTATATATTATCCCTTGCAGTTGGTCAGATTTGTAATATTCATTGGCAGTTCCTGCAAACCAGATAACTTAAGCTAAAAGAAGGGAGACCTCATCTTTACACTTATAATGACCGAAATAACTGATTCTTTCCATGAATTGTCCAGATCAGCATTCCAACTTTTATTCTGTTCTCTGTAGATCTAGCCAGGAGAAGGTCACGAAAGGAATTCTATGAATAGGATACAGCATGGTTGTTTTCTTAACGTTCTGGTGTGAAATTTGTTGACATATTTTTGTCCTTTTATGTGTCTTTCCAAATTAGTTTTGAGAACAGCCAGGGTATAATTATTTATAGAATAGAATAAAACTAGACATAGATGAATGTGTATGAAGCCTTGTGTTGTGGTGATTTAATTCTTTCTGTTAATAATGTGGATTTTTAAAATCTGTCCTCAGGGACTTCCACTGGCAGTCCAGTGGCTAAGACTTCACCTTCCAGTGCAGGGGGCCGGGGGGAGGGGGTCCGATCCCTAGTCAGGGAGCTATGATCTCACATGCCTCATGGCCAAAAAACCAAAACATAAAACAGTAGCAATATTGTAGCAAAGTCAATGAAGACTTTAGAAATGGTCCACACTGGAAAAAATGTAAATAAAAAAGAAAGAAATAGTAAAGTCTATCCAGTACCCCGGGTGTCAACCATCCTAACCTCCCCTGAATCTCCAGTGAATAAAATCACTGGCAGTGGTCACAGTCAGACAAGGTGGGGTTTGACTTTTCAGGATTCTCTATGATCACTTCTTTTCCTCCAGGTAGATATTTCTTTTCAGCCTATTTCTCAATGTAAAGGCCAGATGTCCATTAACAGAGCAAAAGTTTAACAGTTAGCTGGTGATCAAATTAAAACACAGCCAGAGGGTAGCCTGACTCATAAATAATGTAGACTCTGTAGCACATCATTAAATATGTATGTCTCGTAAATTTTCAAGTCTTCTGGGCTCTCTGGTTTCTTCTTGATTTTTACATGCAAAAATTGTCCTCAATCTTTTATATCAAAATTGTCATTTAGAACTTGTATCAAATCTGTGCCTTAGATTTAATAATCAAAGTAAAGAGGTGATACCTCAGCCAGTGTGTTGTTTGTCTGGACCGCAAGCTCGTTGATTTCCTCTATGGGTCTATGGAGAGTGGCTCTCTCCAGTCTCCCTGACCACAGTGGAGGTCAGTCTAGTAATTACTCCTGGGTTTTTAGCTCCTTTGGGGGGCTTTGGGTAGCCAGTTCCTTTCATTCTCCAGTGGAAGAGACCTAGACTGCTCAGAAGGAGTTAGGTGTATTCTTGGCTGAAAATTAGAGATGCCAAGGGAACAGTTCATGCAAAGGTAGGCACAATAAAGGACAGAAGCAGTATAGACCTAACAGAAGATATTGAGAAGAGGTGGCAAGAATACACAGAAGAACTATACAAAAAAGATCTTAATGACCCAGATAACCACAATGGTGTGATCACTCACCTAGGGCCAGACATCCTGGAGTGTGAAGTGAAGTGGGCCTTAGGAAGCATCACTAGGACCAAAACTAGTGGAGGTGATGGAATTTCAGCTGAGCTATTTCAAATCCTGAAAGATGATGCTGAAAGTGCTACACTCAATATGCCAGCAAATTTGGAAAACTCAGCAGTGGCCACAGGACTGGAAAAGGTCAGTTTTCATTTCAATACCAAAGAAAGGTAATGCCAAAGAATGTTCAAACTTTCGCACAATTGCACTCATCTCACATGCCAGCAAAGTAATGCTCAAAATTCTCCAAGCCAGGCTTCAACAGTATGTATGTGAACCGAGAGCTTCTAGATGTTCAAGCTGGATTTAGAAAAGGCAGAGGAACTAGCATCCAGTGGATCATAGAAAAGCAAGAGAATTCCAAAAAGACATCTACTTCTGCTTCATTGACTATGCCAAAACCTTTGATTGTGTGGATCACAACAGACTGTGGAAAATTCTTAAAGAGATGGGAATACCAGACCACCTTACCTGCCTCCTGAGAAATATGTATGGAGGGCAAGAAGCAACACTTAGAACTGGACATGGAACAACAAACTGGTTCCAGATTGGGAAAGGAGTACGTCAAGGCTATATATTGTCATTCTGCTTATTTAACTTATATGAAGAGGACATCATGCAAAATGATGGGCTGGATAAAGCATAAGCTGGAATCAAGATTGCTGGAAGAAATATCAATAACCTCAGATATGCAGATGACACCACCCTTATGGCAGAAAGCGAAGAGGAACTGAAGAGCCTCTTGATGAAAGTGAAAGGAGAGTGAAAAAGTTGGCTTAAAGCTCAACATTCAGAAAACTAAGATCATGGCATCTAGTCCCATCACTTCATGGCAAATAGAATGGAAGCAGTGAGAGACTTTATTTTGGGGGGGCTCCAAAATCACTGTAGATGGTGACTGCAGCCATGAAATTAAAAGACACTTGCTCCTTGAAAGAAAAACTGTGACCAACCTAGACAGCATAGATATTACTTTGCCAACAAAGGTCCGTCTAGTCAAAGCTATGGTTTTTCCAGTAGTCATGTATGGATGTGAGAGTTGGACCATAAAGAAAGCTGAGCACCGAAGAATTGATGTTTTTGAACTGTGGAGACGACTCTTGAGAGTCCCTGGACTGCAAATAGATCAAGCCAGTCCATCCTAAAGGAAATCAGTCCTGAATATTCATTGGAGGACCGATGCTGAAGCTGAAGCTTCAATACATTGGCCACCTGATTTGAAGAACTGATTCACTAGAAAAGATTGGATTCTGGGAAAGATTGAAGGCAGGAGGAGAAGGGGATAACAGAGGATGAGATGGTTGGATGGCATCACCGACTCGATGGATATAAGTTTGAGCAAGCTCCGGGAGTTGGTGATGGATCAGGAAACCTGGTGTGCTGCAGTCCATGGGGTTGCAAAGAGTCAGACACAACTGAGCAACTGAACTGAACTGACTAACAAAGGAACTCTAAATGCACTGATAATGAAATTAGGTTGGAAAGGGCTCTGAGTTCAGCTTGAAAGAGCCTGCAGGAATTAGGGGACTTCCTTGGGTCATGGCACCCCACTCCAGTATTCTTGCCTGGAGAACCCATACTCTTTGCATTGGAAGGTGAAGTCTTATCCTCTAGATCGCCAAGTGTGTGTGTGTGCCAAGTCGGTTCAGTCATACCCAGCTCTTTGCGATCCTATGGATTGTAGGGTCAGAGAAGCCCACCAGGCTTCTCTGTCCACGGGGATTCTCCGGGCAAGAATACTGGAGTGGGTTGCCATGCTCTCCTTCAGGGGATCTCCCCAACCCAGGAATCAAACCCAAGTCACCCACATCTCCTGCATCAGCAGGCGGATTCTTTACCACTAGCACCACCCGGAAAGCCCGTGTTGGACAGTAAACCTTGTTAATTAGACTTCTTAGTGGGTAGGCAGAGCAACAGAGGGCTACGTTTGATTTGAGTCTTGTGTGGTTTTTTTGTTGGGGGGGGAGGTTTGTTGTGGTTGCTGTTCTGTCTTCACTGAAGTATAGTTGACTTATAATATTATGTTAGTTTCAGGTATACTGATTTGGGTCCGGAAGGATGAGTAGGAGTTCCCTAGTTGACAGTAAAGGAAAGGGCAGTTCTTAGCAGAGAATGCAGCACATGCCCATAGGACATGAACGAAGTACTTTGAGAGCAAGAAAAATATTCACCTGAGTTTTCACCATGTTTGCATTTGAGTCACAGGTGAGCTGTCCATCTCGATGGGGAGGTGAAGCAGGTAGGTAAAATGCAGGTCTGAAATTCAGTGAAAGGGGAGACTTAGAGACAATAATTAAATATTTCAAAGAGAAGACAGAAAAAAAGAGAGAATATGATGCAAGATAAAACCCTGTGGTACACTGTTACTTAGAGAATAGAGGAAATCAATCAAAGAAACAGAGAAAGAGGAGAAAGCGTCCAGGGTCTAAAGCTCTGAGAATAATCGGCTGGCCTCTCAACTATGACAGCTGAGGGAGGGTAAGGATGGAAAAAAGACTTTGTGTAATGATCTCCTCATTATTTATGGACCGGGTGTCTGATTTGAAGGATTATTGCTTATAGCTTCAATCTCTGCCTTTTGAAATTTGGGGATTATTTGTGGATTTTATTTTTACCTTCACTGTATTTTAGTAGAATAAGTGTAAGTCAGAAATAAAATGTCTACAATTTCATAAACAGTAGTTTAGAGTTAGCTGTACTATGAAGCTGTACATAAGCTTTTTAGATTTAGGACTATTTTTATTATCTCATAAATACCTTTGAGTTTTTGTTAGTCAATCAGAATACATAAATATTTTTAGAGTATTTAAATCTTTATCTCCCTAAATCAACCCAGTAGTGACTTTTGAAACTGCCTAATTTAATGATGAAGATTATTTTATTAACTAGGACTTTTTCATAACCAAGAATTCAAACTCTCTAAACCCTGGGGCCATCAAGTTAATAAATGTTCTCAATTTATTGAAATCATCACCTCGGGAATATTTCAATTAAGATATGTGCATTTCAGGTTCTTTAAGATGTTAATGTTGAAGGCAGTGGTGTAATTGGGGGTGTCCCATTGACTACTCTGTCCTCCAGCCCTTCACAGTCAGGAGGTTGTGGCTTAAAGGTGCAGGTAGAAGTGCTTCCTGGAGCAGAGCAAGGGGGTGCCTGGATAGGAGGAGACTTTGAGTGAACTTGGCTTTCAGTCCCAGCCTAGAGCAAGCTATTATACAATATCCCCCACTCACTGTCCCCCAAGTTTTCATTCATCCCTGAGGTGCCAAACCTCTGGGTCCAGCCTCTTAGCCTTCACTCCCAGGGGAATGCCTCTACGCCTAATGATTGCTGCCCGAGCTGAATGGCCTCATCCGCCTCCTTGTCCCTCCCCACCTCCAGTGAGAAAGGCAATGGCAGATGAAGTTTTGGGCCCATCCTTCTTGGGATACTAAGTGGTAGCAATTTTTCCTTCTTTACAAGTGAATTTTATCTTTTCAAATGACCAAAAGCTATTGAGACCCTCTTTGGAGAGGAGTTAATTCAGGTAATACTCTTCGGTCAAAAGGAGCAGAATACAAAGGCATAAGTGATTATTTGGTGTGTGTGTGTGTGTTTCTGCAAACGGTCTGAAGGCAGTCCTAAAATAAAGTTTTGAGTACTGGTAGATTCATCAAACAAGTGTGTTGCCTCAGAAGCTAATGCTTTGAAAGACAGTGCTTAAATGGATCTGTAAGTTCTTAGGTGATTAGTAACAGTTCAGTTGCATTTGTTCATTGTAATGACAGGGCTCATGTACCCTCCTCCTAGAATCCCCTTCCTCTTGCTTCCCTCTGTCAAATCTGATCCAACTATCTTTCAAGGTCTATTTCAAATGGTCTTCCCTCCAAGAAGCCTCCCTGACCTCCCCCTGCTTATCGCTTTGCCCTTCCTAGCTGGAACAGAACTTCTGTAGTACTTCTTAAAATCTGTATTTCTTTTATGATGTTCAGCGTTTTCTACCTTATAAAGCAGTTACTTGTTCACTTTAGTAAATATTTATGAAGCACCTACCATGTTTCAGGCACTGGGCGCATTACTGGTGACATTAAGATGAATAATGAGTGGTTTCTCGGAGCTCTGGCTCAAGAGATGACCAAACCTGAACTCACAGACAAATAATTTCGCTCTTAATGTGAAGTCTTATAATAAGGGTGTTCCTAATGGGTCCTTGCAATAGGGAAACAGAAAACTTCCTCTTAGAAGAGTTCCAGAAAACCTACAAAAAGAAGAGAACTTTGAGTTGAGCCTTGAAAGATTTGTAAGAATTTTCCAGATAGTAAATTGGGTGAGAGCCTTCCAAACAAAGGCACAGGCTGAGCAGAGATGCGAAGGTGAAGAGCCAGGTTCCTGTTGTCCGGGGGCACAGACCTGTCTTCTCTCTTCTCGGAGGTTGTGAGCTCTTTGAAAGCATTGTCCTTCTCCACTCTGCCTGAGATCTGCAGCAGTGACTAGTACAGGGCCTTAAACACAGACAGTATCCAAAAGGTTTTGCTAAATTGAACACAGTAATTGGTAATCATATTTCTTCACAGTGAAATTTCCAGAGGGTTATTCCACTAACTATGGATTATGTTCATTGTTTAAGAGCCACGTAAATACTATTCGTTTATTTCTTTTATCAAGCGATGAGAGTGGAAATCAGCAGTGCCTTTTCTTATCAGTCAGTTCAGTCACTCAGTCGTATCCGACTCTTTGCAACCCCAAAAGAACTGCAGCATACCAGGCTTCCCTATCCATCACCAGCTCCCAGAGCTTGCTCAAACTCATGTCCATTGAATCGGCGATGCCATTCCACCATCTCACCCTCCGTCATCCCCTTCTCCTCCTGCCTTCAGTCTTTCCCAGCATCAGGTCTCTTCCAAGGAGTCAGTTCTTGCCTTTTCTTACAGGCAGCGGCAAATGCCTTCCCTGCACCTGCTCATGTCCCTTGCCATCTGCGTGTTCCTAATTCCCGGTTGGTATAAACTCAGGAAATGCAAGTTAATCTTAGATTAAGTAAAAAGCTTTTCTTATGAAGAGATGGAGGAAAGGTACAGATAGTCTTCTAAAGGTAGAACAAACCCTTCATAGACTATAACCTAGAGCTAAGCCCAGACTTATTGGTGCAGGTTGCATCCTTGATTAAGCAGAGCTAATCACAGACACTTGCCCAGACCTTTCCTATGAAATTTAAAACTGAAATTGAGACAAAAGTTACTTTATCTGAGTGTGCCTTAACTATAAACCTCAGAAGATGTTGATGCTTCTATTTACTTTTCCTAAGTAAATAGTGTAAATAATACAGTGTCTGCATGCTCAGTCATGTCCGACTCTTTGCGACCCCATGGACTGTAGCCCGCCACGCTCCTCCCATCCATGGAATCTTTCAGGCAAGAATACTGGAGTGGGTTGCCATTCCCTTCTCCAGGGGATCCTTCCGAACCAGGGATTGAACCCAAGTGTCTTGAGTCTTCTGCATTGGGAGGCAGATTATTTATCACTGCACTACCTGGGAAGCAAATAATACAGAGTCAAGTGGAGATCATATCTTGTGACCAAAAAACCAAAGCATGAAACAAACAGAAGCAATATTATAACAAATTCAGTAGAGACTTTGAAAACGACCTATATTGAAAAAAATCTTTAGAAAAATATGATTTACAAGTAATACAGAGCTAAATATAAATCATCTTTTTTAAAGGTTTTTTTTTTTAAGGTGGAACATTTTCAAAGTGTATGTTGAATTTGTTACAATATTGCTTCTGTTTCATGTTTTGGTTTTTTGGCCAGGAGATATATGGGATCTTAACTCCTTGACCAGGGATACAGCCTGCACCTTCTGCACTGGAAGGTAAAGTCTTAACCACTGGACCGTCGGGGAAGTCCCAGAAGTCATCTTCATAACAGCTTTCATTTTGCCTCAGCTCCCACCCCAACCTCTGCCATTTACCAAGTATGGATAATCTAAGAAATACAATTATTTCTCTATGACCCTAAAATCCAAAAGCCAAACAAAAACTCGGATGCAGTAATTGTTCAGACCTAGGCTTTTCTGACCGAATGAAGTCATTGTCCAGATCATTCAAGTTCCATGTCACTCTTGGTCCTACAACTGCTGGCTATCTGTAGTGTGTGTCTTTGATGGGTATACTCTGCTATCCTTAACTCTGGAAATTTTTCCCATAGAAAATTTAATTTTACCTTTCCTTTTTTATGAAAAATTGTATTTTCAAGCTGCCAAGGCTTGCAGACAAGAGGAAAAGACAATCTGGGAATTCTAGATTTGGTCCACAGAGCAACAGCAAAAAAGTTCAAACTAATCATTAAAGCTACTTATGAAGACAATTTATGCAAAAGAGCTGGGTCACTTGAGCAATTAGATTGTGTTCCAAATATTCTTCTGGAATCTGCTTTGAGGGTTTGGTCAGCTTTTGTCAGACTTCTCTGCTTTGGGCGTTGTAAAACAGAAATCACCAGCTATGTTTTTGAAGGTTCACACCCAGATCTATAAATTAGGAAATGATAAGCTTAAAGATAAGCCTCCCGGTGGCTCAGTTAGTAAAGAACCCACCCATGATGCAGGAGACCTGGGTTCCATCCCTGGGCTGGGAAGATCCCCTGGAGGAGGGCAAGGCAACCCACTCCAGTGTTCTTGCCTGGAGAATCCCATGGACAGAGGAGCCTGGAGGGCTACAGTCCATGGGGTCACAAAGAGTCAGATACCACTGAGCAATTAAGCACACACAAGCCTAAAGACACTAAATTACTGGTTTGTAGACTGTGTAAGGTATTTGCAGGCTATTTTCTAGTTTACAGCTGTTTTTCCTTCTCTGAAGGGACTTTGTTTCTTGTTCGTTTTTCATCTGCTGCCATATTTCACATCTTTCCAGGTCATCAAAGTATATGCAGAGAGTCCAAGGAGGGTGGGAAGAGTGGAGATGAGGAAACCATCAGAGATCACTGACGAAACCATGAGATCTGGGTTCTCATTATCTTTCCTCTTGTATGTCTGTCTTGAGTTAGAGAGGTTAGCCTCTCAAGAAAAGTTATCAAAATGTGCCCTACATTTCCTTCATAATTGTGGAAACATCTTTTTATTTTGATGGTATATAAGTACCCTTGGTATTTTTACAGTAACTTGAAATTCAAGTAGTGTTCTGTTACCATAGGTGAAATAGAAAATATTCCCTAAATTGACTTTAAAAATTATTAACAAATATATGCTTAAAATATTATGTAGCTCTTCGTTGTAATATTTTTTTTAACAATTCTGTTTTCTTGGAAAAGCCCCCAGAAATTCTTTTTCCTTGGCAGAAGTTTCAAAATTATAGGAAGTGATAAGAATAGGAGATTAGAGACTAAAATCACAAACTCACTTTCGTTTATACTCATGTTGCAGAGGATGATCATCCGTTAGTTTATGTGCAGTCTTTTTTCTTGAATATGGTTGTCTGCCAATAAAAGTGTGATATAAATATGAATGTAAAATTTGTAAGTACTTATGGAAATTGAAAATTTTGGAAATGTATCAGTTTCACCAAGTTCTTAATCAAAGTACATCTTGCAAAAAATAGAAACTAGTTTTAACATCTAAAATATAAACAACCCTAAATCATGAATTCATGAAATATTTTTTTGCTGCTATGAAAGCTAATTTATGTATATGGAAAGTCAGTCTTTAGCTATGAAACTGTAGTTCTTTCTTTTAATCCCTCCCTCTTATTGTGGTATGTGAGAGGCTTATCCTAATTATGTGCCATGTTACACAAGATCATTTGAAAATCTTTTTCTTTGGAAAAACTAATAGACAGCATTGGCCAAAAAGTTCCATTATAAAATACTGTAAATTCCTGTAGTCTTAGCAGGTTAACATAAGTGCATTTGTGACTGAAATGGCTTTATGATTTTTAAACGCTTTTTTTAGCGTGTAATTGGGCACATGTACCTGGAGAGCATTAACTGTAAGCCAGGTGATTAATGGACCAAGCTGGCTCTGAGATGGACAGCGAAAAAGAGAACCTGACCAAGAAATTGAAGACAGTCATCCGTGTGGGTGTGAAGGGGAATTGAGGTGGTGGCCGTAAGGAAAGGGTGTGGGGTCGGCAGGATAACCCATAAACAGTGCCACTGCATGTCAGCTGTTCCATTTTCTAGTTTTATCTATGATCTCTACAAGTATTTGAAGGCAGGTGGCTCAAAATATTACTATACTAAGCTGGTTTTATAGAAGAACCATGGTAACTAAAGCTCTGTTGTGAGGGCCTGAATCCACCTGTTCCAAGAGACTGTAACAGGATATTTTTATTTTCTTGGTCTCTAGCTTTTAAGAAGTCAGTGAAAACACAGACCAAGATGTCAGTGGCCAGGCCCGTTCATGAAGTTGGAGATTACTGTTGCCTGTGTGTACCTCTGTCCCTCAGTGTCTCTCCTTACAGGACCTCTGTGCTCTGCAGAGCATTCAGTGCTGTGGCCCCAGCTTAAGCCACCCCAGCACCTCTCTGGCTCTCTTGACCCCCTGCCCTGGGAAGAGCCAGCCGCAGCCCCGTTTGGGCCGCCATGGACTCCTGTTCATGTGAGTCACAACACATCAGACTTCATCTGCAACTACTACGTTGTGCACTCAGCATTCCCACTAGATTGTGACTTTCTTAACAAACAAGACGGATGCCTACTTCTTCACATCCACCCAGTTCCTTTCAAGGTTGCTCTTGGCAAATGTTGAATGGACAAATGAGTCTATTCTAATTCACTTTCAATCTGTTGAAGAGTTAGGTTCTATTTAGATCAGATCATTTGCTATTGCTATTGTTGAATTTGAAAAATCTTAAGACTTTAAAAAGTGAAAGTTGAAAATTTCCCCAAAGGGTAATTATTAAGTAGAATATCTTCAATGGAAAATTTTTCTTTGAAGCTGATTTTTTTTTTCTTAAACAGCTATACTTCCCTTTTTGCTCAATTTTTGTCACAAAGACATAAAACCCCCATATAAAAGCACCCTATTAGGCCTACTTTCAACAAACTCAAAAAAATGGGTAACTGGAGTCCTTTTTGTAGATTATATATAATAACTAAGACAATGGTGTGTGTTGTGGGGGATAGAAGTGGTTGTTTAATTACGCCAGCAAAACAACGTGGAGATTTCTTTTAAGAACTAGAAGTAGTTTCCCTTTCAGAATAAAACCTAAATTCCAAAGTAATAAAATAAGTAATTATTTCATGTAACATTTAATGAAAAAATTCTGATTCACTTTAGTATATAAATATGTTACATGTAATATAATTATATAGAGAGTATACATAACCAAAACTTTATAAGCTTTCCACATGCCCACATACAATGGTTTCATTATTTCATAGTTATCATTCATATGTTAAAAGTCAGAGGAAGCAGCTGTTCCCAAGACAGTTGAAATTAATTTAGAGAAAGGGATTTGCAGACGTTTTTAACAGTCTTTGTGCCTCCCTTCCCCAACTCAAAAGTAAATAATCAAGCATCTGCTCTCAAAATTAATCTTAATAGAGCTTTCAAAAGCAGCGTTTTTAGGTTATGTGCTGTGTTCTTACAACATAAGTGAACTTTTGTTCCCTGAATATAACCATTTAAAATCATAAATTTGAGAGCAAGTACCCCATTACTGGCTCAGTGGGTTCTCAGGAAAAGTGGATGAGCAAGAGTCTAACTGCTAGAACGAGGGCATGGAGTCGGCATCGAGGGTGACTTGCTGCTGAGATGCCAATACTGAAGACTTATTTATCCCATGGGATAAAGCCTGGCTCCAGAGTTGGCTGTAGGAGCCTGGTCAGCTGCTGAGACACTGGAGGGATGGAGCAAGTAGTGGAGAAAAAAATTAAATTATTACACCACCACCCAGTACTTTATGTATATATAAGCCCACGAGCAACACTACATACATGTTAGTAGTAGTAGTGTTAGTTGCTCAATTGTGTCTGACTGTTTGCGACCCCATGAGCTGTAGCCTGCTAGGCTTCTTTGTCCATGGACTTCTCCAGGCAAGAATACTGGAGTGGGTAGCCGTTCCCTTCTCCAGGGTATCCTCCCGACCTAGAGATCGAACCTAGGACTCCCACATTGTGGGCAGAATCTTTACCGTTTGAGCCACCAGGGAAGCCCACGTATATGTTCGGTAACCCATGCCTCTGATTTTTTAATTGATTGACTACTTTTTTTTTAATACCTGAATATGGCAAAAAGGATTTCCCCTGAAGAAAATTTTAGGGTCAAGCAGATATGTGCTTGAATTACATCGTTGCCATTTACTGGCCATTGAATATTTGGTCAGCCTTTCTGACTTCCTGCTTTATTTTCTGTTAGAGGGGGAATTTCTTTTATATATATATAAATTTATTTATTTTAATTGGAGGCTAATTACTTTACAGTATTATAGTGGTTTTGCCATACATTGACATGAATCCGCCATGGGTGTACATGTGTTCCCCATCCTGAAAATTCCAGAAAAATAAACAACCCAATAAAAAAATGGGCCAAAGAACTAAACAGACATTTCTCCAAAGAAAACTTACAGATGGCTAACAAACACATGAAAAGATGCTCAACATCACTCATCAGAGAAATGCAAATCAAAACCACAATGAGGTACCATCTCATGCCGGTCAGAATGGCTGCTATCCAAAAGTCTACAAATAATAAATGCTGGAGAGGGTGTGGAGAAAAGGGAACCCTCTTACACTGTTGGGAGGAATGCAAACTAGTACAGCCACTATGGAGAACAGTGTGGAGATTCCTTGAAAAACTGGAACTAGAACTGCCATATGACCCAGCAATCCCACTGCTGGGCATACACACCGAGGAAACTAGAATTGAAAGAGATACGTGTACCCCAATGTTCATCGCCACATTGTTTACAATAGCCAGGACATGGAAGCAACCTAGATGTCCATCAGCAAACGAATGGATAAGAAAGCTGTGGTACATAAACACAATGGAATATCACTCAGCCATTAAAAAAGAATACATTTGGATCAGTTCTAAGGAGGCGGATGAAACTGGAGCCTATTATACAGAGTGAAGTAAGCCAGAAGGAAAAACACCAATACAGTATACTAACGCATATATATGGAATTTAGAAAGATGGTAACGATAACCCTATATGCAAGACAGCAGAAGAGACACAGATGTATAGAACAGTCTTGGACTCTGGGAGAGGGCGAGCATGATGATTTGGAAGAATGGCATAGAGGGGTAATTTCAATCTTACTAATATTGTGATGACTAAGATTAATCTCAGCACAAAGCATAGAGTGTTTCTTCCCAAACTTGTCCGCACACTGGAATCACCTAGGAAGCTTCAGAAAATACAGAGACAGAGGCCCATGTTCCACCTCCCCAGAGTCTTCCTGCTTGGGGATTTCTAACAGATCACCAGATGATTCTAAAGTTCAGATAAATTTGGGGACCCTTGGCATTGAGCCTGTCCTACACTGAGCTTCAAGTATGTGTTAAATGAGTAGAAACAACCAGTGCCTGGCCAGGGTGAGATTTTCCAGAATTCTTGGCTCCCTTCCCTTCCCTGACCATCTCCCCTATCTTAAGGGAACACCTGAAGACAGTGTCAGGCTGTGATTCCAGTCCATGTAGCTGCCACTCATCCAGGCACAGCAGAGCGCAGAGCGCTTTGGTCCCACAGGCCTGCAGGAGAAGAGCAGGAGGCAAAGATGAGTTCATTGTATGGCACAGCCCAGGGCGAGCCTGCTAAGGGAATGCCTGACTTGCCTTCGAGGACACTGTACATGGAAAGCCCCTGAGCGCTGCCTCTCACGTCACCCTGGAAACGATAGAGCCTGGGCTGCACTCCCATTGGAGCCATAAATGAGCCAGAACGCACAAAGGGTAACCCGAAGGCAGAGTTTCAACCGGTCCTAAGTTCTCTTATTTTTTTGGCTTTTATAGTCCACATTTGTTGCAGTAAATCCTTTGCTTGGTGTTCCCAGGTCGGCCATCCGCGTGTATCCTAGTTCCAAGAAGCTGAATCTGGGGCTTAGTTTGTTTCAGTGTCCTTTAATGGCTCTTGGAGAGAGGCTGTGAATTCTGAGAGCGAAGGAACCATCTAAGTCGTTCTAAGATTTAGAAGCCGGTCTCCCCTTTCCACAAAATAGGAGATCTTTAAAGCTGCAGTGTTTCAGATGTGAGGGAGGGGCCTGGCCCTTCACTGACTGAGTTATGATGTGCTTATGAGTAAAAGTAATACTCTGAGAGTCTGGAACTGAGGACTGGAATAGTGTTAGATGTGCAAAGCTTGTATTTTATGCTGTTTATGATTCAGAGCAAATTCTCAAATTTCACCCCAGTAACAAAATAGGGAATATTTAAGATACTGAAAAAAAAAAATTGGTCTGTCTCAAGAACTGTGAGGTTCGTTTCTACTTGACCCAAGAATCCCGAAGGAGTCAGACTGTTCTTCCTGATAAACAAACAAACAGAAATCCCAAATTACAGTTTCAAGAGATAAGAACTCCCAGCCTACTCAGTTTTAATTATATTCATTCTCAATAAGAATCTCATATTTTCAGGATAATTCTACACTTAATAAGGATTATATAAGTATTTTGAAAATAGTGTGGATATTTCAACTGAAAACTACCACAGATAAAATCTTCCTGATACTGACACTTTATAATATTGCCATGTTTATGAAAATAAGGATCTGCTGTTTTATGTTAATATTTAGCAGTTATGTTGATATTTTACATGTTGTATTTGGTATTGAAAACATATTAATATAAGCCTCAACCACATTATCATCACTCTAAATTTTTTAAGTTTCTGATCTTTTAATTGAACTAACTTACCATTCTTTATCATGGATATACAGCTTTACTCCGGGTTTAAAAATAAAATGGTCTATAACACAAGGTTATAGTATATGTGTGTTTCTATCCTACTAGTTTTAAACTCTGTGACAACTTCATCTATGGGGTCCTCTCAAAACATTGAGACAAATCCGTCTATTTTCTATCAATCAGCTGTTAGTGACATCTGAATTTGTTAGAACTTCATATTGAAAACAAAGATTGAACTTTGCATAGCAGAGAAAAGAAGAAGCATGAGCCTTGATCAGGCAAAAATACAGTTTTCTCTGGTTTACGAAGCAGTTAGCATTAGACGAACCAAATCATCAGAAGGACCCCGGACCCTGATCACCTGCATGTTTGACAGACATGCCGGTCACATGTGGTCCTTACTTGGGGTTCAGTTTGAGGCTTGGATGCTTGAAAAACGAGTCCTGGAGAATGTTTCAGTATTTCTTTTTTTAGCTGCTCAAAAAGCTAACCACTGAAAAGTTTTCACCCTGCTCTCTCTCATTGGGTGGTTGCAATTCCCAGTGTCCCCAAAAGAATCATCTTATCAGTTACACCACTTTTTTCTTATGATTATCAATTGGCCAAAGCCCAGTTTCATTCATATCCCAAGCTTTGGACGTGAACCTGTGGCTTTGTTTTCCTGATGCTGGGAAAGATTGAAGGCAGGAGGAGAGGATGAGATGGTTGGATGGTATCACTGACTGGATGGACATGAGTTTGAGCAAGCTCCAGAAGTTGGTGATGGACAGGGAAGCCTGGCGTGCTGTAGTCGCAGAGTGGGACATGGCTGACCAACTAAACTGAACTTAGCTGGCAAGATCCTACACATGCAGTTTCTACATCATGCTCTGTGTTCCCAAGACAGATCCCCACTCGGTCCCAGGTCTTCCGAAACAGACCCATGATGCACAGGTGTATTCCTAGGTGCCCTCTGTGAATCTCGAACCCCAATCTGTCACTGACAACAGGTTCTCAATGATGTTGGCAGAATCTCAGCTCTCAGCAAGGTCATCATTTCAGTAACGTGCTTTCCATCTGCTCTTTCCCGCAGGGTCCTGTCGCATCAACTGCATCGGCATTGTCTGTCCTCTCCCTTGGGCCTGGCCTTCCTCCACCCCCGCCTCCCCCGCCTCCTCCAGGACCACCTCTGCTTTTTGAGAGTGAAGGCATAAAAGCAGCATCCTCTCCTTCACGCTCAGCTTTATTTGCACAACTTAACCAAGGGGAGGCAATTACGAAAGGTGAGAAAACCAGGCCTTGAAGCTGTCTCCCTCTGACTCCAGGCACACAGATCCCCTGGAGCCCACAGTGATGGATACATCATTCCATCTCACCCTCCAGTACACAGGGAACTGTGAGATGATGGGCTCAGTGGGCTTCTAGGTGGATCAAAAAGAACTCAAGAGATTCTAGTTTCAAGTTGACCAATGCACTGTATCACCACTTCAGCCCCTGATGCTCCAACACCAGCTCCAACCAAGGCATCAAGATCAAGTATTTAGAACCTCTGTCCCCAAGTATGGGCTTGTCAAAGAATTATATCACTGAACTCCCTTTGCCTTCACAGTGAATGATTACTTTTTTTTAATCATACACTTAATAAAGTCACTATTGACTATGCCAAAGCCTTTGACTCTGTGGATCACAATAAACTGTGGAAAATTCTGAAAGAGATGGGAATACCAGACCACCTGACCTGCCTCTTGAGAAACCTGTATGCAGGTCAGGAAGCAATAGTTAGAACTGGACATGGAACAACAGACTGGTTCCAAACAGGAAAAGGGGTACATCAAGGCTGTATATTGTCACCCTGCTTATTTAACTTATATGCAGAGTACATCATGAGAAATGCTGGGCTGGAAGAAGCACAAGCTGGAATCAAGATTGCCAGGAGAAATATCAAAAATCTCAGATATGCAGATGACATCACCCTTATGGCAGAAAGTGAAGAAGAGCTAAAGAGCCTCTTGATGAAAGTGAAAGAGGAGAGTGAAAAAGTTGGCTTAAAGCTCAACATTCAGAAAACTAAGATCATGGCATCTGGTCCCATCACTTCATGGGAAGTAGATGGGGAAACAATGGAAACAGTGTCAGACTTTTATTTTTCTGGGCTCCAAAATCACTGCAGATGGTAACTGCAGCCATGAAACTAAAAGACCCTTACTCCTTGGAAGGAAAGTTATGAGCACTTACACAGCATATTAAAAGGCAGAGACATTACTTTGCCAACAAAGGTCCGTTTAGTCAAAGCTATGGTTTTTCCAGTAGTCATGTATGGATGTGAGACTTGGACTATAAAGAAAGCTGAGTGCCAAAGAATTGATGCTTTTGAACTGTGGTGTTGGAGAAGACTCTTGAGAGTCCCTTGAACTGCAAGGAGATCCAACCAGTCTATCCCAAAGGATATCAGTCCTGGGTGTTCATTGGAAGGACTGATGTTGAAGCTGAAACTCTAATACTTTGGCCACCTGATGCAAAGAGCTGACTGATTCTAAAAGACCCTGATGCTGGGAAAGATTGAGGGCAGGAGGAGAAGGGAACAACAGAGGACGAGATGGTTGGATGACATCACTGACTCAGTGGACATGAATTTGGATAAACTCCGGGAGTTGGTGTTGGACAGGGAGGCCTGGCGTGCTGCCGTTTGTGGGGTTGCAAAGAATCGGACACGACTGAGCCACTGAACTGAACTGAATAAAGTCATGTTGCCAAAAACTTTATGCAAATATATTTTTGTTTTGTATGAGCAATAGGAATTATGGTATAAGTGTTCTTATGCACTGGGTGGGAGCTAAGGACAAAAACACTGAACTGTTTTTCTGGCCCCAACTGGCTGCGTTGTCCCCTCATCTGTAAAGGAAGAGAATGAACTCATAACCGTTAAATCGATTCTGACCTATGTTTGCTGAAATGCCCTAACTTTTTAGACTATATCTAGGGAATGATTTGGCCACAACAGAAGTAAATCACCAAATTCTTTCTGGTGAGGTAGCTTTTTGCATAATTTTATCTATCATCTTACCTCCTTCAAAAGGAAGTTCCTCCAATTAAAAACTACTCAACAGTGCTTGTATCAACTCTAAACATATGCAGAGCTCAGACTCTGCACACAGCATTACCAAAAATTCTTAGGCCGTCTACATCATGTTGATCTAAAACATCAGGGACATTTCCCTTTGCATACAACGTAAAGAAATGTGTCTCTGTGTTACCTTCCCAGGACTCCGACATGTTACAGATGACCAGAAGACATACAAGAATCCCATCCTACGGGCTCATGGGGGACAATCTCCATCTCCTACCAAAAGCCACACTCCAGGCCCCAAGTCTCCCCAGTCTCATCCCCCTAAGAAACACGCTCCTGTGTTAGAGCTGGAAGGGAAGAAATGGAGAGTGGTGAGTGAAGCCCTTTAACTTTATTCCTGATACACTCCAATGAAAAGAGCAATGGCTAAACCGTTTGCCAAGGTCTTAAGGACTTCTAAGGTGGTGCTAGTAATAAAGAACCTGCTTGCCAATGCAGGCAGTGTAAGAGACACAGGTTTCATCCCTGAGTTAAAAGATCCCTTGGAGGAAGGCATGGCAACCCACTCCAGTATTCTTGCCTGGAGAATCCCATGGACAGAGGAGCCTGGCGGGCTACAATCCTTGGGGTCACAGAGTCGGACACGACTGAAGCGACTTAGCAGTAGCACTGAGGATTTCTAAGTGAAAAGACAGAGACACATGTCACTGGCTAGAATAGAAACTGGCCTTTCCGAATGCTTCCATAAGTGTTTTTTGGTTTTCATTATTCTCATGCATTTTGTTTCCTCAACTTCTTCAAAGTTATTCTTTTAACTGTGGTAAAGTACACATGACACAAAATTCACCATCTTAACTCTGAAGTGTACAGTTCAGTGGCATTAAGCACTGTCAGACTGTTGTGGAGCCATCACCACCATCCATCCACACAACTCTTTTCATCTGTTGGAACTGAAGCTCTGCACACCTGCAGCAGTAATTCTCCACTCCCCCGCTCTTCAGCCCCTGGCAACCACCTTTCTGCTTTCTGTCCCTATGACGCTGACTCCTCTGTCAGTGAACTTTTCATCTGTGCCCCATCTACTGCAGGATCTGCTGTGGGATGTTTCATTCTGTTCCACTGACCAAGGCGCTGATACACCCTACTGAGTCACCCACCACTTTCACCGTTGTCTGAGCAGGACAGGACACTTTGTATGTGGATGGAAGCTGGTACCCCCTGTCAATCCAGTGTGAAAATGTTAGTTACTCAGTCGTGTCGGATGCTTTGCAGCCCCATGGGCTATAGCCCATGGAAGGAATTCTCCAGGCAAGAATGCTAGAGTGGGTAGCCATTCCCTTCTCTAGAAGGTCTTCCCAACCCAGGAATCGAATCTGGGTCTTCTATATTGCAAGTGAATTCTTTACCATCTGAGCCATCAAGGAAACCCTGCCAATCCAGGGGGCTTCCCTAAAGGTGGAGAAACAAAGTCCCCAGAAAGGTTGTTGTGGCCTGAGAATGCTCTGGGACTTGGACCATTGCTAGTCTATTTACTCAACTCCTATTTGCAGATTTTGTTACAACATCAAGTCCAGACTCAGCATCTGGACTTAACAAAAGCTCTCACATCCCTGGTTCAGCCCCCACCTACTAGCCAGGGTGCCAGATGCCTGACTGTTTGCAAATGGACCCTGACCCCCCTGCTTCCAAGTAACCATTCCCAACATCGCAGAGAGAAAGGCAGACTTGTGGTTTAGTCTATAAGAAAATGGTTCCTAAAGAAAGAACATATTGAGAAGCTCTAATTGGTAAATGCTCCACAGGTAATTTCAGTATGCAGTGGACTTCATTTATCTGTCTGTCCTTATATTTAATATTTGTCTGTGTTTTAATTTTAGGAATACCAAGAGGACAGGAATGACCTTGTGATTTCAGAGACTGAACTGAGACAGGTGGCTTACATTTTCAAATGCGGCAAGTCTACTCTGCAGATAAAAGGGAAAATAAATTCCATTATAATTGGTAGGGCAGAACTATGGATCTGTACTCATTATGATAAATTGCTTTGTATAAATATGCTGTCTATATTTAGGAGATTGTTTTATTTTATTTTCCTAGACAACTGTAAGAAGTTTGGCCTGGTGTTTGACAATGTCGTGGGCATTGTGGAAGTGATCAACTCCAAGGACATTCAAATGCAGGTAAGTGGTCATTTCAACCTTGCCCAGCCACACTAGACCATCCCTTCTGTTAAAAGGGGCCCTCCATGTCCAACTAGAAAACTCTTACTATCTTTTCTCTAGACACAGCTCTGTCTTCACCTTCTCTCTTAAGCCCTCTCTTACTTCTTGGACAGTGTTAATTCCCCCTTTTCACCCTCTTATAACCCACCCTGTTTTGCATAACAATCACAAGTTTACCACTTCTGTTTCAGGAACAGCTAATTAATGTTTACAGCTCCAGAAATTTGCACAATACCTGCACACAGTAGATGTCCAGTAAATGTTTGATGAGTGAGTGATTGGAATGAATCAACTAATGAATGAACCAAAATAGTAAGAGATTTTCTTTGCATAATAGTACCCTGCCAAAGAGAATGTTTTTCCCTCAGGAGAAAAATGATTCTGCATAAAGTTTTTCTGAAGAGTAAATGAGATTATCAGCAAAACACCCTGGAAAGTAGGATTGGAATTGAATTTGCAAAACAGAAGAAAATCTGCACTGTTTAAGCAATTTTAATTTAGCCAAATGGGATTTTTTTTTATAATATGCCCAAAGCTTAATGACTTCATACTTTGGCCAACTATAACTACTATCTTTGATTATACCCTTTTCATATTGTTAATCACCCCTTATTATCTGATGTTTCCTGATAATGTTTGTTAAACTTGGCTTCCAGTTTTATAGATTGTTCTCTTTGGCTTTACTAGGCTTTTCACCACTGCCTCTTTTAACTAGAGTAGCACATTCAATCGTTGGCACATACGTGGAGACACATTTTAGGACCCATGCAGAGAAAAAATATCTAATCTCTACCTTATACCATACATGAAAAGTGAAGTCCTAATTGTGAAAAGAAGTACTTTTAAACTTTGAGAATAAAACATAGAAGAAAAGGACAAATGAATTTAACCTCATTAAAATATATGTATTCAACAGAAGACCTCAGATGCAAAGCTAAAAGACAAGGCATGGATTGAAGAAAGATACTTGCAATGCAGATCATCTAAAAGGATTTATAACCAGCATTTATAAACTTAACACAAATCAAATAGAAGAAGACTAACAACCCAATAGAAAAATGGGCAAAGAATATTAAGGCAATTCAGAGGAGGAAAAACTGAAGTGTTTGATAAATACATGAAAACATGCATAACCTGCCTAATAGAAGAAGAAATGCAGATTAATTGGGTATTCAGGCTGTGCTTACTTTGCAAAGGGCTTGTGAGCTGACACTCATGCATTTCAGAACTGTGCAATTTGAGGACTTCCTATATATTAAAAAGTCTCCTCTTATAAAAGTTGTTATGAGAATCTTGATACATCAGTGTTGAGAGAGCAAAGCTATTACACTCAAAAGCAACCTTGAGTGGTAAAGGCAAATTACAGAACAACAGGCACTATATACTGTATCCCTTTATATAAAGATCAAAAACATGCCAAACAATATGCACATGTTAAATATACTAATGCAGACTTGAGTTCACCTCATGAGACAAACCTGCTGTGAACTGTAAACACAAAATTCGGAAGAGTGGTTAAGTCTGTGGAAGGTAGAACGGGGGACGGGGAGATGGTGGATGGTATAGAGGGGGTTTCAACTATAGTATAAGATTATAGCCCTAAAAATAAGGCAAATAAGCCAAAAAGTTAAATTCTGATAAAGCTGTTTAACATATGTGTGTGTGTGTGTGTGTGTGTGTATACACACATATTTGTTTTATTATTCTTGTGTGCTCCCATGTTTGAAATATATCCTAGTTTTTTCGAGGCTATGAGCCTTAAAATAATCTGGAAGGATGAATCATGGTTATCTGTCCAAGAGGGATAGAAACTTAGCAGCCTGGTTCAGGAACAAGATAGAGACATTTTACTGAACACTTCTCAAACTTCTGGATGTTCAAACCAAGTGAATTTGATTACCTATTTTAAACATTGAATAAACTATTTTAAAAGGGCCTGGACACAATGAAGACGGAAAGCAGATTAGTGCAGGCTGCCTGGCAATGAGGACAGATTGACTATAAATGGGCATTGGGGATATTTGGGGGATGATGGAAATATTCTAAAACTGAATTGAAGTGACAGTTGCACAGATTTACTGAGTTCCATTAAACTGTACACTTAAAGCAGGTGAATTATATGTTTGCACATTTTACTTCGATAATGCTGTTTAAAAGAGTCCAAGGGGATTTCCCTGGTGGTCCAGTGGCTAAGACTCCATGCTTCCAATGCTGGGGGCCCAGGTTCAATCCCTGGTCAAGAAACTAGATCCTACATGCTGCAACCAAGAATTCACATGATGCATTTAAAGATCCTGAATGCCAGGCTCCCATGGTGGCTTAGTGGTGAAGACTCTGCCTGCGAATGCAGGAAACATGGATTCGATCCCTGATCTGGAAAGATGCCACATGCCGAGGAGCGACTGAGCCCGTGCACCAGAGACCAGGACCCACAGCCGCTGAGCCCATGCGCTGCAGCTGCGGAAGCTCACGCGTCCTAGAGCCCATTCTCTGCACCAAGTGAAGCCACCGCAACGAGAAGCCTGAGCATGACAGCCAGAGAGTAGCCCCGGCTCGCTGTAACTAGAGAAAGCTTGCGAACAGCAACGAGACCCAGCACAGTAGAAAAATAAATAAATAGCTCTTTTAAAAAAGATCCTGAGTGCCACAGCTAAGACCTGGCGCAGCCACATTAACTAATTTTAAAAGATTGAAACGAAGAAAAGGACATGGATTCATGTGATTTAGTTCAGTAATTCTGTTTTTTTGACAAACTATCCCAGAAAAAAAAAAAATAGTACAAATTGTGGAAAAGAGAAGAGACTAAAATTTTATGTGGAAATTTTAAAAAAATTTTATAGAGAAATAAACTTAAGAAAAAGAAAGTTAATACAGATACATGTGTTAAATGCTACAGCATTGGCCTGGGCAAGGTCACATATCACCTGTCACTCAACAGAGAAGCTACTTGTTAGCCCAGTTCGCCTGATAAGAAACAATCTCTGTTCTCAAAATGTTTACAGACTACATGGGATAAAAGGCATACACAGTATGCAATTTACTCTGAGGAAATATTGGCTAAAGTGCTGTGGAAATGACAGTTCTTATCCTATCAGGACTGTTGTTTAAAAATTGTACTGTTTTTCAGACTTTCCATAGATGTTCTAGCATTTTTAAGGTAATACAGTGATACATAAACAAAAATAAAATGTCTTAGCATACTGCACTATCCTCATGTGACCCCACTCTGTCTCACAAATGAATTGCCTAAGACACACTGACAAATTACTTACATTCCCTTTGCTTGCCAGGTATTCATACAGTTCTGGGCAGTATGGAAATGCGCTCCATCATTATAAAATAAGTCTGGAAATTGTCAAAACATTACTGCTGACACATTCTTGATATATAGATATAGGTATTATTTTATTTAATTTATGGCAAAGCCTTGTTGCTCAGCTGACCTTAAACTACCTCTGCCTTTTTTTTTCTCTCACTGTGGCTTAGCTCCAATTCAGTGTCCAGTTTCTACGGGGAGAGGAGAAAACAGAGCAGTGTGGCTCCCCCAAGGAATTCTTTACATCACCTGCACCATCACAAGCCTTGCTGTTTAATTTGCAGCCAGCCCAGTCTTTTCTTCAGGGTGAAAGAGGAGATGTTTTTATCGCTTCAATTACCATTACAAGAAGGAAAATTATAGAGTTGTAATATGGTCGTTGGGGGAACAGTCTGTCCCTGTAGAGATTTGGGGGTGGGGGTGGGGGGCGGCGATGTCTGAAAACAGGACTGTAAAAAAGAAATTTTAAACTGACCAGAACTTTTTTAGCACTTGATATTTGTAATAATACAAAGAACCGCCTTCTTTTGTGTATGATACTATTTACCCATACAATGAGTGGCCTGAACCAAGTCTCCAGTTTGGGCTCCGGAAATGAATACATTTCAAAATACCTAGACACTCATTATCTCATTTAAGCTTCGCATTCAGCCAGTGAGATTTTTATCTAGCAAAGGACTTATGTGAGAAGAATTGTAGTGATTTTTATTTATTCTTACTTAGATTCAGGAAAATAAATCTACTCATTTACAGAATAATTTGCTCATAAAGGACAGTATTCGCGCGTATTTTCATCTAAGTTTCCTAGAGATTTGTCAAAACTAAAGTTTTAAGCACATAAAAGCAAAAGCATCTTGTTTCTTTTATCACGAAATCAAATGCTTCATTTACAGTAATAGGGTTGTGAAACTTCTTCTGAACATTTAACTGCAGTTTTCAAATTAGTCCCTTTGTTTTGTGTCAGGAAAGAGACCTTGAGGTTTGAGAATCCCATTGTGTGGTCCTTTCATCCTGTCCCCAAATGACACCTACTAATTCACCTTGGAGACACTGTTGTCCACCAGCCTCCCCAGCCCTGACCTAGCTATTCTTAACGCTTACTTAGGCCCGTGGACTGTACTTATTTGGGGATATTGGAATTTCTATTTATTTACTTTGGCCCTAGATTTTTTTTTTCTATTTCAGGTAATGGGAAAAGTGCCAACTATTTCCATTAATAAGACAGAAGGCTGCCACATATACCTCAGTGAAGATGCGTTAGACTGTGAGATTGTGAGTGCCAAGTCATCTGAAATGAATATACTTATCCCTCAGGATGGTGATTATGTAAGTACCTCTTAGAAGACTGTAAAGAATTTTTCATGATTAACATTCTTAGAGACTGTTAATCTACCAACCTTTGAGCTTCCTTTGTAGGAAAATTTGCAAGCAAGACAGGAACTCAGAAAATGGCCTTTCACATGTCGGCTCCCCTGTTTCTTGACTGTGCCCAGTCCTGGATTTGTGGTTCTCAAAGCGGTTTCCTAATAATTACCTTAATGGGCTAGCTTTCATCAAACAGTAAGTGCCCTCGTGGCTCAGATGGTAAGAATCTGCCTGCAAAGCAGGAGATCCGGGCTCAATCCCTGAGTTGGGAAGACCCCCTGGAAAAGGAAATGGCAACTCATTCCCGAATTCTTGCCTGGAGAATTCCATGGACAGAGGAGCCACAGTCCATGAGGTTGCAAAGAGTAAGACACAACTGTGCAACTAGCACATCATCATCATCATCAAATAGTATACCAGGTGTCTGAGCTCATTTTACTAGGACTAACTATTTTCCTTTGGTATGGTGGGGGCATGGGCTTCCTGGTGGCTTAGATGGTAAAGAATCTGCTGCAATGCAGGAAACTTGGGTTCAGTCTCTGGGTCGGGAAGATCTCCTGGAGAAGGGAATGGCACTCCAGTATTCTTGCCTGGAGAATTCCATGGACAGAGGAGCCTGGCGAGCTACAGTTCATGGGGTCACACAGAGTGGGACACTACTGAGGGACCGACATGTGGTGGGGGCCAAAGGAAAGAAGGAGAAATGCTTTGGGGGCCAGCAGAGGGAAAGGAGGTAATAATAAGTGAACCTGTTTGTACAGTGGTTCTCCAACCCAGCATGAGAACCAGCTAGAGGACTTCTCTGGCCGTCAGGTGGTTAAGACACAGTGCTTCCAAGGCAGGTCAATCCTTGGTCGGGGAACTAAGATTCCACTTGCCATGTGGCACAGTCAAACAATTAAAAAAAGAAAAAAATCAGCTGGGAAACATGAGGAAAATACCAGGTCCCAAACTTTGCACCCAGAAGTTAGAATCAGGATTGGAATGGGGTCCAGGAATCCGTGGTTTTGATATATCCCAGATAATTCTGATGCCATCAGCCCATCCAATGGCCTTCTGAGAAACACTCACCTAAGCCACCAGGTATTTTCTTCGTCTCTTTCCCCCAGCAAAGCAGTTTCTAAAAGATGCAAGCATATAGTCTCCCATTGAAAAGGAAGTATAAACAAATGCACTTTTTGCGTCACATGGTGTGATGGACTTGCTGGTTGTTGCCATTGGTAGCAAGTTATTCATCTCTCTTCCTACTAGTCTTTGCTTCTTGAAAGAGAAATAAATCCAGAGATCATTCCCTCTGGTCCTAAATGTACACGGAAGCAGTGAACCACGGAAGGATGGGATAAAACGTAATTGGCCAGGCACGCCTTTGAAAGGGGAGCCCCCACAGCCCCGTCAGCCTGTGGGTCAGTCAGCGGTGGTCTACACAGCAGTCAGCGCTTGGGTTAATGTCTAAGCGGACAATGAGGTTGCTGCCGCGTTTTCAGTAAGCCCTTCTCAGGCACACACCACATCCTGCCGCCCAGAACTCATTGTTTAAGTCTGAAAAGCAAAACTGCAAGCATTGGGCCATGCTGCATGAGGTATTCAGACCGCCTAACCCTGAGCTAGAAAGCTTCTCGTCTCGGGCTCTCCACCTGAAAAAGCTACTGAAGAGCTGAAGCCAACACAGAGCAGCTTCAGAAGAAGGAAACCAAAAATTAGAGAGACTCCTGGCCTTTGCAGCTGTCTGAGCAGAAGGCTCAGCTGCAGGAGAGCTGGATATGCTAAGGAAAGCAGTGAGGGTTTGCACGAGCGCTCCAGGCTAATTAAACTAGAACCCCTGGGTGTGGTACTCTGACATCTGTCTTGGTTAAAGCTTCCTCAGTGATTCCAGTGTGGAGCCAAGACTGAGATCCAGTCACTTAAATGATGAGTAGAGCTCAAAACCTGAGCTTTCATGCTGCACATGTCGCCTCCCCATAACAGGTAAATTGTCTGTGCCCTCAGTGCCTGGGCCCCCGGTGCATTTTCCATTTGGAGGCAGTAGGGAGCAATAGAGAGGTCCTGCCATGGGCATGGTAATCTGGGAGTGGACGGTGGGGATGACTTAACCGAAAGAAATCAGTCTCCCAGAGAAGATGTGTCATCCCCTTGCTATCACGGCACTGCCAAGAAAGATCGGGAACGGCTGTAGTACAGTTACGATCAGAGGTGCCTTCACTCTGGAGCGTTCTCCACCTGGCTTGGTGCTTAAGAGCAAACACCAAGCCTGGTTTACTCATGAAGAAGAGCCCCAGAAGGGATGTTGCGCGCACACACACACACACACACACACATTCAGACTGTGGCTTCTTTGCTTCACAGTAAGACTCCATTGCAGGGAATTCCCTGGTGGTCCAGTGGTTAAGACTCGATGCTTTCACTGCCACGGGTCCACTTTCCATCCCTGGCACCCCCTGCAATGGAAGCTCCAGGGAACTAAGATGCCACAAGCCAAGGAGTTGTTGAGTCACTAAGTTGTGTCTGACTCTGCAACTCCATGAACTGCAAGCACACCAGGCTTCCCGGTCCTTCAGTATCTCCTGGAGTTTGCTCAAATTCCTGTCCAAGGAGAGCAGCCAAAAAAGAAGAAGACTCCATTCCAAATTTCACTCAAGAATTCACCAGATCATAACAGAAAGGGCTTTCCCTTTAAAGTAAATAAATAAATAGCTTCTGACAAAAGAAACAGCCAGATCCTACGTCAAGGAAGCTACGTGTCCATGTGTGTTTCCCACTGAAACATCACATCTCACCAACAGATGGGTGCAAGCACCAGCCCTTCAGACTGGTTTGTACAGGGAGTCCGGGGAGGCCACAAAACCAGAAGCAAGGAGACTGCTCCTCACCTTCCTTTTCTGCTCTCTTCGGTAACGACTAGGGACTCACTCTCTGTGGAAAAGAGAGACCCCAAGCTAATTTTATTTTGTCTATTCTGCAACTTTTAATGCTTTTTAAAAAAAATCATGTGGTTTTTTTGGCTCACTAAGCTTGAGGGATCTTAGTTCCCCAACCAGGGGTCGAACCAGCACCCCCTGCAATGGAAGCTCAGAATCCTAACCACCGGTATTCTAATTCACTTCAGTCATGTCCAACTCTGCGACCCTATGGACTGTAGCCCACCAGGCTCCTCTGTCCATGGGATTCTCCAGGCAGAAATACTGGAGTGGGTTGCCATGCCCTCCTCCAGGGGACCTTCCCTACCTAGGGATCGAACCTGCATCTCTTATGTCTCCTGCATTGGCAGGCAGGTTCTTTACCACTAGGGCCCCCTGGGGAGCCCCCCTAACCACTGGACCACCAGGGAATTCCCTATTCTGCATTTTCCTTTGTGTATGTGTGAGTGTGTGGGGGCGGGGGGAGGCTGTGGTGTAGTGTATCTGGGTGGCATGTGTGCGTGTATTTCCCAATGGAAAGAGTAGGAAAGCAGGATGTATAACAAATGTATATGCAACTGGCAGCCCATTTTTATATTTCATCAAAGAGTAGATAGACATAACGCCGGGACAAAGCCCTTATCAGTGTGACTGGGAACCAGCAGCCTCAGCACCACCTGGGGACTTGCTGGAAACATAGACTGTCATCCTGTGTCCCAGATCTACTGAATCAGAGTCTGCCTTTCAGCAAGGTCCCCAGTTGATGGCTCTGCATGTTTGAGCCTGATGCAGAGTCATGGGAAGAGAGAATGTCTCTGGCTGCTCAGAGGCTTGACCCCTCAGGCCTCTGTTTCCTGTAGGTGGCATTTCAATAACATCTAGTTCTTAGTGTTCTTGTAGAGAGTAACTTGAGTTCACTCATACCTGGTGTTCCACAGAACACCTGGTTCTTAGTAAGTTCTGGCATTAAGGATGATGCTTGCAGACAGTCACAGAGCTGTCATATGACCAGGCAGGTTTGGGTTCTCTAAAATGTCTTTGTCCATCTTGTAACAGGGCTTCCCCCAGGGCTCCTGCCAATGCAGGAGACGCAATTTTGGTCCTTGGGTCAGAAAGATTGCCTGGAGAAGGAAATGGCAGCGCAGTCCAGTATTGTGGCCTGGGAAATCCCATGAACAGAAGAACAGTCCCATGGACTGGCGGGCTACAGTCCATGGGGTTGCAAAGAGTCAGACACACCTGAGTGACTGAGCATGACACTAATCAGGCATCCATCACTTTGCAAAGCCTTGGTTTAAATAACCTTGCTCTTATTGCTTTTTTCCAGAGAGAATTTCCTGTTCCTGAACAGTTCAAGACAGCCTGGGATGGAGCCAAGCTAATCACTGAACCTACAGAAATTATGGTTTCCGAGAGACCACCAAAGCCCCTGACCTGAATCCCCACCCCAACATGAAAAAAAAAAAACAACAACAACAGCAGCATTAAGGACCTAGAAGTTGCAGTAGCACCTACTGCTTTAGTTTTGGCCTCCAACAATTCTGTGCTGTAGAAACAGCATCATTTCTGGCACACCTCTGAGGGCTTTTTGAAATATTTAACATTTCTTCATGATTTGCCTTTGTGTGTGATTTGAGTTCCACATGATGACTTGTGAGCATTACATATTTAAAGGGAAAATAAAAGAGAATTCTGTTCCCCTCACATCATTTTCACAATAGCTGAGAGGTAAAGATACTGCATGATTCCCTTTTACACTTATGTTTAATTGCTAGTTGAAAAATAAAATCTTCGAGAATCTCAGATGTACATTTTTATCTTTTAGACAGTTTCCATATATATAATAGTAGTAGGCTCAAAAAAGGGACAATTTCTGTTTTCTTATTTTTACCACCTTTATCAGCATGAATACACTGTCAGCCTGAATACGTATTTGTTTTAAAAACATAAAGTTCCATACTAAGAACCATATCCAGTTTCTTGGTCCTTGAAAAGACCTGTATTCTTTACAGTTACCAAAGACCTAAAGTAAACTGTAATGATTCAGCTTAAATATTTTTCTGCCATGTCACTTGGGAAACTTTTACTTCTCTGCATAAAAATTTTTATGCCAAAACATTGGTAGGAAGAAGCAGGGTTTTGGGGTTTTTTTTTGCTCTCTAATACCTCAGAATTTTGCTCTAGGAACAAGCTCAGTGGTTGTTTCCCAATTTTGAACCTGTGAAATATCAGATGCCTTGTAAGTGATGTCTCTAACGTTTTATTATAGACTATCTTCTTTTCCACTTGCCAGACTTGCTAACCAGTCTCAAAAATGAAAATAAAAAAGCCATAGTTATATTACAACTTCTAAAACCTAAAGAATTGTTTGTTGGCTTGGCTCGCTGCTCCTGTTTTGTGTTATTGATAGTACATGCTTTTTCCATAGAAGAGTGACTCTGATAATCCTTTTTATCTTTTTAGTAACTAATGCTGAAAGCCTGCAACTTCTTGGATCACTTGTAGAGAATTCTAGTATAATGCTTGCAGATCCAATACAAGCATATAAATTGTGCCTATTACAGCCTTTGGAATACATCATTTCTGTTTTTTAAATATCTTCTATAACCATATAGTACTCAAATTACTAATGCTCATGTACCACAGTTTTGCTATAAAATTTTTTGTCCATATGAATAATGTTGTGGCTTTAGTAAATATCTTTTTTTCAACAGTAAACTTATTCTGAAATAAAGTAAAATTCTAATTGTTTAAATACTGTGATGAATTCAGGGTGTTAAAATTTTTTTCCCTCTTTGATTTGCCCTTTGCTCATATGTCAGCTTTAGGAAAGAGAGCTGAGTCTTTCTAGTTGAATTAGAGAATTTATCCAGCATGCCATCAGCTTCCTTGAAGAACAGCTTCTTCTAGGTAAACATCAGATAAAGCCAAATGTGGTTGGAAGGACTGTCAGAAAATTTTAGAATCAAGTTTCTTTTTTTAATTGAAGTATAGTTGATTTACACTACTGTATTAGTTTCAGGTGTACAGCATAGTGATTCAGTTATATTTTTTGCAGATTATATTCCATTACAGATTATTACAAAATATCGACTATAATTCCCTATCCTATGCAATAAATCCTCATTGCTTACCCATTTTTCATATTGTAGTTTGTTGTTGTTAAGTCGCTAAGTCGTGTTCAACTCTTTTGCCACCCCGTGGACTGTTGCCCCCAGACTCCTATGTCCATGAGAACAAACTCTCAATGGTCACTCACTTTAGTGGCTTTATCTTGTGTCTCATCCACTGAGAATTTTTTTCCCAATAATTGTGTTCATTTAGTTATTGTTAGCTGTGCTGGGTCTCCACTGCCACGTGGGCCTTTCTCTGGTGGCTGTGGGCAGAGGCTGCGCTCGGGTTGCCGTGCACTGGCGTCTCATCGTGGTGGCTGCTCTCGGTTCTGAGCACAGGCTCTGGAGCGCACAGGCTTCAGAAGGTGCGCACGTGGGCTCAGTCGTGGCTCCCGGGCTCTACAGCCGGTAGCACATGGGCTTTGTTGACCCCTGCATGTGGGATCTTCCCGGATCAGGGATCGAACCTCTGTCTCCTGCAGTGGCAGGCAGACTCTTTACCACTGAGCCACCAGGGAAGCCCTGAGATTCTTGATGCTGCGCTTTTCTCATGAAACTTCCCTTGATTTGGTGATACACGGTATACCAGACTCTTGGCCCTCTTACCTTCCCCTTCCTCTCAAGTGCTCATCCATCCCCCTTAACTTCATCTATCACCTCTATGTAGATGACTCCTCCAGATTCTTAACTCCAAGTATACAGAGAGGATTTCAGTCTGCCTGTCCCAACCCCATTCAACATGGTAAGGTGAGTGCACTTTGCCCACCCATACCGTCTTTTCCTCATCTGCATCTCTAGTTTCAGTCATAGTCTCCTCATACCTTTCATCATAGATGAATCATCCATTTCCTGTGAAAGGAAGCACTGGAAGAGAACCATGAGCTGGAGAAAACCATGGTTCAGTCTTGAACGTGTTTAATTCAGGGCATCTTTGTGATGCTTAATTGGAAGTGGAGACTGGACGGTTGAATTTGGGTTTGGAGTCTTTTTATTGTGTCTGATACCAAATCTTTAAGGATCATTTCAGAAGAAAAATATATTTAAAAATGACTTTTATGAAACATGTTCATTTCCAAAGAATTATTTTAAACCATTGGCACTCTCTGTACCACTTGATATACAGATATAATTTTAAAGGCTTTAATTGCCTCAACCGAGACAAGTTGATTTTATAGTCTTTCACAGATTTCTTTTGCAAGTTTAACTATTTTAATGTTTCTGTGTGTGATGAAGCTTATATCTATGTTACAAGTGGAAAGTAAACCAACTCAGATTAGCCCTCAATAATTCATCCATATTTCTCCAAATGATTTTTCATTCTTGTGCTGTTTAATAACTTGGCACAGAATATGTAACTAATGAAAGATACAGTTTGCTTATTGGTAGAGAATTTTTTTCCAGGTTTCCCTCCAGAACAAGGTATTTATATTTAAAGATAATTTTTGCCTAAAACAACAACTTTGAATATTTGGGTTCTAAGTCCACTTTTAATTTAGTATCTTGTTTTTTAGGATCATCATAGCTTAAAAAAAAAAACAAAACTCTTGCTGACATGAAGATCCAGATGAAACACATCATCGACCATGCTTACTTAGCCATGATACTGATTATTAAGTCTCATTCACCAATATCACAAGGGTTTTTTCATTAAAATTCAATTAGTAATTTCCCAAGGTGTCAGTATTTCATCTTGGAAGCTCATCAGAAGATATACATTTAAACTTGTTTGTTATTTTAAATAATAACTCTGCAGCCTCATTTCAGCTCCTAAGTCAATAAACTTACAATAGGAAGTCTTCCCATGAACATAACAGTTCTATAGATTTATTTGGTAAGAGTGAGATTTGTTTGGGAAGACTGTACTTTCCTGCTCATGCTCTCTATGGGGCATAGTCATGCCCACACATAATGAATGGCACACATCCCTAGCAGGGGTGAGCTAAAGGTGCACGTTCCCCAGCAGCCTGCCCGCATACTGCCAATATTCCTCTTCAACTTTAAAGCTATAGAGAAAAGATCAGAGTTAGATGCAGACAGTCAGTTCTGGGGCAGTGATTGCCTTCTGCAATCAAGCATGATAAAATCTATAATCCTTTATGGATATTTGAAGACATTATCCTGTAGCATTGTAAAAAATGTATAGAGATCCAGAGAAATATTTTACAAGAGCCATGTACAATATGTATCTTCAGGAAAATGATACAAGTTTATGGAAACATGATATTTAAAGGGGTTGTAAGTTTTATATATACATATATACATGTATATATATATGCTCCATATCCTGAGATAGAGAAAAGTTGGATAAAATAACCAGGAGTTTCCTCCACCATTATGAATCTCACTTTTTTAGCTCTAACTGTAATCGCAAATCAAAACAAATTTTTATATTTATCTGACTAATGTAAGCAAAAAGAAAGTTAATTGTATACGCCTATTGGAAAAGAAATAGTATTTGAAAGCCTCTGGTATCCAAATTACCCATGCAAATTACCTGACTAAATAAGGGGTCACTACTTTACAATATGCTCATTCATGAGTCACGTGTAATTGTCTGAAGCCTTTAAGAAGAATGTTAACATAAGCCCATTCACTGGATGTGGGATTCAGGGAGTGATGTCCCAAGATTAACAATTAAAATCTGGTTCTCTAGAGAGTTATCAAAATGTTCCTTTGTTAGCATCTAAAATAATTACACCAGCAATATGGTCTACATTCTGCAGGCTGTTTCTACCAAATGGCTAGACAACTATTTTGTCAAATTAATTCCATACTCTGTAGTTTACAGGAATAAGCCTCTCTTCGACATCTACTAGACAGACATATTTCCAATAGAACTTATCTTCGGGGGAAAACAGGCTCAAGCTTCATTAACTCTTCACAAAAAGTAAGTGTTGCATTAGTCAGAAAGAGCTTTGGCATGGAATCAGAAAATACGGTTTTCATTCTGAATCTGCCACTAACCAGAGGTGTGCCCACTTGACAAATACCTGTGACATCTTTAAAGACGTGATTCTTTTAATATGAGATCAGTGTGTCAAAATGTTTTTAGAATATAATAAAACAAATATACAACAAAACTAGGTCAGAGTCACTAAGTTGTCCACCAAACTCTATCCCTCTTTCCTTACTAGGCTACATGCCCCAGTCTCCACTGCTGTCTGATGGCCATGAGAATAGATGCTCCTTGAGGGAATGTGAGTATTAAGTAACGCAAATCCCACTTCAGGACTTAATCTTTTAAGAGCACATATTTTCTCATGCTCCGTTTCCCTTCTACCAGTCACATCCTGGATGTGGCAACCAGCCTTAATCATGCAGATAACAATATGCTCCTGTTAATGCAAGAATAACAAGTTAGAAGGAGCCTGGGTCCTTGAATCACAATATGGAAGACAGCCACTCATTGCCCTGAACCTGCTTTAAGCAATTACATGGGAGATAAACTTAGCTTGTGCTTAAGCTATTACATAATTAGATTTATTTATCAGAGACCATTAACCTACCAAAACTAATATGCCAGCCACGGAAGCCCATGTTTTTACTGATTTGGTCATTAGAAATACCTTTTAAGAACTTGAAAGGTGTACAGAATACGTTAAGTAAAATGAGCAAGTATCAGAAAAACATTGTAAGAATATTTTTATTAAAATGTATGTCAGTTGAACTGTATTTGCATAAGCGTGCTCAGTCACTCAGTCATATCTGACTCTTTGTGAGGCCATGGACTGAAGTCCACCAGGCTCCTCTGTCCTTGGGATTTCCCAGGCAAGAATACTGGAGTGGGTTGTCATTCCTTCCCCTAGGGATCTTCCTACCTCAGGGCTTGAACTTGAGTCTCTTGTGTCTCCTGCATTGGCAGGTGGATTCTTTACCACTGTGCCACCTGGGAAACCTTATATTTGTACATAAAGGTATGTAAATATATATTGGATGAGAGACAATTTAGTATTGTTGTTACTGTTCAGTCTCTAAGTTGTGTCCAACTCTTTGCAACCCTATAGACTGCAGCCTGCCAGACTTCCCTGTCCTTCACTATCTCCCAGAGTTTGCTCAAACCCATGTCCATTAAGTCAGTGATGCCATCCAACCATCTCATCCGTCGCCCCCCCTTCTCCTCCTGCCCTCAATCTTTTCCAGCATCAGGGACTTTTCCAATGAGTCACTTTAGTATGGTTTAGTGGTTGACTTCTTTACACTTTGGTTTGTTTATCTTTAATGTAGCAATGATGATAATAGTATTTACCTTCCCTTTGGGTTGTTTAGAGGAGTAAATGAATTAATATATGTACACCACATAGTAAAAATTATAGATGTTTTAGTCAATATTATTTTCATCATCATTATAACAGAAAAATATAGAAAGGCTATTTTGGAGTATGGGGTTAGAGGAAAAAAAATCTTCACTCTTTCTATTCTTATTATTGTTTGAATTTATCGGACTAAACATGAGAACTTGATTATTAAATTTCTCATAGTTCTTCAGTTCAGTTCAGTCGCCCAGTCATGTCCGACTCTTTGCGACCCCATGAATTGCAGCACACCAGGCCTCCCTGTCCATCACCAACTCCCGGAGTCCACCCAAACCCATGTCCATCGAGTTCGGTGATGCCATCCAGCCATCTCATCCTCTGTCATCCTCTTCTCCTTCTGCCCCCAATCCTTCCCAGCATCAGGGTCTTTTCCAGTGAGTCAGCTCTTCGCATGAGGTGGCCAAAGTATTGGAGTTTCAGCTTCAACATCAGTCCTTCCAGTGAACACCCAGCACTGATCTCCTTTAGGATGGACTGGTTGAATTTCCTTGCAATCCAAGGGACTCTCAAGAGTCTTCTCCAACACCACAGTTCAAAAGCATCAATTCTTCAGCACTCATCTTTCTTCACCGTCCAACTCTCCCATCTATACATGACTTAGTTCGTAGTGATTACAAAACATCCAATAATTTTAAAACATATTCAAAACATATACCTTTTAATAATTTGTTTTAGTTGTAATTTCTTCTTTTTCCTTAGTTAGCATTGCCAGAATTTTATGTATTGTTTTTTCCCTTCAGAAAACTAGTTATTGGATTTGTTGACAAGTTATACTATCATTCTGCTTTCTGATCTTTTGATTTTGATGACCAGCTTATTTTTTATTGTTTCAATATTATAGATAATCCTACAGGAAATATGCTTGACTTGTATCTTTATACCCTAGTGCTTATATTTCTATAAGGTAGATTTCTAAAAGGAGGATTAGTGAGTCACAAATCTAGTGTTTTTTGAGTGTTAATGGATACTGCCAAATTGTCCTTTTAAAAAGTTGTGCAATCTTACACTTCCACAAACTATGAGTGAACCTGTTTTTCCATAGCTCATCAACACTGGGTACCATCAGTCTTAGCGATGTTCCCAATCTGACAGGTAAAACTATGATATGGCCTATTTATGCACAAAGCTGACAGAGTGGAGGTGGGGCAGCCTACTGTATAAAAAGCATGTACGTTATCATGGTTAGCAAATGAGAGGCAAATGGGCCAGGATATTAAATTAAGAAGAGTGTGCAGGTCAACAAAACTCTCTGATAAGGGGGTAAATGGAGAAGAAATCAGCAGAATTATGGACTTTTTCATTCCTTAAGAAGAGTGAGGGGGACCAAGAACAGAGTAGGCATTGGATCAAGTTGATCTGACATTTCAGTTAATGTCCTACATGTTATGACTCCAAACTGGCCTTCAGGGGGATCCTGCTTTATCATAATGATAAGAAAAACCATATAAAAGAAGTAATAATGGGGCTGTGGAGGGAACTCAGGAAGAAGTTTGGCAGGAGGTGCCCAAGGTCAAGGGGGAAATTTCAAGGGAAGAATCTGAGTTAGCGAGATGAGGGCTAAATTGACCTGGGTGGTCAAAAGCTTCCATGGTTTTTCCCCTCGGGTTGGTTGCTTCTAGTGTTAATAAATAAAAGAGCAGACAGAGGCAAATCAACGGTTTTCATGTACATCATGATGTATCGACACTTGGTAGTTTATAAACATTTTTTCTTTGTGTTTCATAACAGTGTTCCCTTGCTGACTGGACCAAAGCCAAACTCAGCCCTCTTTCTTGACCCTTCTGTACATCCTAACACTTTCCAACATCTCACCGGGGCTCTCTCTTCCTGGCTTCTTTCCTCCCTTACATCACAGTTACCCTACTTATTTTCAGCTTTTTATCTCATGCTTGAAAGTTGACAGTGAAAGTCATTCAGTCATGTCTGAATCTCTGCAACCCCATTGACTGTAACCTGTATCCATGGAATTCTCCAGGCATGAATACTGGAGTGGGTAGCCATTCCCTTCTCAAGGGGACTCTTCCCAACCCAGGGATCAAACCATTCATACCTAAACCATTCATACCTTTCACCTCACCCCCAATTCTCATATTTCACAAGTAAAATCTAATTTTAACCTAAAATAGTCTTTTCTTTTACTGGAATTTCCTGGGCACTATGTATATGTATGGGCTTCCCAGGTGGCACAATGGTTAAGAATATGCCTGTCAAGCAGGAGACATGGGTTCACTCCTTGGGTCAGGAAAATAACCTGGAGAAGGAAATGGCAACCCACTAGTTTTCTTGCCTGTAGAATCCCACCGACAGAAGAGCCTGGCAGGCTACGGTCCCTGGGGCCGCAAAGGACTCCCACACAACTTAGCAACTCAACAGCAGCAATGTGCATGTATACATGGCTCCGAGCTAGTCAACAGTTCTTGGTTTCTGTCGGTATAAAATGGACAACACTGGAGGGATGATTTTTAAGATCTCACGTCCTGAAATTGGGTTTGGAGAGTGTGATGGTTCTTAGCTTTGGAAATTCCTCCACCTACTGGTTGTCTGAAGTCAGTTTGCCCCGAGATCGATGTTGCTTTATGAGTCTACCCATTTTCAAGAATATCGTGTACCTCTATGAATGCTGACACATTTATAAATCACTTTGAATTCCTAAAATTCTGTTATGAAGAAAACGTATTCTTAAACTACATTATAAAGCAGATGATAAATTTCTTAATGCTGTTTGACAACCACTGGGGGGCAGAAAAGCATCATATAGCGACTTGCTCCAAGTTTGGCTAGAGAAGGAAAAGATAACCTTGTTCTATGTGTTTTTCTAAAAGTTAGAAATCAAACTACCTTAATATTTAATCTTTTATTTGGTGTATGGAACATCTTTTCAGATGAAACTTCTGGTAGTGGTTATATTTTTTTTTTAATTGTTTTCCAGCAGTCTATCAGATCAGACAAAAGCGATTTGCCATCAGGCAGTGGGTTTGTCAATATTACTAACAATAGTTGAAATATGTTGATAAACTAAATATCACTGAAGACAAGAGAAATCAATTCTAAAACAAAAGCTCCATGGCTGCCCAATTTTTAGGAACTCTTCAGTTATCCTAGCACAGAAAAAGTGAAAATGTTAGTCGCCCAGTCATGTCTGACTCTTTATGACCCCATGGACTGTAGCCCATCAGGCTCCTCTGTCCATGGAATTCTCCAGGCAAGAACACTGAAGTTGTTGCCATTTCCTTCATGGATTCAAGCACGACTTACACTTAGTAGCTACTTTCCTAATGCCTTCTCTTCCAAAATAAACTCCTGGAAAATGAGAATGCAAGAACTGTGTCTACTTCCTCACATTCCATTCCGTCTTCAATCAGCCTTTTGCCCTTCACCCCAAGGAACTACTCAGGTAAAGTCGTGGATGATTTTTTAATGGCTAAACCCAATTAAGTTTCTTTAGAGAGAAGGATCATAAATCATCCCTTGCTAACTTACATGTAAGAGGAATTTACTGGAAGAACATCAGTCTCTGAACTTAAAGGAAGTCATGCAGGTAGCAAGAGCTAATCAAAAGTCTTATCAGGGATCTCTGGTGGCATTACATTTGTGCCATCCCTGGATCACTTGGTTCAAGTTTCCAGTTCCCAGGTGAGCCTGTCCAATTTGCTGAGCTCGGGTCGTACGCTCATCCCATGACTCAGAATGACAGAACAGAAGTCCCAGTTTGAGATGTCAACGACTGACTGACTTAATGAGATCAGCACTGACATCTCTTCTCCCACTTCCTCTATTTCCTGTTCTCTCAGAGTAAATACATCACAAATTTTGGTTGAAATAATTGTATTGATAATAATGCTGTACATATTATTCAGTGATGAGCTGATTAGTATTTGTGATTAATGTTTCCTGTCCTGGGTGTGTTTTTTTTCTTAGTATTTTTTTCACTGTTTCTTTTCCATCATCCTTATTTCCTTTCTCTGTTGAAGAGTCTGTAGGAGTAGCTTAAGCCCTACTCAGAGGTGGCTCTTCCTCATTCAGGGTCCTGAGTGATGGAAGCTGCAGATGAGACTCCAGTGGCCAGATGAGACTCCAGTGGCCAGAGGAGCACTCCAGTCCTCAGTAGGGAACTGCTGGGCTGTGTCTACAGGAGGCACCTGGGCGCCTTGAGACCAGTCTGGGCCCTCAGACTCAGTAGCCATCAGCCCAGGAGCTGAAACAGTCCATTCACCCCGAAATTCTCCCTAGGTCACAGCCTTTTTCAGCAGCAGCCTGCTCTTCCTTTTCAGCCTCCTCAGGATCTTTTTCAGAAGTAGAGCTCCATCTTCCCTGGTGGTACAGACAGTAATAAATCCACCTGCAATGCAGGAGACCCAGGTTCCTGTGTCTCCTTCATTGGCAGGTGCGTTCTTTACCCCTAGTGCCACCTGGGGAGCCCCCCAGGTTTTCCGTATATCTATCCAATTATCTTTTTAATTATCAAATATTCATCAATTATTATTCTCCACAATTCATAGATTGAGATCTATAGATTTCACTTTTGTGTAGGGGACTTCTTTCCATAAGCTTTTCTACTCTTATTTTTATATACTAATAGGTTTCAGGGTGGAGTGATAAGCTGGTAAACCAAGCTTTTGCTCTTGGAACTCCAAATGGCAACATATAGAAGGCTTTCTCCTCTGCGACCATTTGGTTTCTCCAAAGAACACTCCAATATTCAGTTTGGGAGGCATGAGTTTGGCTGATGGGATTTCAAAAAAAGGAATAGGAAAAAATTGGAATGTGAGGAGTCACATAATCAGCTTCCCAGGTGGTGCAGTGGTAAGGAATCTGCCTGCTAATGCAGGAGATGGAAGAGACAGGACTTTGATCCCTGAGTCAGGAAGATTCCCTGGAGTAGGAAATGGCAACCTACTCCAGTGTTCTTGTCTGGAAAAGTCCATGGACAGAGGAGCCTGGCGGGCTAAAGTCCATATAGTCCCAGTCCATGGGGTCGCAGAGTGTCGGATACCACTGGGCGAATGAACGCTCAGATTCACACATTCAGCATACAGACTCACTTATCACCTCGCTGTGAGTATGTACCTCCAAGTTCTGGGCCTGTCCTCAAGTCAGTGACCTTCTGTCTTGCAAAACTGCAGCCACCTTGTTAATTCTATAACTTTATTCCTCTGTTTCATTTCAGTGTGTGTTTTGGAAAGAAAATGAGTGAATGTGGTCAATTCACTGTGCTTTTCCAGACTCCCAAATTCATTTAATTCAGGAATTAGATCCTTAGGATCTGATTTTCTCAAAGTCATTTCTTTTTTGCCTTTCATCCCTTGCTTTTGAGTTCCATTTCCTTCTTACTAAAGTATGTCCTTTAGATTTTAGGTATGTGAGTGAAAAATTCTCCATCTTTTTTCACTTTCATTAACAGCCTAATGGGTTTTTACCAGGTGAACATACTTGTGTTAGCTTCCCAAATCAGAGTTTTGTCAGCCACATGATAAGCCTATGATGTCCATTCCAATCACAAACCCCTCACTGCCCCAAAAGTAGTCACTCTCCTAACTATGATAGTCACAATTTTTAAAAGTCTGTAAGTATATATTTCGGCTTTATCATCTCTTATTTTTTAATTTGATGTCTTTAAAAAAATATTTTATTGAAGTATAGTTGATTTACAGTGTTGTCTTAATTTCTACTGTAACACAAAGTGATTCAGTTAGACATATCATATTATTTTTCATATTCTTTTCCACTATAGTTTATCATGGTATATTGAATCCCTGTGCTATACAGTTGGTCATTTTTGCTTATCCTATTATAATAATGTGTATCTGCTAATCCCAAGCTCCCAATCCTTACCTCTCCCACCCCTTCACCCCTTGGGAGTGTACAAAGGAAAATAGTATTCCATTGTATGTATGTATGTATGGTAACAAAGATGACTATATATCACCCCTTCTTTATCCATTCATCTCTCGATGGACACTTAGGTTGTTTCCATGTCTTGGCTGTTGTGAATAGTGCTGCTATGAACACTGGGGATGTATGTCTCTTTCTGAATTATAATTTTGTCCAGATACATACCCAGGGGTGGAATTGCTGGGTCATAAGGTAGCTCTATTTTTAGCTTTTCGAGAAAGCTTCACACTGTTTTCCATAATGACTGCACCAATTTACATTCCTCCCAACAGTGTAAGAGGATTCCCTTTTGTCTACACCCTGTCTAGAATTTCTTATATGTAGGCTTTTTAAAGATGGCTATCCTGATTGGTGTGAGGTGGTACCCCCTTGCAGTTTTGACTTGCGTTTCTCAAATAGTTGAGCATCTTCTCATGTGTCTTTTGGGCATCTCTGTGTCTTCTTTGGAAAAATGTCTATGTCTTCTGCCTACTTTTTGATTGGGCTATTTGCCTTTTAATATTGAGTTGTATGAGTGGTTTTAATATTTTGGGAATTAAGCCTTTGTCAGTCACTTCATTTGCAAATATGTTCTCCCAGTCTGTAGGTTTTCTTTTCATTTTGTTTATGATTTCCTTTGCTTGTGTTTGATTAGGTCCCATTTGTAAATTTTGTCTCTATTTCTATTGCCTTGGGAGTAGATCATATCAATGTTTTCTTAGGTCTGTGTTGGAGAATAATTTACCTATGTTCTCTTCTAGGAGTTTTATGGTGTTGTGTCTTATATTTAAGTCTTTAAGCTATTTTGAGTTTATTTTTGTGTATGGTGGTGTTATGGAAAGAGTGTGGTGGGTCCAGCTGCTTGTTGCTCAAAAACCAGTAACAGGCGAAGTTGATGGAAAGGAAAATTTGCTTTATTTCAGATGCCAGAAACTGAGGACGGGGGAGGGTAGTGGACATCTATCCAAAAGCCAACTCCTCCCTCCTTGACAAGCAATGGGGCAAGAAATTTTGTAAACAGAAGTGGGGGGCGGCCACATGCAGAATTAGCACAGTCATCTCTAACAGTCATCTCCAAATTGATCATCAGTGGTCTGACCAGTGTCATCTTGGTGGTTTTAGGTGCAGTTAATCTTCAGTTCCAGGGTTCATTTGTTCCCATTTCTTTGTGGCCAGTTCTCAGAATTGTGGCAGCTCATGTCCTGGTATGGTCTGCTTATCATGTAGCTTTTCCACCTGGTGTTTCGGTGTCTATAAGACAGCTCACAGGCTAAGGCTCAGAACACTATCTATAGCCCTGGAGAAAGGACTAAAGGTCCTTGACTGTGCTTCATGACTACATTACTGTCATTTAGTCCTTTGTTATCCTTTGTTTCCACATTTCTCTGTTCTCTGATTAAGCTTCTTTGACTCAAGTTTTCCGCAGACAAAAGGGAGGCAGAGGACATGGTCGGGGCGGGGAGCTGGGGGGCAAGGGCTGTTTCAGTCCCCACTTTTCTTTTCTCCTTCTCAATCTTGAGGAGGGACAGGTACAGAACAAGAGAGGGAATAAACTGTCATAGCACCTGGACAAACTTCTGAAAATTACTAGACACATTACAATGAGGAAAATAATAAAAATGCATCTTTGTCTTTTTCTCTGAATATAGTTTTCTCTTAATGGTTAAAGCAGATGTACATGTATATTTCATAGGCCACCAACCGGCTGCTTTGGCTAAAGTTCAAAGTAAAGGTCAGAATGACTTCCCCACACCTCAATGTGTGAAAATGTTTTCCATCATTTTCCCCTTTTGACTGTAACTCCTTTCATAGGAAGCAGTGATAATCAATATATTTTTCCAGTGTTGCCAGAGTGGTTCCTTTGCTTGCTCTGGTCCATCCACGTCCCTCATTGCTAGGCCTTCTTTTTATTTATATGTTTGCCTAATTGTCCATGTTGGGGGAAAACTAATCAGATACCATGAACAGGCTCAGAGGTTAATAGGGAAATGCTTTATAGGCCACACATTTTATCATCTATACCCAACTGTCACACAACCACTGTATATGTGCTGTGAGCAGTAAATTAAAGGCAGCAATGCTACAAATCACATGTAGTTACACTCTGTAAAATCTTTACTGGACAGTTTTTCCATCCTGAACATTAGGGTCAAAAGTATGGTTAGAAACAAAGCAATTATTTTCCATTAGAAGTCTCTGTTAACCAAAATCAGATCAATATTTCAGGAGAACTTTGCTCTTTTAACAGAGAGACAAAACCAAATTCAGTCTTGCATCAGTTCACTGTAAATAATAAAATTCATTTACCTAATTAAATTCAGTCTAATCTTAATCCTGACAACATACAAAATTCTTTTCTCAGAGTTCCTTTTTAATAAACCTTTTATCATCTTCTGGATCCAAACAAATTTGTCCTGTATTTCTTCATCCAGAAACAAACAACTGTAGGACAAAATTATTATCATTTTTTTCTAACCAAAAATATCTCCATTTTTATACCTTTTCTTCACACACAACACATATCTGACTTGCTTTGCATACTAAAATGGTCCCCTTATCATTTTGATATATCACAATTTTTAATCCTTGAATGCATTAACAAAACCAAGAAACAAGTGATTAAAATGTTACACCAGCATTTTCTATTTGGCAAACTTAAGAATAGATTCTATAACCTCAAAAAAAAAATACTTTTTTTCATAGCATAATTTTTCTTCAATGTTACAACATGCATGTTTAATAAACCAAAACATCTTTAGTTTCCCTCTTGGTCTTACAAGAAGACAAAAGCAGGTAAATTTAGATTTGTGTGATTTATAAGTGCTTATTTCTGTTTAAGGCCAATTAAATAGAGCTCTTTTACAAATAAACCTTAGCAATATTATCCAAAGACAAAAACACATATTGAGACATACAAACATCCAGATAAACAGAGATCTCATTGTTTCATTTTTTTACTTTTCATGAATTAGGCATTGCAATTAAACTTATCAGTAAGAATAGCCAAATTTACACACTCAGTTTTAAAAGGCTTCCCTCCTTTTCTTTTTCTTTTTGATTTGAATTTTTACTATCAACCCAAGGCTGAAAATCCAGGCAAAGTGGACTGTGTTTGTATTTCAAGGACATGATAAGTGTTAACTTCAGATTTTCTGTTAGGCATATTTTTGTCTCCTCAGGGTCTGAAAAAAGTGTTTTATCAAGCTGGCTTTCCCTAACGGCATGTGCAAAATGAACTGTTTTTTTTTTTTTTTTTAAATTTCAAAAGTTTCATCTTGACCTATCTTCTCCAGACTCTAAAGAATACTGTTGCCAAACATACATTGTCCAAAAAAAATCATTTCTTTTTAGTCATGATTTCATGGCTAAACTTTTTCTTAATGAATTGAACCTGAATGGACCATTTTATACAAGGCAACAAGAGTACCAATTATACAAATGGAATACACACCCACACAGCTATTACAAACGCTCTCTGAGGGTAACTGGTACGAAATCCCAAACAAACACAACATAAGCAGTCCTCAACAGTAGTCAGACGTCGGAGTCCATTGGCAGGAATGCCCAAATAGCACTTCATGCTTCAAAGTGGTCCTCAAAGGCAGACAGACATCAGAACCAATTGACAAAAATGTCCACACAGCACTAGCACTCACAAATGAGAAGGTTGCCCATGTGCCCACCAGTGGATTTACCTGGTTTTGGAGCTCATCAGCTCATCCCAAATGCAAGTTTCCATTCCACAAAAGAAAAGCATAAGTTGGCAACCAGTGCCAAGCAGGGGAGAAACAGGCAGGATCCTCAAAACAAATGGTTTCGGCAGCAGCTAGGAATGTCCCCCCAGTCCCCTACTTGGGGCTGGCTACCCACAAACAACAGGCTAATACACTGTCATGGCCACAGTTCTCCCCTGAAAAACCCAGGTCAGGTGCCATTAAAGCAGGAGCCAGCAGGAGTCAGCCCCACGCTGGGCCACCAAAATCTGTTACCGAAAGACTGTGTGTGGGGTCCGACTGATCACTGCTCAAAAACCGATAAAGAGGCTAGGGTGGTGGAGAGGAAAGTTTGCTTTATTTCAGATGCCAATCACCGGGGGGACAGGAGGAGGCTGGCAGACATCTGTCCAAAAGCCAACTCCCTCTCCCCCCCGAGAATCACGGGGGGGCAAGAGATTTTATGGATAGAAGGGGGGGTGGCTACATGCAGAAATAGCACAGTCATCTCCAACAGTCATCTTCAAATTGGTCATTAGTGGTCTGACTGGCATCGTCTTGGTTGTTTCAGGTACAGTTAATCTTCAGTTCCAGGGTTCGTTTGTTCCCGTTTCTTTGTAGTCAGTTCTCGGAATTGTGGCAGCTTAAGCTTATGTCTGGATGCAGTCCAGTTATCATGTAGTTAACTTCTGCACCTGATTTTAGCATCTATAAGACAGGTCACAAGATATGGTTCAGAATTGTATCTATAGTCCTCGGGAAAGAACTAAAGGTCCTTGACTCTGCTTCATGACTACATTATTATTATTTTGTCTCCTTTGACTGTTTTCCTTTGTTTCCACATTTCTCTCTTCTCTGAGGAAACTTATTCTTTGACTAAAGTTTTCCACAGACAAAAGGCAGGCAGAGGACGTGGTGGGGGAGGGGGCAGGCCCCCGTGTCCCGCTCTGTTTCAATGGGAGGGTGTGCTGTTCGTTGATTTACATGCAGCTGTCCAATTTTTCCAACACCACTTGCTGAAGAGATTGTCTTTTCTCCATTGTGTATTTTGCCTCGTTTGTTGAAGACTAATTGACTATAGGTGTGTGGGTTAATTTCTGGGCTCTCTCTTCTGTTCCATTTATCCACATGTCTGTTTTTGTGCCAATACAACTGTTTTGGTTACTGTAGCTTTATAGTATTGACTGAATTCTGGGAGGGTTATGCTTCCTGCCTTGTTCTTTTTCCTTGGGATTGCTTTGGCAAACTTGAGTCTTTCACAGTTCCACAGAAATTTTAGGATTATTTGTTCTAGTTCTGTGAAAAATGTTGTGAGTAATTTGACAGAGAGCACATTAAATCTATAGATTGCTTTGGATAGTACGGCCGTGTCAACAATACTAATTCTTCCAGTCCCAGAGCATAGGGTATCTTTCTATTTCTTTGAATCATCTTCAGTTTCCTTTATTAATGTTTTATAATTCTCAGCATATAGGTCTTTCACCTCCTTGGTCAGGTTTACTCCTAAACAGTTCATTGTTTTGACATGATTTTAAAAGGTTTTGTTTTTTAACATTCCCTTTCTGATATCTCATTTTTAGCATAAGGAAATGCAACCGATTTCCATGTTAATCTTGTATTCGGCTACCTTGCTGAATTTATCAGTTCTGGTAGTTCTTGTGTGGAGTCTTTAGGGTTTTATATATATAGTTTGTGCTATCAGCATATAATGACAATTTCACCTCTTCCTTTCCAATTTGGATACCTTTTATTTCTTGTCTGATTACTATGACTGCGATTTCCAATCCTATATTGAATGAAGTGGTGAGAGTGGGCATTCATATCTTGTTCTGGATTTTAGCAGGAAGGCTTTCAGCTCTTCATCATTCGGTATTATATTGGCTGTGTATTTGCCATAAATAGCTTTTATGATGAGATGTGTTCCCTCTATACCCACTTTGGCAAAAAGTTTTTATCATGAATGGATATTGAATTTTACCAAACTCTTTTCCTGCATCTATTGAGATGATCATTGGTTTTTAATCTTTCCTTTTGTTGCTGTGGTGTATCACACTAATTGATTTGTGTGTGTTAAAACATCCTGTGACACCAGGATGAATCCAACTTGGTCATGGGGTATGATCTTTTTATGTGTTGTTGGATTTGATTTGCTAATATTTTGTTGAAAATTTGTGGATCTTTATTCATCACGAATATTGGTTTGTAACTTTCTTTTTGGTAGTGTCTGTCTAGTTTTGGTATCAGGGTAATAGTGGATTCATAGAATGTCTTTGGGAGTATTCGCTCCTCTTGTTTGAGAAGGTAGTTTTGGTAGAATTTGCCTGTGAAGCCATCTGGTCTTGGACTTTTGTTTGTGGAGAGGTTTGTTTGTTTGTTTGTTTTGTAATTACAGATTCCATTTCACTTTCAGTCTGTTAAAATTATCTATTTCTTCTTGGTTCAGTTTTGGTGGGCTGTGTGTTTCTAGAAACTGGTACATTTCTTCTGGGTTGTCAAATTTGTTGACATACAATTGTTCATAATACTCGATTAGGGTTTTTTGTATTTTTGCAGTATTGGTTGTTATTTCTCCTTTTTCATTTATTTTGTTTAGTTGGGTCCTCTTTTCACTGTGAGCCTGGCCTCTGTTTGTCAGTTTTGACACCTCTCTTTGTCAATCTTGTTTACCCTTTAAAGAACCAGCTCTTGGTTTTATTGATTTTTTCTATTGTTTTTTAATCTCTATCTTATTTATTTCATCTCTGATCTTTATTATTTCCTCTCTTCTGTTGACTTTAGTTGGTGTTTGTTCTTCTTTCTGTAATTCTTTTAGGTAGTAGGTATTGGAGAAGACTCTTGAGAGTCCCTTGGACTGCAAGGAGATCCAACAAGTCCATCCTAAAGGAGATCAGTCCTGGGTGTTCACTGGAAGGACTGATGTTGAAGCTGAAATTCCAGTACTTTGGCCACCTCACATGAAGAGCTGACTCATTGGAAAAGACCCTAATGCTGGAGAGGACTAGGGGCAAGAGGAGAAGGAGACGACAGAGGATGAGATGGCTGAATGGCATCACCGACTTGATGGCCATGGGTTTGGGTAGACTCCGGGAATTGGTGATGGACAGGGAGGCCTGGTGTTCTGCAATTCACGGGGTCGCAAAGAGTCGGACACGACCGAGCGACTGAACTGAACTGAAGGTTGTTTATTTGAGATCTTTCTTATTTTATGAGGAAAGCCTGTATTGCTATGAAATTCCCTCCAAAAACTGCTTTTGCTACATCCCATAGATTTTGTATGGTGTGTTTTCATTGTCATTTGTCTCAAGGTATTTTTAAATTTCCTCTTTGAGTTCATCGTTGACCCACTGGGTTCTTAATAGTATGTTGTTTAGTCTCAATATAATCTTTTTCTTCTCATTTCTTTTTCTGTGGTTGATTTCTAGTTTCATGCTGTTTAATGCCATTGTGGTCAGAAAAGATGACTGAAATAATTTCTATACTCTTAAATTTGTTGAAGCTTGCTTTGTGTCTTTGTATGTGGTATGAGGATATTCCACAGATGCAATGCCCAACATGTACTTGGGCAAACTCCAGGAGATGATGAGGGACAGGGAGGCCTGGTGTGCTGCAGTCCATGGGGTCGCGAAGAGTTGGACACAACTTGGCAACTGAGCAACAACATGAGGATATTCCACGTGCACTTGAAAAGCATGTGTATTCTAGGTTTTGTTAATGTAATGTCCTGAAACTATCAATTAGTCTAACTGTTCTAATGTATCATTTAAGATAATTTGATTCCTTCTCATCTAATGTCTTTTACTTCCTTTAATGGTTCTCCTCACTCTTTTATATAATTTATCTACTGAACTCAGCTGTCTGACTTGGGTTCCCCACTAATGGGTCTTCCCTGGTGGTTCAGCTGGTAAAGAATCTGCCTGCAATGTGGGAGACCTGGGTTCGATCCCTGGGTTGGAAAGATCCCCTGGAGAAGGGAAAGGCTGCCCACTCCAGTATTATGGCCTGGAAAATTCCATGGACTGTATAGTCCATGGGGTTGCAAACAGTTGGACATGACTGAGCGACTTTCACAGTAATGGTGTATTTCAGTATGTCTTTGTCATCTGTTTCCTGTAAATTGGCAGTTGAATCTGGAGGCTTGGATTAATCCAGATTCAGGTTTAATCTCTTTGTTGAGACTACACATTATTATGAATTTATGTATGTAAACTTATTTATAAGGTTTTAATCTATTCTAATTATTACCCTTATTCAAACTCAAATTGTCCCATCTTTGACCAATGGAGAGCTTCAAGTTAGCCTTCCTGGGTCCTCTGGAGATGACTCTAGAAGTCTTTAATAGTTTCTCTGCTCTCTAGTATGACAAGATATATTATGTTCATTCTATACATTTCCTACCCCAGATCTAGAATCATCCAATTCTCCAAGTAGTCTTTGCTTCTTTAAGTGGGAGTTTGTATTTCAAAACTTCAGTCCAGCTGGTAAGAATGAGCACTGCTAGTGAAAACAAATGCAGGAAACTAGATATTTGATACTAATGATAATTATTCATTTCACCCCATATTACATACATATGTATATATATATGTGTGTGTGTGTGCTCAGTCGTGTCCGACTCTTTGCAACCCCATGGAATGTAGTGTGCCAGGCTCCTCTGTCCATGGAATTTCCAAGGCAAGAATACTGGAGTGGGTTGCCATTTCCTCTAATATTGCCATCATCAATACACTGAAAAGTTAAATTTTTGCTAATGCTCTTCCCAAACTCCTCCCCAGTTTTACAGTAATTTTGTACCAATATTTCAGATTATAAATCCATCTCAGATGATACTTTGTGGCTCTCAGCTCCAAATCTTTGTTTGCTGTGCAATAATGGGGCTGAACTCTGCAAATACTTCTCCCATATCAGCTGGTTTAACCTTGGGCTTTGCTAGTGGAGGGTACTCTTTGGAGTGGAGGCGCGGAGGTACTGGAGAAGGAAGAGGCTTCTCTTTCCGATTTTTGTGTGCTTATCCCTTTGGGCTCCCCTGCAGAGCCTGTGGTTCCTTCCAGCAGTGCCCACTAGCCAACAAAAAGCAGCAGCGTCCCAGGGCAATTTCCCCCCAAATATGCTTTTTTAGATGGCTTCATGGAGTGGTATGCTGCTGGCATATCACCTTCCTGTAAGTGGCTGCTCTGGGCATTTTGCAATGAACTCAGATAAAGTCACTTCTCCATGGATAGCTTCTCCAAGAACTCCAGGGAGGATTTAATGGGTTCCATGGGTGCCACCGAAGAATTTATGTTTTTGAACTGTGGTATTGGAGGAGACTCTTAAGAGTTCCTTGGACTGCAAGGAGATCCAACCAGTCCATCCTAAAGGAGATCAGTCCTAAGTGTTCATTGGAAGGACTGATGTTGAAGCTGAAACTCCAATACTTTGGCCACCTGATGAGAAAAACTGACTCATTTGAAAAGACCTTGATGCTGGGAAAGATTGAAGGTGGGAGGAGAAGGGGACAACAGAGGACGAGATGGTTGGATGGCATCACCAACTCAATGGACATGAGTTTGGGTAAACTCCAGGAGTTGCTGATGGACAGGGAGGCCTGGCATGCTGCAGTCCACGGAGTCGAAAAGAGTCGGACACGACTGAGCGACTGAACTGACCGACCGACTGACTGACAGAGGCCACAGCAGTGAGCCACAATCATGCCCTCTTCAAGTAGAGGTAGCTGGGGTGTGGTGTCGGGGGTGAGGGCCAGGGCGTTTCTTGGCCACTCTCTCGGTTTAGGAGTGGTGACCTCTCTATCTGCTGTTCCTCCTATATGGTAAGCATTCTCTTTGCCTGTTAGCAGTCAGCCTCCTTTTATTCCAATTCTGTTGATAATACTTCATAGTATTGAACATAGTCCTCTGTTCAAATTACTATGTAGTTTCTGTCTCTTGACTAGACCCTGACTGAGACAAACCTTCTTTTAGTCTTGGTTCTAAATGTAATATTTCAAGTCACTGTGAGTACTTTTGGTTACTGAACTTCGCTTCTCAGGAAAAACTCAAGTAAATAATATTCTGAGTTCTTTCATTTTGATAGTGGATACACTTTTATATTTGAAAGTCAGTTTTGCTGGACACAGAGCTCTTAGTTCTTGTTTTCTTTGAGTATTTTAAATGTTTCACCATTTACTCCTCACATGAAATAGTAATTTTGAAATCTTATGGTAATCCAATTTTCTTTCAAAATACTTTTTACCTACATGACCATTTTAAGAAATGTATAGTAATTTTACTACTTAGAATATATCTTGTTTATTCTCAGTTTTTCAGGTACACAGTACACTCTTTCAAATACACATATGAATATACATATGAATATATTTGTGAAGATATATATAAATAGAATATATGTACATATGTTCTATTTCAGGGAAGGTTATCTTGAATTATAATGTATTGTGTTCTGTTAGCTAGCTACGGTTTTATCAAGAACTTTTAATCCATATGTTGGATTTTCTTTTTTTTTTTTTTTTATTTTGTTAATTTATTGTTTCTTTTTGGTTTTGTTTGTCTCACTGTATATTTATCTTGCTACTGCTGCCGCTAAGTCACTTCAGTCATGTCGATTCTGTGCGACCCCATGGACAGCAGCCCACCAGGCTCCCCTGTCCCTGGGATTCTCCAGGCAAGAATACTGGAGTGGGTTGCCATTTCCTTCTCCATGGAATTTCTTTACTTGTCCTCAATATTTATCTTTTCTCTAAAATTATTTCTGTTTCATTTATTTAAAAATTCAAAGTCTAGTTCTCTTGAGCACCATCTGTATTTACTTCTGTGTTCCTTCTAGTTCAGTATTTTATTTGAAACCACTTTTTCCTCTTATTTGTAATTCTTTCCCCAATTGTTACTTTCTGAAGATTTTTAAATTCTAATTTCTTTCACATTTTATATAATTTTCTTACTATCTTCACAGTTTTGATCTGATTTTTTCTGGCATTGACATTATGCAATTTTGCATTTGTGGTTTGATCCCATACTCTTGTATTTGGGGGTCTGTGGCGTTATCTCTTACCTAGCTTTGTTGTAAACATTGCCCCAGGCATTTTTGGTTTCACTATACAGTCTGTTTTGATGTGGTGATTCATGGAGATTCGAGATTCAGGTACTGCCTTCTTCCCAGTTTATATTTTATAGACTCATGAATACTTCCTTTTTTATGTCCCTGAGACATCAGTCCTTAGCTGAGTATGTTCGGAAGGTACTAAGGTTGTTCAGGGTATTGTCTGGATTGGCAATGATGCGTTACATCACATCCTTATTCCTGAGTGATGACTTACTTGGTTATAACATTCTAGGTTGTCCACAGTTTCCCTCTGTACTATAAATATTCCACTATCTTCAGGATATTTTTAGTTTTGACAATATGGCTTCCCTTGTAAATGCCTTTTCTTTCTAGTTAGGTTATGTTTTAACTGCTCTTATTTAAGATCATTATTTTTCTGTTTAAATTCATCATGAATGTGTTATGTATATGTTATTTTCCCAAGACTTGATGTGCTGCTTCAATGTAAAGAGTCATCTTTCTTCGATTCTAGAAAATTACTGGCCATTATTGCTTTTTCCCTCTTTTGGAATGCCTATTAGATATACTGTTGAACCTTCTTATAATATATAGAACCTCTGAATTTGTCGGTTACAAAAGGCAGTAATTTTATTCTTGGTTTAAGCCAATTAGAATTAGGTTTATTACTGAAACAGGAACACTCTTTCTCAAAAGCAAAGAAAGAGAGAAAAAGGTGATCCCTGAAGCTATTTGATTAACTGTAACTAGATACCCCTGAAACCTGAACTATTTCTGAACTTCCTATGCAAGTTAATAAATTCATTTATTTTTCTACCTTAAATCAATTACAGTTGGATTCCTGACAACTGCAGCAGAGTCCTGATTAATATAAATGTCAATGTGAGCAGCACTATGCCACATTGTGGCATACTTCGTGGTAATAATACTTCGTGGTATTCAAAACGAAGTCTGTATCTCCAATAATCACAGTATTTACACTCATTCCATATTCTCTTCATTTATTTGTTCTTGCTTCCCTTTCCTCCCCTACCCAAACTTAGAATGCATGTTTAAACATTACAATTTCTTCACAGTTTACTTTTTAAAAATTATTTACTTATTAATTTTTGGCTGCACTGTGTCTTCATTGCTACATTCGGGTTTTCTCTAGCTGCCGCCAGCACGAGGGGAGCCAGGGCTACTCTTCGTTGCGGTGCATGGCCTCCTCATCGCGGTGGCTTCGCTTGTTGTGGAGCACCAGCTCTGGGTGTAGGCTTCAGCATTTGGGGTTTACAGGCATAGTTGCCCCAAGGCATGGCAGATCTTCCCAGGGCAGGGATCAAACCTGTGTCCTCTCCATTGGCAAGTGGCTTCTTAACCACTGGACCACCAGGAAAGTTGATTTTTAAAACCACATTTGTAAGAGTAAACCTAGTTATAGGCCACCAAAATCTTTCCCTTGTTTTGGATACATACTATATTGGTATTGTCTTAAATAGGTCTTCCGGTGCTTCATGAAAGTCTTTCCCTTTAACCTATCCATTAGCTTCTCAAGGGCAAAAGTTAAGCCTTTTACTTTCATTTCCCAAAGCAGAGTCAGGAGTGATTCTGGGATTCATGTTTACAACTATACCCACAGGACCTGGTCCCTGTGGGTCTCCTTCCTGTGTGGGACAGGGGCTACAAAGATATATGCCTATCACTTAACTAACTTAAGGACTTCGGAAGTCATACTAAAACATAAATAGGTTAAGGTGCCATATATAGTTCAGAGGAAGGGGAAACCATGCCTGGGCTCCGGCACTCAGGGAAGGTTCCAAAGCCCTGAGATACGAACAAGGCCTTTCCTGAACAGAAAATAAAACACAGGCGCCAAAGGTTGAGACGAGTCTGAGGAAAGGCACAGTTTTGCTGAGGCAGGCTTGTGTCTGCAGCCGTGGAAAGTAAGATGTTGCAGACACAGGTTAGCTCCAGAACAAGGGCAGAATCTAGCTCTTCCATCAACATAACCCCCTTTCCTCTTACAATCAAGATCGCCGCAGCTGACTGGGCCATGCTACCTTGATAGGTCCCAGTTTTTGATTATTAATTTCTTAACCTCTGAGGATATGCCTCCTATCACCTTGAGTACAAATGGGTGAGGGGACCCCGTGAACCGGAGTGAATGCAGGCGGGAATAAGTAACAGGTTCTGCGCTTAGAGACCAGAACTGTCGAGGCCTCCAACAGGAAAAGCAGCGCTGACTCCCGGACCTCCATCAGCTGTTCCTCCAGGAGCAGCCTCCGGTGAGTCTACAGCCCGTGAGACTATCTGGAGACGCCTTGGGCCTTCCACTTCTTAAAAACCTTCAACCTCTTAAAAAACCCAAGAGGTGTGTGTGGGGCTGGGGGCACTGGGGGGCGCGGAGGGGTGACAGTCGGGCGGAACTAGCGACAGGACCCGGACGCCCAGCTGGGTGGGCGGGCCTCCGACCGCCTCCTGGCTCCGCCCCGCCCGGCGACGTCCGCGGGGCGGGGTTTCCGCTTCCGGGGGCGGATTGTTGACGCCTGCGGCTGCTGCGGTGGCCACCGGGCCGTTGGGAGGGGCCGGTGGGGAAGGGAGACGGCGCGCTGACAGGGCCGCTGAGGCGACGATGGCGGAGGGGCCAGAGGAAGCCAGAGGCCGCCCTCCCGGGCAGGACGGCGGCGGAGGGAGCCACGAGCCCGTGCCTCCCCTAAGAGGCCTCCCTGCCGCCGCCGCCCCACTGTCCCGGGCCGGCGCGCAGGCCGAGCCCCAGGCCCCGGGCCGGCCCCCGGCCTCGGGCCTCGCGGCCGCGGCCGAGGACTCGGAGCCGCCGCGCGGGCTCGAGAGCGGCGGGGAGGCGGCCTCCGGCTCCGGCCCCGGCCCCGGCGCGGGGCTGCGGGAGCCGGCCGGCTGCGAGGCGTCCGAGGCCGCGGCCCCGCCGGAGAAGCCGGCGCGGCTGAGCGCCCGCGAGTACGCCCGGCAGGTGCGCGAGTGGCTGTGGCAGTCCTACTGCGGCTACCTCACCTGGCACAGCGGCCTGGCCGCCTTCCCCGCCTACTGCGGCCCGCAGCCGCCCGCGCCCAGCCACCCCCCGGCCGCCGCGCCGCCCCTCCAGCTGGGCTACTACAACCCCTTCTACGTCCTGGGCGCCGCGGCGGCCGGGCCCGAGCCGGGGGCGCCCGCCGGCACCACCGCCCCGGCTCCGGCCGCCCGC
>ML664180.1:9428098-9720440 GCA_007570785.1 Antilocapra americana | reverse complement strand
CGCGCCGCCGCCGGCCCGCGCGGCCGCGGCCTCGAGGGCGGGAGCCGCCGCCGTCGCCGCTTCGCGGGCCCCGAGCGAGACCGGGCGGCAGGCAGGTGAGCGGCTCCTCGGGCACGGGCCGGGGCGCAGGCGGCGCGGGCGGCGGGAGCCCGCAGGCCCGGCCCCGCGCTCGTCGCGGCCGCCGCCCGCCGTGCTTTCTCCGCGTCCTTCAGACCGGGCGCTCCGGAGCCCGTTCCCTCACTCCCCGGCGGGTAAAGAAATGTTCGCTCCCCAGACCGCTTGCTGTGGCCCTGCTCTCCACGTTCCGGAGTGAGACCCAGGGCTTCGCTTCTCAGACGGCAAAGCCGGTTCGGGGGGAGGGGAGGTGTTGGCCGGTAATGCCGGGAATAATCCAGACATGGGTTTATGTAACTTTGATGAATTAGCGGCCGTGGAGCTGACGGATATTAGAGGAGATGCTCATGAATTCGAATGGAATTAGGAACCTTGGCTTAGTCCTGTATAGTGTCTGTATCGTCTCTTCTGTATGGATATTAGAATGTTTTGAATTACACCTTTTAGTTTACTACTTACTTTATTCAGGTAATGTGGTACAAGACCTAGTTGCCTGAATTTGATCCAGAATTTAGGATGGCGGCTTAATAATCACTGAATTTGTTAAATACATGGAAAGCGAGAGAAATGAATAGGGGTAAGACGAGCCGCACAGGGTTTAACTTTCTGTCATAGGCTTGTAATTACTCGGGTTCTCATTTGAATCCCTGGTGAAATGTACTGAGTACTTTAAATAATGAAATTTACCTGTGAAATAATTTTTAAACATTAAGGGGGTAAAAACAGCTTTAAATTGCTGTTTTAATAACATGCCCTATTGAAGTCAATACCAGTAATTGTGTCAAGGTTATAAAGATTTTTATCAGTAAATTGTACCTTGACTTTACATTCCCCATTCATTGCCTACATTCCCCATTCATTGCCTAGCTTGGGTTCCAAGGGAACGATTAGTTTTCCTAACTTTTTTTTTTAATTTACAGGCAGAGAGTATGTTATTCCATCCTTGGCCCACAGATTTATGGCAGAGATGGTGGATTTCTTTATTCTCTTCTTTATAAAAGCGACCATTGTCTTAAGCATTATGCACCTCAGTGGAATAAAGTAAGTTAAGGCCATTTGCAGAAAGGTTTTAATGTCTGCTGTCTAGAGGTCTTGCTTTTTTTCCATGCTTGCCAGTGATTGTATGCATAATTTGTTTGCCAGGGTCAATAATTTCTTTATAGGAACTCTGTCAGATTTACTTTCTTGTTGGTTTTACGAAATAACTACAAAAGAGGAAAATTCTGCAAGATGGGGGAGTGGGAGACTTTCACCTATAAAAGTAGGTAAAAGCTATCTCCAACCCTGGTTTGATTTTATTCACTATTTTCTTAGGCTAGGCACAAATTTTTCTCTTACAATTGTTTTCAGAGTGGAGTACCTACAGACAAAGGCATAAACTGTTAATAATCAGCTAGATGCCATTTCCAAATGGGGCTGCCTATATACATCAGGCAAGTTCTAAATGAATTGCAAAGTGAGCCATTTATTTGAATAGTCTTCCTTTCATAATGATAGTCATAAAAGCGCAGGTATCGCCTGGTAAGCACTTTCTACGTGCTGGGCTTTGTATGGATTTTTTCCTTTGGCTGTACCACCTGCAGGGAAAGCATGGACTCCACTGGACACAAGGGGAGGTCCCTGTATGGGTTCATAATCTCGCTACCACTATTAAGCAGAGATTGATACCTCCACTTCAGAGATTGACATTTGGACTTACAAAAAGTTAAGCCCAGAATTTACAAAGGTAAATTTATGAGAGTTAAGCTCAGACCTTGGTGGTTCAATTTCAGGGCCTTTGTCAGGTACCTGAATGGTTATTGTATTTCTCCCACCCTTGGCCCCTACACATCCAGTCAAGTACCACCTCCTTTCTGTCAGAATTTCAGTTTTCATCATTATCGCTTCTCCCTAGTCCCAGTCACATCATCACTTGGATTGTAACACAAGTCTTCTGACCGATATCTGTTTACCATTTCGTGTCTTGTATCTAATCTCATAAATTCTGACTCTGCCACTCTGCTGCCTTAAAATCCTTCAGTAGTGTCTCACTGCCATTATAAGTCTTAATGTCTTCATACGTTTTAACAGATACCCTTGTTTCTTAAATGGTTCCCTCGTGGCTCGGACGGTAAAGCATGTGCCTGCAATGTGCAAGATCTGGGTTCAATCCCCGGGTTGGGAAGATCCCCTGGAGAAGGAAATGGCAACCCACTCTAGTACTCTTGCCTAGAAAATTCCATGGATGGAGCCTGGTGGGCTGCAGTCCATGGGGTCGCAAAGAGTTGGACACTACTGAGAGGCTTTGCTTCGCTTGTTTCTTAAACTCCTTTCCCTGATGGCTCAATAGTAAAGAATCTGCCTGTAATGCAGGATACGTGGGTTCAGTGCCTGGGTTGGTAAGATCCCCTGGAGGAGGACATGGCAGCCCACTCCAGTATTCTTGCCTGAACAATCACATGGACTGAGGAGCCTGACGGGCTATAGTCTGAAGGATCAGAGTCGCACATGACTGAGCATGCACGCCTTATTTCCTACTCACTCACTTCTCAACACAATATTTGAGCCACACTGAACTGCCTACAGCTTCCATCAGTCTTTTAAGTCTTTCTCTCGTTAGTCCGCTCTCTCAAACGTTTCCCTTAGGCGGGCCAACTTCTCTTCATCCTTCAGATCTCAACTTCATTCACCTGCCATTTTATCCCCACAGAGCTAGTACAGTGCTTACTCATGGTAGTGCTACTTATTTGTTGGATAAGATAATGTTTTCTGAAACTAGATAATTAGAAACCTAAAGATTAGTTTGTGATTTCAAATAGTTTATGGCTTACACTGATGAAAAAATACCAATGCAACTGCTCTAGTAACTAATCTCTATAACCCACAACTGTTTTCTGTAGGGACATCTCTAAGTTTGCTATGCATTATATAATAGAAGAGATAGATGAAGACACATCAATGGAAGACTTGCAGAAAATGATGGTCGTGGCGCTTATATACAGATTGTTAGTTTGTTTCTATGAGGTAAGCTACTGACTTCAGCAAATATTTAACAATATAATTTTAGATAATCAGCCCAAGACAGACATTGTAATGGAGATTTCTAATCATGTATTTGTCATATGTCTTTTTTCTAAATTTTAACAGGGTACCTTTTAAAATTTTCTGAGCGGAGAAATTTTACAATTTCTTGGTAATACATTTCAGTTAGTTGTGGAACGTGTAATATGTTTTCCATAGAACCAACTTGCTAAAAACTATAATGGCTCATAGAGAAATAACTGCAAGACATTTTGTGGTATTTGAGGATGTTAAGAGACTTACAGAAATGCATTAAAAAAGTATTTCTGTGAAATTCTTCCAACTTGAAAATGTTAAAACATGAATCATATGGCAGGAAAATATTGGTATAGTTGAGCCAGTAAATTATTTTACAATTGTCCTTCTTTCCTTAGATAATTTGCATTTGGGGAGCAGGTGGAGCTACTCCAGGGAAGTTCCTGCTAGGACTTCGAGTTGTCACATGTGATACATCAGTGCTTATTGCACCAAGTCGGGTTTTAGTGATTCCGTCCTCAAATGTTAGCATTACAACGTAAGTTCTTTTAGTTTAATCTATGATGTTCTTATGAATTTTGTTGATTACTGTACTTAAATTATCAAATGATGTTACTTACGAAAAAGTGTCTTTAGGATGTTGGTTCTTTGTGGCATATAATAGGCTTACATTTAATAAGTTTAAAACAGTTTGAATGTTTTTCAGTAACATTTATTGACTCCTTTTCAGTATACACATCTTCAGGGGTAAGCATTTTATGAACTGGAGGCCACAATAACGAGAGGACTGGGGTGTGGTGCTCTCTGTATCAGCGTTCCAGGCCTAGCTTTGTTTATGTTCTCTAGATCCGTAGTTACGGAGTTCAGTTACTGCTCTGCTTTGAAGCTTCCTTTTGTTAACACTTGTCAGTATCCCATCTTAAATAGGCAATAGTTTTGACATGCTCCTGCTCTTAAGTGAGATTGTAATACAGTATTCATGGCTAGCTGTTGACATCTGGCTCTGGGGTAAGGTATAGATAGTGATAATGGAAGTTGTGGAGATGAGTAGATGATAATCAGCTGAGCAAAACAAGGTTCTGACTGGAGTTGCTGCCAGAATGGTTCAGAGTTGGATGGTTATATAAAGAAATACAAGAGACTTTAGAAGAAGCCTGGGGTTTGCTGACATCTTTAAAATTTCCTTTGTGATCCTAATTATCTTGGCTACTACTTTTACTGAGAATCTATATTGGCTAATATTTGTTGAATACCTTGTAAACCAGGCACTGTTTTTAAAAACTGCGTTATGTATTCACTAACTTAATCCTAACAGCCTTATAAGATATAGGTACTATTATCTTATCCTTTTCCTACAGCTGTGGACACAACTAATAGTTGGTAGAAAATGAACCTAAAGCCAAGTTAGTTCAGCGGCTGTGCTATTCTGTAACGGTTCAGTGTACTGAATGGCAAAAACCTAATGATAGAAGAATAATTCCCCACTCTGAGCTCCTGCTGAAAGCTTTTTAAAGCCTTCCTTAATCACAGGACGACAGGGCCTTCTGTGGTGCTCCAGTGGTTGAGACTTCTCACTTCTACTGCAGGGGGTGGGTGCAGGTAGAATTCCTGGTCAGGGAACTAAGATCCCACAGCATAGCCAAAAATAAACCACAGGACCCCACAAAGAAAGGATAGAGCTGATAAACCGGTAACAGTAATTTGAAATGCTGGTGCTCTTCACAGAAGGTAGAAAATGGGACTGTACTAAACCTACTCAGTTTAGAAGACAGTGAAAACATACAGGAAGTAAAGATATTAAAAGTAGTGAGTGACCATAGAAAAGGTAAGTAAAGGGAAGTTACTCTGTTCTTTTGGTGAAATACTAGAAAATACTGTAAACTTGAAGTTCACATTCTAAGACATTATTGCTTATCATGTGACAGTTCTAAAGTCTAATTTTATGTTATGAAGTCTTTAGAACTGGCCCAGGTGATTTGATCATAATATAATGCTACTTGAAAGTAATTTAGATAGAAAAGGTTAAAACTCTCAATTATACTTTGAACATTTTAAATACATTTTGAACGTGATAGTCTGCTAATCTATATGTAGTTGGTATATAACTTATCTGATTTTTTTTTTGCTTTAATTTCTTTAGGTCCACTATACGAGCTTTGATCAAGAATTTTTCTATTGCTTCTTTTTTCCCTGCTTTCATCACACTGCTGTTTTTTCAGCATAATCGAACAGCCTATGACATTGTAGCAGGAACCATTGTAGTAAAAAGAAATGGGGTCAGATGATGCCCCCAAAAGCCGTTAATTCTTTATTCTCTGGAATAATGACAAGACTAAATTATGTGTCAAGGCCATCGGTGTCCCTGGGTTACAGTAATTGATTTAGAAATTAAAGCAGTCGATCCAGTGTGATGCAGGTGACTATGCTCAAAGTATTGATGTTACCTGAATGCCAAAGAACTTTTCCAGAAGAAAAACGTATTAAGTCCAAGTGTTAAAATTTTTATATCGAACAGAAGGCAAGTGGTGTCATCATCAACAACAGACAGTATATACTTAAGATCTAAGGTATTAGAATTTGCTGAACGCACTTTCAGCTTTGAAATCTCCAAATGAAACTTTTAAAAGTTATTTTGGTTTATCCCAAAATGATGGAAAATGTCCAGTTGTGTTTTGTAAACACATTCATCTTTTAGTTAACACGTCTTGAGGGAATTTTCATCTTTGCTTTTTGGGGGAGGGAGTGGGGACACACACTGCATAATCCAGTTAGCTCCCATCCCAGGAGGTGGTGAGTTAGCTACAAGAGAAGGGGAAGTTGAGGCCAGCCGAGCAGTTCCCTGATCTGAAATGTTAACACCTGTACTGCAGTTTACCGCAGGAGTGAGGACTTCACAGCTATTCTTAATGCCTACACATGTATTTCAGAATAAGTACTGCATGATGAAAAAGTATTAAGTCATATTGCTATCTTATTTTTTTTTAAGAAAAAAGGTAAGTTAGTGATTGCTTTTAATGGGGCGGGGTGTGGGGGGGAAATTTTCACTGTAAATTGAAATTGATGTGCAGATGTTTTCAGTGCCCTAAATCAGACTATAAATATGTGGGGAAAAGTTAGTCCTATCAAACTGTGGCATATTTACTGTAAAACAATATTCCCAGTATGTGCACAGCATGAAGTATTAGTGTTTTTCAGTGTTCTGAGTATAACTTCTCTTTATATACAGGATAGTCACATACTAGTTTAATTATACTCCATAACTTTTGAAACATCAAGGAGTTAAATAAGCCTAGCATTTCATGATTAAATAGTAGTAGCCTATGAAATACTTAGCAGTTTTCCCATTAGGGACTATTCTCTAACAAGGGAGAGAAGCATGTCCAGACCTTGTAACTTCTTTGGTTCTGTGGGCCACCAGCTCATTTGGAGCCTGTCAGGGATGTTTTGAGGGAAATGTGTAACACTGTGTGTTGCTATTTTATTCTTCTGTTGCTGAATTGTAGTGTATGTGCGTGCTTTTGTTAGATGGCCCAGTTAGCTGTGCTGAGATATATCTGAACCAGAAGTTTTCTTTCTTAGGCATTCTTCTCATTTTCTCTATTTTTTCCCCCCAAAACACTAAGCTGTACTGAACAGTTCATAACTCAGGTGCTTATAGGATCAATCTAGGCTTTATTTTGGTCATAATAAATACATTGCTATATTACTGTATCAATTTTTAAAGTGGGTCTTTTTGACATTTAAAATGTATTTTCAGTTTGTTTATAGAAACCTTAACAATGTCCTTAATACTTTTGATTGTAAAATTTCATAAACCATGGATTTAATATAAAATTATTTTGAAAAATATCACAGAAAGCCTATTAGTTAAAATGTGTTAAAATACTAAACAGATCATTCACTTGTCATTTCTGGGAAAAGAAAGTGTTATGGCCCTTCACAGTAAACAAACCAAAACCATCCACTAACTTTTTTAGAGTAGGTTATTAAGAAATGTTACATAAATGATTAACTGAACCAATTAGTAGTGTATACATTATTGACATATACACACCTCTTTGCCCCGGATTGTTGAAATGTACCCTTACACACAGCTGTGAAATTCATCTTTAATGTATACTTTCCTCTCAGATAATTGGATGGTTAACTTCCTGGGTTATTTTTACTTATACAGTAAAACAAAAGTAAATACATAGTCCAGTTTGACTTATACATTAAAATATTGCACATCTTCTATACACAAGTGATTCAGATTAATATCTATATAGATGCATTTAGAGCTATCTCAGGACTCAAGTTAAACTATGTAGCCCTATGAAGTAATCATTATTATTGCTTTGTCTGCCTTTACCTCAAAATCCAAGTCTGATTATGAATGAAGCACTTAAGGAGATTTTGGATTCCCAAATTTGAGAGGAAATAAATGACAAAATGGGGAAGGTTTTTTGGGGTGGAGCCCTCTTTATTTTCAGTATACTTGTATTTTATTTATAGAAATGCTGACTTTTCTGTGTAGAACCTGATACTGAAGCTCTACAGCCTAAAAAGGCAAAAAGAAAACTGTCTTCATAGTATAAATTTTATTCATCACTTTTACAAGATAATAAAGGAACAGAAATTAGAAGTCATGCTGAGAGTACTGTTTCAATGAACATACTATACATAAAACCACAAAACAGGCAGATAATTTAGGCATCTAGAAACCCCAGCCATTCCTAAAGCAGCCTGAGTGGCCCCAGCACCTTGAGAAGAGCCTGACACTGAGTGCAAGCTGGGCCGAGGCAGGTGAGTGGTGGTGAGCAAGCTCTGTGACTAGAGAGAAGCCAGTACTCTCTGTGATACTCGGGTGGCACTGGTTCAGAAGCCGCTGCTTTCTACCTAAATATATCATTATATTTGAGAGTTTTGTTTAAAAAAGTCTTCAGGGTTTGTTTCAAATGACAATAAAAATTGTTTCAACTCTTAAAAAGGATTTTCTCCCTTAAGTAACTTGTTTGGGTGTTTCATGGAGGCATAAATAGTTCCAGCAAAACAAAGACAGAAGCTGAAAATTAAACTGCTTGTTGCTACCTGGGGATAAAGCGCTTTTTGATGGGAGCATGGATATTAAATATTTTCCTTCTATACTTATCTCTCTGAAAATAGGCTGTTCTTCCTTTTAAAGAATATTCCTAAATAATGGCAGTATTCCAAATATCTGGCAACTATTTCAATTACTTGCCACTTCTCACCCCTCTATGCCAAAAGCCAAAGTTTTTCAATATGTACTTGCCTGGGTAAAGTTCATCTCAAACTGTGTGCATATTTCCTTGCAGTTTCATTTATAGTATAGTGTGACTCACAAACAGTAATCTGATGGCCTGCCTACTAAATAAAAATACAGCATTCTATTTTTAATAATTTATATGCCACCACTTTGTATTGTCTCAATAAATACCTGGTCATCAAAGCTTTTGTGTTGCCTGTTTCTTTGAGGTTTGCTCTAGAATCTCTTGCTTCCAAATACAGCTGCTCTAGCATTCTCTGCCTTCAGAAGATGAGTGCTGTCAGAAATCGAAGTCTATCCAAAAAAAAAAAAAGATCATCCACTTCGAGGTATATTCTTTTAGCAAGTCACTCAAGTTAGCTGTAAGATGACTAAGCTTTTGATGTTAACTAATCCTGTCCATTCCAGCCACCGTGCAAGGTGTTAAAGACCCACGTGACACATGAGGAACAAGAATTAAGTCAGCTGGTCAAAGAGCTGGGCAATTTAATCTCATTCTGGTCTTACGAGCATTCCCTATTCAAACGTTTACAACCAAACTAGATCGACAGGATACAAAACAGGTTCCTCAAGAAATAAAAAGATAGGATAAACTTAAATGGAGTTAAACTACAGTGTGGTCTGAGTCCTGTAGACAACGTGCTGTTGGGCCCTCAGCCACTCCACTCTGAACTACAATGGATGTCGGAGATAAGTTTTTAAAAGTCGCCCCACTTGAAATGAGAGCTCTGACAAAAAGCTATGTGTAGCTAGACCCAACACATTCCATTTTTCTCAATTTTACTATACCAAGTTTGTCCGTTTCCATCAGACAGGGCCAGCACCTGACATACCAATAAAAGAAACTAAGTCCTTCCCCAGGTTAGACCAGGAAGTTCATGGACTGGTTATAAATTGCTAACATTAGTCCAACACTTTTACCTCAAGTAATACAATCCTAATTATAAGAATAACTAAGAGAAATTCATATTAGCTGAAGACTTCAGTTGTCTGAACTGTACTTAATGCCTCAAACTGTAAATTACTAGAAAAAAAAAAAAAACCTACCACTTAGAAGTGGCATGCCTGGACCTCAGGCATCCAAGTCTTCCAGGCACTTATTTAATGACACTATCAGACACTATCTGAACGCAGCGAGTGCATGAATCCCTGGTGGATAGGTCTGAGAATGTCAATTTGCCACACCCTGCCAAACTACTGATGCACATCCGGTGAGAACGACTGACTCTTGCAAATCAACTGAGTTATATAAACATACCTGATGATTCAATCTTTATGTATATGGCTTTCTTACCGTCAGATTATTTTCAGTTAAAAACAGTCCCTCGTGGATCCAGCATGAAAAGTGGGCTATTTATTCTCTTTCCGTAACATTTCCCCGTCTTTCACAAACAGCACTTGACTTTCATCTGTGTAGGGAGCATGGGACCCAAGACTGTATTACAGCCACAGGGAGTGGGTCTGCAGCCTGCACCAGTCTGAAGAAGAGATATGTCTGCTGGGCTTCAGCAGGGAACTGCTACCAGCAATGCGTTCTACAGCTGCCATGTGCAGCCTGAAAGTTAAAGGAGTCGAGACGAAAACACAACTCTCAAGTCCCAAACAAGTCTAGCCCTAGAGATCTCAGTTCTGGGGGCATAGGAGACTTCATTTTTATAAGATAACTCACCCTGTTTGGCTTTTGGTTACTAGCTTTTAAAAAAAATTAATAAAATGAAATATTTCTAGTACATTTTTAATGAAAAATCTTTCCCAGAATAGAAAGCTTAATATCCCCATCCACATGGGTCTAAAACAATGACTAAGACTGAGTGAACATGCAGTTTAGTTAAGCATTAACACCCCACACGTTTCCAATTTACTCCATTTAGTATTCACCATCATCTTTTGCCCCCACACAGGTTCACGTCAAACATTCATTATGTAATACGCTGACAATTATAAATACAAAATTCCTACTCCGAAGCTAGCATGTGATGATGGCGTTAAGACAGTTCAATAACAGAAACCATTTCACTGGAAACACAGAAAAGCTCAAACATTTTAAAGTACTGAATTTAGACTCTAACCACAAGTTCAGTAAAATAAAAGTCACCACAAAATTATCTGTTCAAATTGAAGAATAAAGTTATCAAATACTCCGCCAAGAGCTCTTTTATGGACCATAACAAAGAAATCTACTTCTTAAAAAAAATCCATAAAACAATCCAAAAGAAATTGCACAAAAGGACCACTGAAGTTTTCATGGGCTACTTTAGGTAAGTACCTCCAAAAACTCAATCAGTAAACATTGTCTAGGCACCTATGAAGGAAGATACAAGTACAAACAGAAATGGTTGTTTGCATTTATTTTCTACTTTAAAAAGGTATGTCAATTTATATGCAAAGTAGGTGTGATTCCTAGCACCAGACAAAAATGCAGCAAGCGTACCTTCAGACATTTCCCTTTCACTTAGGAGCTGTCCAAATCACTTAAATGTATTCTTTGGAATTTCTCTTCTAACTGACCACTATTAACCTCTATAAAAAGATTCCCTTTCACTAACACTTTTACCTTCACTATAATTTAACACTAGCACAAAAAGTATTTCATAATTTTTTATTGATGGCATTTATCCCATGGTTTAACATGTTAATTATACTGTAATAAACATGGCTTAATATTAAACTTTTCCTTATTATCCAAAGTCACCACAGTCCATTTCAGTAAATATAAAAATATATGCTTAATACTTTGTACAATACTGGTTTTTGGTCCAAACAAAAACTGGATCAGAAAAGCCAATAAACTCACTTTAAGAATCCCCAATTTTTTTTTTAAAGGTTTCCAAATGGATTTAGGCAACTTTGAATAATGGGATTTACATAATAAAATCTGAGACGAGACTAAACAAACAAAAAAAATTTCTAACACAAAATTAAAATTTCAAGTTCACAGATTTATGTTATGCCAAAAAAGTACAGAAACAAGATTGTATTTACACAAGTTTCATAATAAAATAATGAAAAAGGCAAGACAGGTGATAGTCAGAAGAATGACAATATAGAAATAGCATATAATTATTAAATGGAGAATGAACTAGATCTAACAAGTCCTTAGATGGACCATTCTTTAATCAGGCTTCCTCTATCAGAAAATTTTAGTGCACGATACACCCAACTCACTCACTTCACACATACACCAGCACAAACTCAGCATAGAAATCATTCATTTCAACATCCTCTAATCTATACAGAATTCCTCAGATATAATTACAATTTCAATGCGTTCCATAAACGCACATCAACGCACATGGGGGTGCAGACGAAGAGGTTCTATACAAAGCCATTCTCTGAGCAGGCTCGATTCCTGGGTTCTGCCAGCCTATGCCAAATCAGTGAATAATTTGCTGGATCATAAAATAATTTTGCTGAAGAATCAGTCACCAGTCTAGCTATTATTTTTTTTGAAAAGGGGGTGGGAGAGGTGAAGTTGGGCTTCTAGAAAGAAAAAAGGAGGAAAATTCCCAAATCAAAGGAGTCCTTAGGCAGATCTGACTTCAGATAACCCAGTATCATGGTACAATCCAGTATCTGAAAGCAGTGCACCAGCTGTTAACAGTGTAACACATCATGACCTTTATTTCCTGCGTCTAACAGCAGTCTTTATCTTTCGACCAGAAAGTGAAGTTCCAGAAGAAGAGAACATGCTTTTCGCATTTGACCTGTGAAAAATAAAAACTCTGTAACGTGACATGATGCTCACATAAAATCTCACAATCATAACACTGTGTGACTGGTGACGGGGGGTGGGGAGACAGTGTTGAAGGAAGCACACTCTGTTACACCCTGTACCTACAACATTCGCGCGCACTCACACACCCACCCCAAGCTATTTTTCTTGGGTTATGCGCCTCCAAAACTTTAATATGGTAAATTGATGGAGAACATACTTATTTTACCTCAGCTATATCACACCTTGGTGATTCTAAACACACACACACAGACACACACACACACACACACACATCTCAACAAAAAGTTCTCTTACCCCACAGTAAACGCTGCCGAAGTCTGGCTAAACTGAAAGCCCCCTGAGCCAGAGGGCTGGGCTGAGGCCGCAGGTGTGCTGGGGCTCGCACCAAATGTGAACACTCCTGATGGACTGCTGTTGTTGGTGAAGTTGAAATTTGTAGTAGTGCTGCTGCCAAACTGGAAAACGGAACCTGAAACAGTTGAAGCAGAAAAACTTCACTACGGTGAAAATGACGGTTTTTCTACTGAAGGGTTAAGTTCTCATATGGTCACTTAAAGCAAATTAGGTGGTTTCTCTATTGACAAAATATACACCTGACACCCTCCAACAAGTGACCCAACTCACCCCTGACCAAGGAGAAAAAGGGCAGAGAGGACTTTCTGAGATTGTGGAATCAACATATTGAGCTCTATCGCTTTCAAAAATTATGTTAAAATCACACTAAGGGGAATTTTACAAAGACAGGGAGAGAAAGAGATGACAACAAAATTTAGAAGCTGAGGCTGGGTGTTGCCACCACCAGGAAGCCAGGCTGCAGAAGAGAGTGCTCAAACTGACCTGGGCAAACTGCTGAGATGGAAGGGGAGAATGTAACCTAGGGACCAAGACATCAGAGCAGCCGAGAGCGCTCAGTGGTGGCCGTAAATCAGCCCCTCAAAACTGCAGACTGCTGGGACAGACGGCTCCAGGGCAGTGGCTGTGTAGTGAGGAGGGCTTCCCTGTGGCTCACACAGGAAAGACTGCCTGCAATGCAGGAGACATGGGTCCAATCCCTGAGCCCAGAAGATCTCCTGGAGAAGGGCATGGTTACCCGCGCCAGTATTCTTGCAGAGAGAATTCCCACGGCCAGAGGAGCTTGGTGACGCAAAGTGTCGGACAAAGCACTTGTGAGGAATTTTTATTCAGAAATTTTCTGACTGAGAAAGTATCGCCAGTCTTCTGTTATAGCCTCCGCTTATGCATATCCTAGTATTCCAGAAAATTCAGAACTACATCATTCTTGAAGGCTAGTAGACTACAATGAAACTAAAAGGTTATTACTTACTTCTATAAAATCTCACTCTCATAGTAAAATGACAGTTGCTTTGCATTTTGGCTATGTGTACTTTAAGGAAAGAAGATAATTTATTAATTATCTAGTTAAATAAGATGTATGCTTAAACAAGTATTTATTAAAAAATGCCAAACTAACACTTTGGATAATTAAGTTTGAAAATCTACACTGAAAATTGAATTAATGAAACTTAGTAGTACTCTGGAATCAAAAACTCAGCATCTAAAAAAAAAACCACCAAAATTTAGAAGCTGGAAGCATGACTGGAGCCAAACACTAAACTGGTAGCAAGAGAAAGCACAGAAGTCACTAACCATACCCACAAGGTTTAGGAAGTGAGAATGAAGACTGACCGGAAAAAAAAAAAAAAAAAAAAGGCAGGATAGTAGAGTATTTGTTTAAGAAGCAGATACCTAGATCAATCCCTCCTCAACAAACAGGATGAGAACGCTCCTCCTCTACCTAGCAGAAGTACAGACCTTTAGTCTCTGGAGAGGCCTCTGGACCGGGGCACATCACACACAGATGCAAGGATGCCTACTGAAAATAGACGGACTAGGAGCGGGTTGAGCACAACGAATACTGAGAACTGCAGAGTTCCACCCTAACTCAGCTCCCCAAACACTGGCAATCAGGAGTATTTATGCCCCTCAGACAGGAAGGAGACTTGAAGAATCTTCTCTGGGGAATGTGACAGTCTAGAAGGAGAAACCTAAAGATAACTAACATTCAGCTCTTGACAAGAGGACAAGCCAGTTAGATAAACCTACAATAATATTAAAATTAAACCCCTTGCCCAATGGGCAAAGAACCTGAACAGACATTTCTCCAAAGACAACATATGGGCATATATAAAAAAGATGCTTGACCGACCTCACTAATCATCAGGCGGGAATGCAAATCAAAACCACTAGGAGATATCATCTCTAAGAACAGCTATTGATAAGAAACAGCAAATATTGGCAAGGATATGGAGAAAAGTGAATCCCTGTGAACCACTGGTGGAAATGTAAATTGCCGCAGCCACTAAGGCAAACAGTATGGAAGCTTCTCCAAAAGTTAATGAGAGAACTACAATATGATCTAGCAATCCCATTCTAGGTATTTACCCAAAAGACTTGAAACCAGGATCTCAAAAAGATACCTGGACTCTCTTATTCACTGCAGCATTATTCACAATAACCTAAGTAGAAACAACACAAATATTCCCAGACACATGCATAGATAAAGGAAATAATGATGTGTCCACATAAAATGGAATATTAATCTTGCAATTTGAAAAAAACAACACATCTGGAGGACATAAGTGAAATAATGCATGAGTTCACTTCTATGAGGAATTGGAAATAATCAAATTCACACAAGCTAAAAGAACGGGGGCTGCAGGGAGAGGCGGGGGTGGGGAGAAACGAGGAGCCGCTGTTCAGAGCAGGTGTGAAATGTCAGCTATGCAAGATGCTCAGAGTCTAGGACTCGGTCACACAACACCGTGCCTGCAGTTGACAATACTGCATGTATTACGATTAAAAAACACAAAACCCAAACACTATGAGTAACAGGCAAGAAGCACCAGACATTTGAAGAAAGTATTTCATAAGAAACACCAAGACTGAAGTCAGAATGGCTGTAATCCAAAAATCTACAAGCAATAAATGCTGGAGAGGATGTGGAGAAAAGGGAACTCTCCTACACTGTTGGTGGGAATGTAAACTAGTACAGCCACTATGGAAAACAGTGTGGAGGTTCCTTAAAAAGCTGCAAATAGTCCTGCCATATGACCCAGCAATCCCACTGCTGGGCATATACACTGAGGAAACCAGAATTGAAAGAGCCACGTGTACCCCACTGTTCATCGCTGCATTGTTTACAATAGCCAGGACATGGAAGCAACCTAGATGCCCATCAACTGACGAATGGATAAGAAAGCTGTGGTACATATACACAATGGAATATTACTCAGCATTAAAAAAAAATTCATTTGAAGCAATTCTACTCAGATGGACCGAACTGGAGCCCATTATCCAGAGTGAAGTAAGCCAGAAGCAAAAACAACAATACAGTATACTGACACACATATATGGAATTTAGAAAGACAGTAACAAGAACCCAACATGTGAGACAGCAAAAGGAACGCAGATGTTTAGAATAGACTCGTGGACTCTGTGAATGAGGGAAAGGGTGGGATGATATGGGAGAATGGCATTGAAACATGTTAATTATCATATGTCTAATCAATTGCCAGCCCAGGATTGATTCTCGGGGCTGGTGCATCGAGATTTCCCGGGGGGGAGGGAGGAGGGAGGGAGGAGGGAGGGGTTTCTGGAGGGGGAGCATATGTAAACCCATGGTGATATCATGGCATTGTATGACAAAAACAATAAAAGGGAGGAAAAAAAAAAAGAAACACCAAGACTGAAGCAATAATAAAGAAAAGCAATTTGGAGAAAACTAAGCAAAAGCTATCAGATGGAAAAACAAAACAAAACCTCATTATTAACATCCTCAAGATAACCCTTATAAAACAAAAGCAGAAGGATCAGGTGTGCTTCAAGATAAAATTGAGGAAATCTTCCCAGGAAATATAACAAAAGTGAGAGAAAAAGGGAAAAAAACAGAAGACAAAAAAGAATGAGGCACAAAATCTCCAAAGAAATAATTCAAGAAAATTTCCACGAAAGAAGCTTGTAATAAATAGGACACACTGCCTTCCTAACATCATCCAAGGATAAAAATGGATCCAGACCAAGAAATATCCTTATAAGCAGAACACTGGAGGCAAAAAAAAAAATACTCTAATGATACTGTCAGAAAAAAAAACAGATGAAAGCAAAAATAAAGAGACTTCAAGAGCAACTCTGGGAGCTCGAACATCCACAATGGGAAAATGCCCTCAAAATCATAAAAAAAAAAAAAAAAAAAAGTAATTTCCATTCTAAATATATATTCAACCAAAATCTGACCCAACATGGGGGCAGAATAAAGATCCTTCCAGAAATATAAGGTCTTAAACTTTTCTTCCCTGTGTCTTTAAGAAATCATGGGAAGATTTATTCTTCCAAAACAAGGGCGTAAGAAGGAAGAAGATGACACTCAGGAAACAGATTCCTTTAAGAGGAAGCTGAAGGGAATCTCTGTTAGAATGGCTAAAAAGAGACCCCCCCAAGGGGACTTCCCTGGTAGCCTAGCGATTAAGAATCCACTTGCCAATGCAGGGGAGGCAGGTTCGATCCCTGGTTTGGGAACGAAGACCCCACTGTGCCATGGGGCCACTAAGCCCACACACCACAACTAGAAAGGAGTCCATGAACAGGAAGAAGAGATCCCTTGTACCACAGTGAAGATCCTGATGCAGCCAAATAAATAGATAAAACTAAAAGTAAGATAGAGGCCTTCAAGATCACAGTTAGGCAAAGCTACAATGTCTGCTAGAAGGAGTAGGTTAAAAGATATACGAAGACTGGCATCACCCTGACACCAAAATCAGACAAAGGTGTCACAGGAAAAGAAAATTACAAGCCAGTATCAATGATGAACATCAATGCAAAAATCCTCAACAAAGTATTAGCAAATTGAATCCAACAATACATTAAAAGATGTACCATGATACCCAGAGATGCAGTAATTTTTCAATATCCACAAATCAATGTGATACACATCAACAGACTGAAGAATAAAATAATACGATCATCTCAATAGAAAATATTTTTGACAAAATTCAACATCCATTTAAGGTAAAAACTCTCCAGAAAGTGGGCATAGATGGAACATACCTTGACATAATAGAGGCTATTGTGACAAGCCCACTGCAAACATATTCAACAGAAAGCATTTTCTCTAAGGTCAGGAATAGGACAAGGATACCCACTCTCACCACTTTTATTCAACAAAGTTTTGGAAGTCAGAGAAGAAAAGGAAATAAAAGGAATACAAATTATAAAGGAAGAAGTGAAACTGTCACTGTTTGCAGATGACATATATACAGAGAAAACCCTAAAGACACCACCAGAGTTTATCAATGAATTAAGTACAGTTACAGAAATCTGCTGCATTTCTATACACTGATGATGAACTATCAGAAAGAGAAATTAAGGAAACAATCCCATTCATCATCACATCAAAAAGAGTAAAATACCTAAGAATAAACCTACCTAAGGAGGTAAAATATCGGTACTCAGAAAACCATAAGATACTGATGAAAGAAACTGAAGACAACACAGAGGGAAAGATATACTAAATTTGTGGACTGGAAGAACTAGTATTTTTTAAAGGGCCATACTACACACAGCAATCTAGAGGTTCAATTCAATCCCTATCAAAATACCCATACCCATGACATTTTTCACAGAACTAATACTATTTTTAAGATTTTTTTGATATGGACCATTTTTAAAGATTCTATCAAATTTGTTACAATACTGCTGCTGCTGCTTTTTTTTTTTAATGCTTTGTTTTTTGGCTGCAAAGCATATGGGATTTAAGCTCCCCAACCAGGGACTGAACCCACATCCCCTGCATTGGAAAGTGAAGTATTAACCACTGGACTGCCAGGGAAGTCCCTAATAATTTTAAAATTTGGATGGAAACACAAAAAACCCACATAGCCAAAACCACCTTAAGAAAGAATAGAGCTGGAGGAGTCACACACCTCCTGGCTTCAGACTATACCACAAAGCTACAGTAATCAAAACAATGCAGTATAGGCACAACAAACAGATACACAGATCAAGGAACACAACAGAGAGCCCAGAAATAAACCCACACACTAATGGTCGTTAGTATATGACAAATGAGGCAAGAATATATAACGGAGAAAAGACAGTCACTCCAATACGTGGTACTGGGAAAACTAGATAGCGACATGTAAATGAGTGAAATCAGAATGTTTTCTCACACCATACACAAAAATATAAAGACCTAAACCTAAGACCAGAAGCCATAAAGCTCCTTCAAGAAAACAAAGGCAGAAAACTCTGACACAAATTGTAGCGATATTTTTTTGGATCAGTCTCCTAAAGCAAAAACAAACAAATGGAACCTAATTAGACTTCAAAGCTTTTGCACAGCAAAGGAGACTATCAAAATGGGAGAAAATATTTGCTAATGACATGATAAATAAGGGGTTAATATCCAAAACATATGAACAGCTCATATAACTCAACATCAATAAAACAAACAACCTAACAAAAACTGAGCAGAAGACTTGAATAATCATTTTTTCTGAAGAAGATATCCAGATGGTCAACAGGAACATCAAAAGATGCTGAACATCAGAGGAATGCAAATTAAAACCACAATGAGATATCACCTTACACCTGTAAGAATAGCTATCATCAAAAAGAACACAAATAACAAAAGTTAGCAAGGATGTAGAGAAAAAAGAACCCTCATACACTGTTGGTGGGAATGTAAATTGGTGCAGCTACTAATCATTGCAAAACAGTAAGGCAGTTTCTCAAAAAACTAAACACAGAGCTAGCTTATGACCCAGCAATTTCACTCCCAGGTACATATTTGGAAAAAAAAACCCAAAACATTAATTCCAAACTATACATGCATCCCAATCAATGTTTATAATAGCACGATAAGGAAACAACTCAAGTACAAATGAATGAATAAAGAAGATGTAGTGTGTATGTGTGCGTGCTTTCTCGTGGCCGAGTAGTATGCCACCACACACAAAGAAAGGATGAAATTTTGCTATTTACAACATGTACGGGCTTGAAATGGAGCATACAAAGTGAAGAAAGTCAGAGAAAGACAAACACTGTATGATATCCCTTATCTGAGGAATCCAAACAATATAACAAACTAGTGAATATAACAAAAAGGCAACAGACTCACAGATGCACAGAAAGAATTTCTGGTTGTTAGTGTGAGAAGAAATGGTAAGAGCCAAAACAGGGGAGAGGTTAAGGGATACAAACTACTCTGTACACAGTAAGTTATAAGGATACAACATGGGGAACGTGGCCAATGTTTTATAGTAACTATAAATGGAGTACAACTTTTAAAAACTGTGGATCAGTATGTTGTACACTTACATAATACTGCTGATCAACGAGATCAATAAAAAATCAAAACTAAAAGCCAATACAAAAACTTAAAAAAATTGTGGTAAAATTTCAGATACTGAGAAATAGCCAAAATATTTGAAAAAACTGAAAATATTTAGATACAAATGGGAGAAGAAAATATTAACCCTGAGAAGAAATCACTAATGCTAGGAAAAACCAAATTTTGTATAGGAAAGAAAATCACAGTACATCATACAATGTTTGCATATTCAGCATAGTGATCTACCCATACAATATCACTCTATTAGAACTGAAGGCACTGTTAGCTGTGTGAAACCTAAACTCTTGAATTTTGTATTGGGGGGGTGCGAATCATTAAATCCTGATTAAAATGATTATCATATGTCACAGAACAGGAGGAATTTTGCCACATGTACTAGCTAACAAAATACTAACATTCAAAAGACATAAAAGAGTTTCTACAAATCAATAAGCAAAGCAAAACAACCAATTAGTATAAGGGCCAAAAAAAATTACAAAAAGAATTCACAAAAAATGAAATCAAGTAGGATCCAAATATGAAAATCTTCACTTAATGCTGCAAGGATGTGAACTGGCACAATCTGTCAGAAAGAGTGTGTATAATCTTTTGATGTACTAAGATGCATGCCTTTCAATTTGCAACCCCTTTTCCAGGTATAAACCTTAGGAAGACATGAATGTGTGTCCCAGGGCACATGAACAGGACTGTGCAGAGCTGCGTGTCCCGATAGCTAAGAAAAACTCAAACTTTCATCAACAGGATACAGATAAACTGCTATATTCATAGTGATTTACTCTACAGGATGAAAATGAACAAATGACTGCCTTAAAAACGTTTAACTGGGGACTTCCCTGGTGGCCCAGTGGTTAAGAATCCACCTGCCAATTAGGGGACACGACCCCTGGTCCGGGAAGGCGCCATGTGCCTGTGCTCGGCAGCACAAGAAGCCGCTGCTGCGAGAAGGCAGTGCGCTGCAGGGGAGCCTCCGTCCACTGCAACCAGAGGACGCCGAGCGCAGCAGCGAGGACGCAGCACAGCCAAACATGAATAAATGAATACACAGTAAATAATTTTTTTAAAAATTGCACCTATTTGTTAAAAAAAAAAAAAAAAAGGGTGCTTCACTGTATTGGGAAAAGAGTTGGGAATGCTGTTTATTTACAGGTAAATCTAAACATACACGTCTCTATTCTGCCAAGTACAAGAGACCAAAGAAAAGAGACATGCATGGTTTCAAAATTCAAAGGAAAAAAAAAATCATACTGAAGACATACAGAACTCAAGTAGGGATACAAACTACACCCTTACTGCATACTTACTGGAATTAGGAGCTGTTCCAGCGCCAAATGCAGACTGACCAGGCTGCTGTCCAAACACGGGAGGCTGTCCACTGCTTGACACTGTCCCAAAAGTAGGGGGTGCAGGCTGAGAACCAGCAGAAAATAGCGCCCCTGAAGATGATATAGATCCAAAGCCTGGGGGGTTAGGCTGGCTGGCACCCTGACTTGGTCCAAACGTTGGGGTCTGGTTAGCACCGAACGCTGGACTGGCAGACGGTGCTGAAGGTCCAGTGCCAAACACAAAGGAGGATCCTGGAGACCCAGAGAAACACTGAGATCACCACGGAGGGCTAAACAGGAGATAATCCTCAAGAAACGTCTATCAACGGAAAAGCACATTTCAAGTTTCTTTGCAGACTCTTACCTTGCTGAACAGATCTTATCAGGACACGTTTTGAATTACTGACGAAAAAAATACAATGCTTGCTACCATTATTTACTAAAACCATACAGAATCCATAAACAAAAACTTCAATTAACAAGACTCCTATCTTGCAGCCAAAAATGTTTAGGTCTTTAAATATCTAAGAAGACAACTGATCTCCTATCAGGAAAGCAACATACTGCAGATACCACTAAGTGACCATGTATCCACTGCATAAAGAGGACTCACGTCTAATAAAATAATCTTTGGTGTCCGGTTATTTACAACATTAAAAAGAAAACACTTGAACAAACTAAAGATTACACTCCTAATGAGATTAGGAAAACTGCTTCCAAGAGTTAATTACATTAAATTCAAAAGGTACATCATTCCGCACTGAATAATTCCAACATCCCAGAGATGACCTGAAGACAGCCATGCTTTCCTGTGATACTATATGCAAGAGTCCATCTACTTTTCATGAGAGCCAATCCAACTACAACATGCTTTTGTCTTTTTAAAACCTACCTGCAGAGCTAGATGTGGTTGTAGCTCCAAAGTTGAAGCCAGAAGTTGCAGTATTATTACTGCTGGCTCCTGGACCAAAGACAAACGGGGAGACAGCTGTGCCCGTGCTTGACGTGGTTGCTGGTTTGCTCTCTTGAGAAAATAGCAAAGACTGAGATGTACTAGATTCGGCAGCGTTTCCAAAGGCAGAGCTGCTCACGGGATTGCTGGCCTGTCCAAACACAAAGGCAGCCACAGGCGCACTGGAGGTCGAGGTGGAACTGCCAAATATGCCACTACCAGCTGAAGTGGCTGGTGCACTTGAATTAGAGGAACTGCTGTTCAAGAAACTAAAAACTGGCTTGGCCGCACCTTGATCTGTAAGATGGAAATTAAGAAAAACAAAATTCTTTAAGAACAAGTAATACCAGAAGGCATTTCTTCCTACCCCAAAATCTGAGTCCATTAGAAAATAGATTCATTAAGATTTTAATATAGATTAGTTCATCGAATGGAAGTTTGTTAAATTCTGATATAGTCAAGTACATAAAAATTTTCATATATGTATATGTGTATTTGCAAAATATACATATTTCTTTACATACTCCTTAAGTCCAAATCTCCCTGGACACCAGGTCTGGACAGCAAATTCAGATAGTGGGAGATAGTTACACTTTCCTAAACTTGATTTTGCAGATTTATATTAGCAGGACTGTAACTTCAGTCTATCTGAACAAAGGCCAACTCTTTTTGTAACCTTTGCTGACTAGTGCACCCTCTGCTCACCAATTTGTAACTCTACAACATCTTAAACTTCCAAACCTCTACAGCTACTGTTGCTAGACTGTTTCAAATACTGTAGCTTTACAGTATCGCTCAATATTAGTAGGGCAAACCTGACAGTATGTCAGCCCTTCTCGCCACAATTTCTTGTAAGTTTTCCCTTCCATGTGAATTTTTAGAATTATTTTCACTTGTTAAGCTCACAAAAATTCTTCTAAGAACTGAAATTCTATTGGGGTGAGGTAGAGAGGAAAGGATATTCACTCAGGAACAAGTATAAAATACCTCTTTTATGTTCTTTTATTTATCATGTTGCAGGTTCTGCTGATATTATAAAACACAAATTGGAACTGTTAGAAAATATAAATGGGATATGCTACCAAACTATTCACTCTTGATTTGCAGAAAAGCTATTGATTTTTTCTATGGTGACCCTGAATCCAGCTACTTTTAGTAAAAGACTTTAAAAAAAAAACTTGTTCCAATAATATCTCAATTCCACCACTATCTACTAGAGAGGGCTGGTCACACTGCAGTATGGGCACCAGTATAACTGACAATAAATTTAATAGGTCCCTTTCAACTTGCTTAATAGGATGTTTAAAATGTGTATTTCAGTGGAAATAGTATAGTGATACTAGGATTACATTTGATTAGACCCTATCTCATTTTTATTCCTCCTAAATAATAATGGATAATTTAGTTTTTGCTCTGTTTGAAGGGTGTTTTTCAATTTAAGGAAAATTTTATAGATAAAAACTGCTCGTACCTAGGTGCTGAATTCCATACAAATTTTTTCAAGTTAATTTTTTCATTTTCTTGTGTTTCCAATTTATTATTCAAAAGTGATCATGGGTATTCAACTTTTGATTCTTTGCTTGTCTGAAAACATCTGTATGTTGCTCTTACAGTCTGATAGTATTTGACTGGTTAACAGAATTCTCAACTCAAGACCATTTTTTCACTTTCTGGTCCGTGCTCTACTGTTTTCAGCATTCCAAGTTACAAATGAGAAGTCTGAGGCTAATCTGATAATCTATTTGCGGCAAACTCTTTTCTCTGAAAGCATTCAGGATTTTGGCCCTGTTGTCCTAAAATTTCACTGGTCCTTCGCAGTGAACACCTCATTTCTGTTTTTAGGACCAGTGGCCTTCTTTACATGTGGGGAGTTTTCTCCTGTTGCTTCTTTGATATTTCCTTCACACTGTCCTCATCTTCTAAGCACTCCTATTCCAACGGAGCTTGTGGGTATGGCTTAGATGGATCAATCTGTTCTTTTACATTGTGTTCTGGGAAATTCCAGTTCACTAATCCGATTATCAGCTGTTTTTTTTTTTTTTTCCTTCCTGCTACTTCAGTCCACGCAGTGATTTTTATTTCACCAATTATGTTTTTGTTTTTTTACTTTTAAGAATGCTACTTCATTTTTTTCTTCGGGATTTTCATATCCACCTCTATATATGAAGGCCTGTACATAAAGATTTTATTAGAAAGTATTTCCTGAGCTTAAGGAAAAAAATGCTAATCTTCCTGAATAGTGTGTGGCAATTCTGATTTTAAAAGTTCAAACAGAAGGGAAAAAGTCACAGACAAATGTGCAAAATATTATAGGCTTTCCATTAGAGCTACATCTCTCAAAATCAGACCTGCAGATAACTTCGTCAGAATCACGGAGGGTGGAGGAGGGGATGGCGGGGGTAGTATGGAGCAGTTAAAACGGAAAGTCCTCTACTCCTTCCCAGAGTTCTGACTGGTACTGTCTCAACTACGTCCAGTGTAAACCATCCCTTGACTTGCTGCATTTGTTGACACCTTGTAAAAAAAAAAAATGTTTAATGCTTACCAGCTGCAGTACTGGTTTGAGCTCCAAAAGCAAAAGCAGGCTTTGCTGGCTGCTCGGATTCCTTTTCAGATGGTTTCACCACGCTGAAACTAAAGGTTGACTTGGAAGAGCCCTCATCTTTGGTGTGCTCTGAATTCCCAAAGGAGAACACTGGTGCGCACTTAGGCTCTTCGCTGTCAGCTTTCTTCCCAAACACGAGAGATGTGGAAGTGACAGGCTCCTGCTGTTTCTCTTCTGTCCTTCCCAAAACAAATAACGAGGCCGATGGCAGAGGGGCAGGGTCCACGCTGCCAAAAGTGAACCCTCCTTTGGTGGCAGGTGTTTCTTCCTTTTTCGCTTCTGAAGTCTGACACGTGAAGGGAGCCACAGACACACTCTTGGTGTCTGTGGTTACAAAACTGATGCTGCCCTTACTCTCAGAGGTCACCACGGTGTCAACAGCAGCAGGAGGGGGAGGGTTAATGACACCTGAACCAAAGCTAAAGCCTGTCGATGAAGATTTAGGCAGTTCTTCTTTCTTTTCTTGCTGCCCGACACTAGACACCCCGAACTGAAATGGAGCTAAAGGAGCTGGATTGCTTAAACCAGAAGAAAGTCCAAACTTAAAGTTATTGTCATTTTTACTGTCTTTTTTGACTTCTTCAGGTTTAGAATCAGATGAAACTCCAAATTTAAAATCTCCTATGGGTTTAGAAAATTTGAAGCCTTCACTCAATGGGTTTGCAGAACCCGAATCTGATGACACACCGATTTTGAAGCCTCCTTGATCTCCAAATTTAAAGTTCCCACTGTTGGCTAATGTCTGAGAGGGCCCAGAAGAGGGTGATGGGATGCCAAACTTGAAAGATGAGGTTGCTGCATTCGAAGATGAGGAAGATGTGCCGAAGCCTTCAAAAACAGAAAGACACCACACAGACACTGGATTAATATTACCAAATACCATCCAGTCACACAAAACGTCGACCTTGAAAAGTAGGGAGACAGAACAGCTCAGACCAGGCCTACTTCGAAGAGCATTAGTTTAACAATGACAGCGAACACGAACCAAGCTGCCCCTCCTTCAGCATAAGAAGTATGCTCGATCCTCACAGCCACATTTCATCTATCAGACTGACAGAGATCAAACAAGTTTGATAAATCAGTGCTGGTGACGAGACTAGGAGTAACAGACAGTCTTGACAAGGCAGGTGGATGTGTAAATCAGCACAAAGTTGGTAGGAGGCAACTTGTCAACATTTACCCTAAATTACAAACACAGGTACCTTTGACCCAGCAAGTCTACAGCTGAGTCTATTTGAATGATAAACTCATAGTATCTAAAATGCCATACGCCACGCAGGCAGCTGTAAATGAAGAACTTAAGACACGTCCAAGCTAATCTGTGGTAATGGCAAGGTGCAGAGAGGTGATGGTGCCTACAACCTTTCCTAACAAGTAGAGAGAAGAAAGAATACAGAGGAGAGAAGTACATTCGCTTGTGATGTACATAAAGAAATGTTGAAAGAGATACAAAAAACTAACCAGAGCTGACTACTGCTGTTGATAGGGCAGGAAGGATGGGAAACGAGCCAATGAGGACAAGAAATAGTCCTTTCACTGTGAGTCCTGTCATAGCTTGCTTCTTAAATCTTATGAGTAAATGTGTTATTTAACTTAACAATTCAAGTATTTAGCATGAAAACAACCAGAATCATATGAGTGGAAGCATTATTTTAAAAGATAAAAATACTATAATGACAAGATCAAAGTCTTAGTTTCAGAATGCTTTTCTGTAGCAGAATAAACTAGAAATTAAGCCCCTGGCTGACTGGCTCCACACACAGATGAACGGTACCAAGGTATGTACCGACTGTTCCCACTTACCCACATTAAATTAACAAGTGACAGCCAAGCACTTGTGAAGAGCACTTGTCTTTACATTTCCCTCCCTTTAATGGTTACCTACCCAACTGTCTTTCCCTAAGAAACTTACTTGAAAAATTACATCAGCATCTCAAGAGCAAATGGCTACTAACCACATGGGCTTTAAAATGCCTTATGTGACATCGGACAGAAAGCGGAAAAATAAAGGGGTCAAAGACAATAATTAACTAATTATCACCTCTGCCTCAAAGGAGTTCAAAGGCACTTCTGCCTCAGAAAGAAGGTTTAAGGTATGGTGATTACTACTGGTGGAGAAAATGGGAAAGAGATCGGGAGGCAACAGCTCCAGAATGAGCTTTAGTGATCTCCTAAAACCCAAGTGCACTGTTCTTCCGACCAGCTGCAACCCTTAGTCACGTAATTACTTCAGCGGGCTGCAACAAGCATTTTCCTTCTCAAAGGAAAACCAGTAAAATAGCAAATGTATATCCTCACTCCTGACCAGCAAATAATTCAACTACATAGTAATTCAGAGACAGATTATGAGCTAAAAGTCGTTTTACAAGCGTTTTCAAGAATGGTTTTAAAAACAGAGCTGTGTGCAAACACTTCACTTTATAAGGAGGCACTTTACCATCACCTCACCTGTGAACTCGGGCTTTGTGTGTGGCTTTACACTTTCACATGCTATACATTTGGTAGAATCTGCTTTATTCTCCACTAGGCACACTTCACAGTTCCAGCTTCCCTCAGGTTTCTTGAATTTGTTCAATCCTAGGCAGCCTCCAGATGACAGGGAGACCGGGGGGACCGTGCTGCTGCTTGAAACAGGTACTGGACTTCCTAAAAAACAAAGCAAAAATACAAAATTCCAGTTTACATTATGTCACGATCTCCATGACACCCCTAAGTCCAAAAGAACAATTTTTATCAGTGTTTCCTATTAAGATAAACAAAATGCCAGAAATACAAACATCACACTGTTAATAACGGTTCAGACATCTCAGATTTCTTTTAGTCTCATAAATGAGCAACTCACACTCACCCTGCTCAGTGATAAGTGTCCTCTTAACCCCAAGGTTGAAGAGCCATGATTTTTTTTTTAAAAAAGTGATTAAAAAAAAAAAGTGATGCTCACAGATCAGAGCATAAAAGACTAAATTTTTCTTAATAATGTTTGTCAAATTTTGTTAAGCATCACAGATTATAAAACGTAAGTTGTAAATCGTAGGCAATAGCCTAACACATAAAATACACAGCCATGGCCATATTAATTTCAAGATTTCAAAGCACAGATCTCTGACTTTGAAATGACCATTTTTGCACAGAAGTGTTCTATTATCCACTTTGCAATTCAAGTCGACATGACCTACTATGTTCAAGGCATTTCTGTTAAAAGGTAGCCATGTTACAGACATTGATTAAGCACTGTAATGTTCTTAGGTTCTGGGAATATCAAGATGAATAAAGTGTCGATTCTAAAGGTGCTGCTGGTCTAAAAAGGGGAAAGTCAAACAAACGTAAATGCATAGTACCACCATCGCCAAGATGGCGCGACAAATCATCTAAACAAGCGCACAGAGAAGACATTACTACGAGACAGGAGGAGGATTCACGGAGGTCATATTTACACTTTTAAGCAGAACTAGCGATTTCGTGGGGAGAGGTGACAGCACAGGAGGTGGCTCAGTAAGGCACAGCTGTGAGAGGAAACGCAGGGCTGCAAGTAAAGCCGTCCACTAGTCACCCCATTTCTCTCAAGGTCCTCCAACCGCTGTCACTTCTCCCAGCTACCTGCTCTGGGGTTTACCGGTATGTTCCCTTCCACTTTGCCAATAAAATCCTGCCGTCTTTGGCCCACTGCCCTCTCACAAGCTCTCATCTACCCTGATGATTTTAATCACCAACGAAATCTTTCCCACTTGCACCCAAGACCCACACCTGCGGGCGCCGGCTCTGTGCTCTCTCTGTGGCAGCGCCACTCCGCCCCTGGCTGGCTGGTGAGGTGGCGGCTCCTCCCTGGTGTGTCTCTCAAGCTGTCTCATTCTCTTCCTCCGACCCTTCCACTGCTCTTCAGTGGACAGCCTTATTGAGACTTCCAGTTTAGCTCCCTTGAAACCCATCCTCCTAAGAAGCAACCAGTATCACGCGGTTCTTGATTGGTTCTTGTCTCTCCTCTCTGGTTGCTCCTTTAAAAGATTAACAGTTTCAAAGTTCTATTCCTGCTACTCTGTTAAGCGAAGCAGAGTTCAGTTTTAGGCTATCCTCTCTGTGTGCTCCATTCACTCACCTTACATCATCTCTATTCTCATCATTTATTTGAAAATTATGAGCAAATGATTCCCAGATCTGTCTCCAGTCCAGAGGGTCAGTAATCAGTTTTATATCTTAAAAAGTCTCACACGTATCTGTCAACTTCAGCAGCTTGAACTTCATGTATCTTCAAGTCAATATATTCTTCTATCCCCTCCACCTGATTTCACTAGTACATACCACCACCATCTCTACCAACATTATTGATCAACTTCCTAATCTGTGCTCTGGTCTCCAAATTTTGTTGCCTTCAAATCCATCCTCCAAAAAGCCACCGGGTGATTGAACAAAAGTACAAGTCTGACCCATTAACTCAATTAATTTTGCTCTCAGACATGCATCAACAGCTTGCTTTTTTGTTAAGGGGACAATGAGGAATGCCAGATGGGAAAAGAAAGATATTTCAGAAATCTTATTCCTGTAGAGATGTCTAGCAGGAACCAGAAATAGAGCTCACCCTTTGTGTTAGGACAGGGTTCTAGGCTATTAAGAGCTTTTCATTGCAGACACAAAACCACGCATCCATCAATAATGCAATAAAAATAGGAAGTATAATTACCAGGACACTCATAATATGTTTTATTTAGTATCTATGTTACCATGTATCTGTACCAAATAATTATATAATAGCATTACAAAAACATCAAAGAGTCAAATGAATTAATTGCAAATGAATTAAAGATCAGTGAAAATCTTCAGTAACTTTCAAAATTGAACAGAGAAACAGGAAAAATTCAACTCTAACTCCATTTTTCTGTCTGCCCAAGAGTATTTTTTCATTAACGATTTAATAAGTGAGGATCATTGCAGGATCTCTGGCAGACAGTACATACAGGCACAGATATCATTATTAGTACTCAGCCACACTCTTCTGATACGCAATCCTGTCTACTCGGAAATGACCACTAGCCATCCTCACTTCCTCTATGAGAAGAGGAGATAGTAGTATTTTATTCTGTGTAAAGGTTTGAGAAAAAGTGCTCTGTTCTAAGACCTTTGCATTTGTATCAGCCAACTTTGAAAATGATCATGAGGAGTCAGAAGTTTCTAGTAAAAGTGCACACAAAGAAGAGGCCAAAGCAAATGCTGGACTGATTAACACAACCTAGCCTAAGAGAACATGCAGTGCTAGTTCCAAGCAAGTCATTTTCATCTCAAGACAGTTTGGAAAATTACGACATATGAGGAAATGCTCATCCTGAAACATCTAAAATATTGAGATTGTTCTTAGCTGTTTTACAGAGAACAGAATTAAAATGTTCTATTAAAGTAATGGACAAAATTATTCCAAACAGCCATAAACGTACCTGGTTTCTCAGACATACAGGACACACACTTATTGTCTTCTGCATTATTAGAAACACAGCACACGGGACACTCCCAAGATCCCACGGGCCTTTTGAATTTATCTGCAAATCCTAAGGCACCAGTGGTCACAGTGCAGCTGGAGGAGGAAGCAGCCACAGTCACAGCGCTCTCTGAAGCCACTGGCAGCGTAAGGACTCGCCTAACACCAGTTCCCGGTTTCGGTGTTTCGCAAGCCACACATTTTACCGCTTCAGGTTTGTTCTGCACTAAACAGGTATCACAATCCCAAGTTCCTACTGCTGGTTTAAATGTGTCTCCGAAGCCTGTTGTCCCTGGTGTGGAAAGAGTCAGTTTGCCGCTTTTACTTGGTGTCCCGGCTCCAGTCTGTTTAGCAGTATCTTTTGGTAGCAGTTTTGTTGCTTGGCAGGCTACGCATTTGTTGTCTGTGACTTTGTTCTGGAGTAGACAGGTATCGCACTGCCACGACGCCCCAGCTTTTAAACCTTCCCCAAGCCCAGTTCCGCTAGAAGAAAAGCTGCTTATTGCTGGTCTCGTGTAAACTACCGGGCTTGTGGTGGCAGGCGGAGCAGCAAGCGAGTCTGCCTTCGGCGATGTGAAGCCTACAGCCGGAGCAAAGAGGGGAGCGGGAGGGAAACACTTAGTTAATGTTTTGACTAGAACGTCTCCCTGTTCATTGTTAATAAATATCTATAACATTAATTAATACTGGGCTGGCCAAAAAGTTCATTTGGGTTTTTCCCATAAGATCTTACAGAAAAACCCAAAACAAACTTTTTGGCCAACCCAATAATGTGATGCATTTATAGCTGTTGGTAATATTATTACTGGGAGAACACGTTTTCCCCCTTAATTACAGAGTTATTACAATCCAAGAAAGACTACTTTTGAGTTTTCACCTAAGCTGCATTTCTAGCACTAATTACATAGTTAATAACTGACAACCCAGTTACAAGTCTACAGAAGGTGTTTCATTTATAGTGTATCATCATCCTCTAGGAATTTTAATTTACTGTAGTTCAGTCAATACCTGATTTATGACTTGGGGCTTCCCAGGTGGCTCTGACAGTAAAGAATCCACCTGCCAATGCAGGAGACTCAGGTTCGATCCCTGGGTCAGGAAGACTCAGGAAGGGAATGGCTACCCACTCCAGTATTCTTGCCTGGAGAATCCCATGGACAGAGGAGCTTGGCAGGCTACAGTCCATGGGGTCACAAAGAGTCAGACTTGACTGAGCAACTGAACTGAACTGAAGGTATACACATAGAATCATGAAATAATGAGGAAGTTTTGTGCAACAAAACTGGTATCATTTAATTAATTCACTCAAGCTATACTTTATTTGGAGAAACAACCTTTCAATCCTTTTACTTTGGACCAATTAACTTTTATTCTACATACAACAAGAAAACACTCATCTCTCTAGACTGTAGCATCAAAGGAAAGAAAAGCAGAGGGAAAGATGATACAGAAGGTTGTTAGAGGTTTTTAGCAGCACCAAGAAATAATCCAGCCTGGAGCTATTTTTCCCCGAAAGACAAAGCAATTCCACATACTTCAGTTAATCCCAACAGACAACAATGTACTGTTTTGTTGATGGTTAACCTGAGTCACGAAAGTTGACAAAATTTTAACAGCAACGACTTCAAGGTGTTAGTTTTTTTCTTTTTTTGATTTTTAAAATTTCCCTCAAGAGAACATATAACTACTCCAAATTTTTGCTTTCTGAAACAGTTTAAAAGAGGGAGTAGGCATTATGGATCCAGGCAAAGTGAAACTTCTATGATAATAGACTATAATATATGCATTAGATGCTGACTGACACTTGGTTCATCCCAGCACAGGATTCTGGGGCTCTGCCCGTATCTGCATAATATACTGAGACTCCAGTAACCAGTATACTAATCTATAAAGTGGGAGCTACACCAATTAAAAAAAAAAAAAAAAAACTACACCCTAATCTCTCTATATCTTTTAGCAGCCAACCTTATTACTGAAACTCCTATTCACCTATACATGAACACACGTGCTGGATAAATCTAAACTCTTTGGGAGCTACTACATTACCTTATAAATCCTTTTATTTTCTTATTGTATACATCCCAGTTGAAATTATGCTATCCTCTGATTTTCAAACTGAAAACCCATTCCTATTTGAAGAGTTACTTCTATTCATCATTTTCAAATATTACCAACCAGCCTTCATATCTTATTTCCTTTCCAGTACTACCCACCCCACCCCCCAGGCCCCCACATACCCTGTGTTACAATTAGCAAACATTTTCTTTCCATTTGGCTTTGTTATAAATATACCCCACAACTGGGGAATAATCTGAGAAGAACAAGGCAGTTCAACGCTCTCAGAGAGAGATATGTCCAGGTATATCATCAAGTTTATTTACTTTTTCTAATTATTGGCCCATATCTATTAACATGCAATTCACATTTTTTTTTCTTCTATACTTACCTCTTAGAGATTCCACTTTAGTGCAGTCCTTGAATTCTAAAGGAATAGTTTCTAAGGTCTTTTGCCTAAAAAATTTACACCCAAACTATCGCTACATTCAAAAGACAATCTTCTAACAAACTAGACACCATTTTTTAAAAGCCCGAAGTACAACAAAGTGTAGCAAACGCTACTGAGATGAGATCATGATTTTACAATTAAGATTTCTGATTATCTCAAGGGCATCTTACCAGGGCTCCTCAGAACGTCTAAGACGCTTCCTTCTTTCAGGGTTTTTGCTGCTCTGAAAGGGCTCTCACACTCATCATCTTGCTGCTTCTTACAGCTTGTACTGTTCACCGCGGTGGTATCTTGAGCTATAATTTTTTTAATTGTAAAAGATATTATAAGAAAAAGCAAGTTATATGTATTAGAAAGATCTTTTAATCAACTTCTAAAAAAATTACCATAATCCAAAGATAAAGAACAAAAAAGGACTGTACATCTCTCCTCCAAAAGGGTAAAAAAAAAAAATATATATATATATATATATAAACTACATATAACCTATAAATGAGTCAGTTACAGATCCACTATAATGATAACAGTCAATGAGTTCACCAGTAATCAAGAAAATCAAACATCTTACAGAGGATATGGCAACTGGGACAAGCTCAAACACTGTATGAACTATGTCTTGATTATACAGAAACTTATAACAACTGATTTAAAAAAAAAAAAGTCCAGACTTTCCTGGTGGTTCAATGGTTAGGAATCAGCCTGCCAATGCAGGGAATATGGGTTCAATTCCTTGGTCCAGGAAGAATCCACATGCGCTGGGGTAGGTAAGCCCACGAACCCCAACTACGGAGCCTTGTGCTACAACTCCTGAAGCCTGCGCCCCCTAGAGCCTATGCTCCCCCGAAAAAGAGAAGCCATCAAGACAAGAAGCAGAGAGCAGCCCCTGCTTGCCGAACTACAGAAAGTCCACGTGCAGCAAAGAAGACCCAGTGCAGTCAAAAATAAAATTTTTTGAAGTTTTTAAAATATTTAAAGTTTTTAAAAATGATTGTTTAAGTCAGATATGTCTTCTAAAAATTCACCCTATGACTGAAAATACCTGTCAGTTATTATGCTGAGAACCTGGATGATAAACACTCAATAAAAGGGGCTAGCTACATAAACTGTAGAACGCTGACATGATGGGATGCTATGCAGCCACAAAAATCATTCTCAGAAGAACAGTTACAGGAAAGAGTAGATTAGGAAGTCCAGAAGATTGTGCCTGTTTATATCTAGAGTAATGCTGTTACTTCCCAAACTTGCTAAAATGAACATATTCTTATACTTAAAATAAGTACAATATTCTCATTCTTAAAACGCTCTACATTTTGAGTATGATAATCATTTCGTCATCACATTTTTTAGGGGGAGTGTTTCTGTTAGTAGATGAAGTATTGTTTGGAAATTACCTGACAGCTGCGTCTGTGTGTGTGAGGAGAAGGAGTGAAGGTGGAATAAACAAGATTGGTCACAAAATGGCAAAGGCTGAAGCTCAGTAAAGGGTGTCTGGGGATTCGGTCTACTATTCTATTCCTGAGAATGCCTGAAATTTTCAAAAATATAAACAATCAGGTTCTTTTAAGTGTTCACCAATTTAGAAGTAGTGGGTAAAGCAGTTCGAGAAAACCTATCTACCCTTTCTTCACATCATGAGCAAAAATTAATTCGAAATGGACTGATGATCTAAACAAGAGAACTAAAACCATGAAACTCTAAAAGAAAACCTAGGAGGTACATCTTCATGACCATGACAATGAATTCTTAGGACACCAAAAGCACAAGAAAAAAACCTAAACTTCACCAAAACTAGAAATCTCTGTGCATCCAAGGACATAATCAAGAAAGTGACAAGACAAGCAACTGAACAGGAAAAGATACTTGCAAATCACGTATCTGATAAAGATCTAGTATCCAGACTATACAAAAAGGGCAAATAACTCAGCAGCACAAGAGAAACCAATTTTAAAAAATTGGCAAAGGACTTAAACAGACATCTCTCTCAAGAAGATATGCAGAAGGCCAAAAGCACATGAGAAGATGCTAAACACGAGTTCAAGTTTTTTAAAGCACAAGCCATCCACTGTCCTTGCTTGGTCCTACAATAACTCTTTCTCCGTTAAAAAGAAAAGAGAAAGCTAAATATAGTCCTCAGGGAAATAAATGCAAATCAAAACCACAATGAAGCATTGCTTCATACCCACTAGGATGGCTATCATCAAAAAATGGAAAAGAATAAGCATGATGAGAATATGGAGAATCCTGCTGGTGGGAATGTGAAATAGGCTGGCTGTGGAGAAGTTTTATTAATTTCTCAGAAAGTTAAATACAGGACTACCATGTGACCTATCAACTCCATTCCAAGGTACATCCTCTCAAGTACTGAAGCCAATATTGAAACAGATACAAGTACATGTACATTTATCAGCAACACTATTCACAACAGTCACAAGGCAGAACGACCCAGACGCCCACCAACAAATGAACAGGTAAGTTATGGTATATCCAAAGAGCGGAGCGTCATTCAGCCACAGAAGGAATGATGAACCTTGAAAACGTGAGAGAAGCCAGATGCAAACAGTCACACTGTGTGATTCCTGAATAGGTGAATACACAGAAATAGAACAGAGTTGCCAGCAGTTAGGGGGAACGGGAAATGGAGAAAAACTGGTTAATGGGTATAGACTTCCTTTTAGGAGTGATAAACGTGTTTTGTACTAGTGAAAGGTGGTGACTGCACAACGCTGGGCATGTAGTAAACAACACTGAATTTTTCCCTTTAAATGATGAACTTCATTCCTGTCACTGTTTAGTCACTAAGTCACATCCAACTCTTTGCAACCCCGTGGACTGTAGCCAGCCAGGCTCCTCTGTACATAGGGTTTCCCGTGGGGTTGCCATTTCCTTCTCCAGGGAATCTTCTCAACTCAAGGATCAAACCTGTGTCTGCTGCATTTGCAGGCAGGTTTTCTTTACCACTGAGCCACTAGAGAAGCCCATGATTACCTCTTATCTCAATTTCACCTCAATAAAAACGTGTAAAATCAAAACACCATACCTACCTCTTACAACTGTGTCAAAACAAAGAAAAATCAGCTTTTATTCACTATCACATTCTATATTCCTTTACAGTCAAAATTGAATTGCTTTTAGAATTTAAGGTACATTTTAAGGATTTCTTCAAGTGTATGCAAAGAGATGGAAAAAGATGATAATGTGAAAATTAGCTCCTATCATACAGTAATTAACCATGACTTCCACATTTTCAATCAGCTTTTCAATTACCGAAGTGGTAAGAAACAGAGGTGTCAATGTAAGAACAAGTCTATATATACTACTTATATACAGGTCTTAAAAACTCTTGAGTAATTTCCCCACAGGTAATGAAATACAAAAGTTGTTTTAACAAACTGTTACTCATTCAGGGACCATTAGTAAAGCACTAGTAAAAATGGAAGCATTTTTAATGCCTTTCCCTCATAACCGGGCATGAAAATGAAATTTGAATGGGGTTATTTCTTCTTGACTTCACAGTAACATTAAAGAAAAAAAAGTCCTATGTTAAGTACACCTGAAATATACTTGTTACTGTCTCTTACACAGGGCTGTTTTATTCAACAGCAGTTAGGACTGCAAACCAGTCAAATTCTTATTCTGTGCTACTTGCAGAACCTATACTCGTCTTCCAGATCATACAAAACCAAAAGACTAATAAGAAGGGTCCAGACTTATGGGTCCTGGTTCTTTGATATTGATTTTTAAAAAAAAATATCTATGAGGGAGGATCCAGTTTTTTAAGATTCCCCAACTCAGCAGATAGTCAAAGAAACACTTCTTAATAAGGCAACAGCCCCAAAACTGATGTCTTAGTCCATAATACCTCTCTCCCACCCACATCCCCTCAACACACTGCTGTCACTCCAAGGAACCATCTCACACCCCACCCCCCACAGGATAAAAATTATGCAATGTTTTCCTATTATTCAAATTAAAATTCAATTATTTAGCATAGCACTCAAGAATCTTTAGAACTTAAAGCTACATCTCAATCTCATGACAAATTATTTGCTGTTTTCAAAATGCATCAGGCTTTTCCTCTTGTTCTCTTGTACTTGCTGTTTGTTGGGGAAAAAGCCCTTCCTCTCAATTCTTGACCTGACTAGTTTAGCCCAGATGATTCTTCATTTCCTAAGCACCCAATACTTGAGAGCACACATCATGACCACCACAGCAAATTCCTGTGGTCTAATCATCTATTCCGATAATTACGCCCATTTTTTGAGAAATTATATATTACTACTGTCTGCAGAGGCTGTTATAATACTTATACATAAAAATGCTTGTGAACTCAAGAGAAACCCAGAGATGGAATCCACTGTAATTACAATGTGGAACACCCTTGAATTTCTTATATTGAGATTTCATGTATAATAAACTGTCACTTTTTTTTGATTAAACAAAGACTGGATAAATTTGCTATTGTGACCATCCCCTTCACCAGCTGTAAATTACTCACATTTAGGGAGCTAATTATATTCACATAAAAGCATTTACAAGAAGAGCCAAAAGTAAAAGAAATTAATTTGAAATACTAACCTATTTTTATGTAAAATAGTATGAGAAAAAGTTTCTTACCTGAATTACTTGTAATTGGTTCTGAAACACTACTAGAGCCAGAAAGTTCTGTTGTTTTTGCCACAGGCACACTAAATGTAAATCCAATCTGTAGAGAGAGAAGATGTCCTTTAACTGTCTATTTACCTTTAAACAATCCATCAAATATAAAGCTCTATTTTATTTCAAATCAAAAAAGTATACTGGATTTCACATATTCTAAGAATCACAGTTTTTCCTATTTTAAATCTCTAAAATCAGTGTGCTTCTTATAACAAATGGTGTGTCATAGTTTAACAAGAGCATTTTAAATTTCTGAAGCATTTTTTCATTCAAAGTATTACATAAAATAATAATGTGCTCCTGATGCCCACTTTTGGGTTTCTAAATGCCATTTCCTAATAAAAAGTATGAGACTTCATGGACATCCAGTAGATTTCAGGTATTTGGCAGGGAAATTACAAAATGATCTGGAACATCTAGTTGTAACAGAAAACAAGGACACAGTAAAAAACAGAAGGTAACATGTTAAAATGATACACATGCCAAATACAGATGGGGCAAGGAGAACATTAAACTTAAGCATTTTTTTTTTTAATATCTATGTATTTAGCTACACCAGGTCTCAGCTGTGGTATGCGGGGTCCAGCTCTCCAACCAGGGCCCGAACCTGGGCCCTCTGCACTGGGTGGGGGCCGCAGGCTGGCAGGAGCCGTCCCAGCCACTGACCACCACGGAAGTCTCCACCTTACGTACTCTTCTTACTCAAAATATTTATTAAGAAGAAATAAATATATAGCAGCACACAAAAACTTCCAACTTTTCTAGATTAAAGCCAATCCAAGAGACAATGCCAACTAAATGCAAGTGACTTAGTTGATCGCTCTTAATCGTAACTGGATCCAGTACCAAGAGAAACAAAACAGCAATTAAATGAGTCTGATGCTGATGGGTAAATCTGAATGTGCACACTAGGTAACTATTAACGTTACATTTTTGGGGTATGACAATCGTTTTATGGGTATGCAAAGAAATATCTTTTTTCTTAGGGGATACAAAGAAAATTAAGAGTACCAAAGTACTTCCATCCTAACTTTCAAATGGTACATGAGAAGATGCACACATACACACATATATTTTGTGTACAGATGTTCAAAGTTTTCTGTACATTGGAATTTTTTTGGTAAGAAAAATGGCATTTCTTACTATCAATGGCATCTTAGAGCTTATAAACACAGTATGCCTTTGGATAAATACTCATTGCTTGCTACTTACAGATGACGGAGGTAGTACATCTGACTCAGTAGATTTTACAATTGGAGATGAAAATCTAAACAAGGGGCTGCCAGTGCTGTTTGGAGAGGTCACTTGTACCTGTTTTTTCAAATTATTAAAGAAATGACACAAAAAGCTTTTTAGAAAAAGAAATTGGCAGTGAAACAGACCTTAAGCAAATTAATTACAAAGAAGCCAAAAGTATTTTTTTTCCCTTTTAAATTTAAAAAATCATCTTTAACTTCTGAAAACTACTCAACATGCAACTGTCATAAGATGTGGCTTCCTCTTTGAAGAGGAATATACATGATCTTGGAGGGAGAAAATTACTTAAGGGAGAAAAATAATATCTATAGGAAAATGTTCAGAAAAAGTCAGGAAAAAAGTATATAAATTTTAGGAGCGGATTAAAGATGTTAATCCTACTTGAGAATTTTTTTTTTAAAAAAAAGCATAAGTCCATTATTAACCAAAAATAAATAAAGTATTTTAAATGGAAATATTGTTTAAAAACAGACTTACAATACACTCTTCCTCTAATACATTCATAAGAACTAAAGAATGTTCCCATTATGATGTACATTTTTTTAAAAAGGAAATGCTATTTGTTTTTCTCAAATTTCTGATTTGTTAATTCCCATAGCGAAAATTAATCACTGATTTAATGAGATTAGCTTTTTAGAAATAAAGAAAAAACAAAAAGCACCTCTATGGTACAATGGTTTTACCTTATTTGTAAATGATTGTGAAGGACTAATGGGTGCTGGAGAGGAAGCTGTGATCACAGAAGAATTAAAATTGAAGGCAGGCAGTGAAGAACTGGTGATGGGTAGAGAGATTTTCGGTAATACTGGGACCTCCATTTCCTAAAACACAATGTATACACAGATTTCATCTTTTGTGTCATTCTGTTGTATCAATGTATTTTCAGGTTGAACTGATACAGCTACATGTATATTTAGAATAAACAGGGATGAGGTAGCACTAAGCAGTGTTAACAACGTAGGCTCTTGAATAAGAAAAAACTATACAAGATTTGAATCCCAGCTGTGCCACCAGCCAGAAATGTGACTCTGTGAACCTAACTGTCCTCAGCACCAACTTCCTAACTGGTGAAAATGAAAAAGAAAAAAAAAATGTCAGAACTGTGGTTTAAATACGAAACAAAGTCACTTTTGGTCTTAGCATGTAAAACAAACATTCAATAAACATTAGTACTGATGAGTTTGGTGAACTGCTTTGGTTTTTAATTCAATGTAAGCAAAGCTCTCCACTAGTCTCAAATGACCCAGATTAGAACAGACAAAAACTGAGCTCCACTTCCGCCAACGGTGGAAGACCTTATATTTAACCAATGATCTGACAAGTAACAATCACAGACGCTGGACAATATATTAAAAACAACCATCTGAAAACATTAGAAAGCAACCAAAAGCAAGCAGATATTGGAGGGAAGAAGGGAGGAGCTTCTTGTCCTCTTTGAGTTGGTGCCAGCTGGACAGCTGAAATTCAGAGAAAACTGCAAATCTGTTGATGGAGGCATTCAAAGGACAGGCTAGGGTGACCACAGTAGCTAGAAAAGAAGGGGAGGTGCAGGAATGAAGCACCATAGAAGGAGAGTCCCAAGTCTGCATATAAACTCTCCAAATCTCTGGCAGAGCAAATCTGTGTAAACTACAGGTGTGTAATAAAGGCACTTGGATAAAACAAAACTAAAACCTGCTTTACAGGTTCTTCAGGGTGAAGAGAAATGACACCGAATGGGAATTCAGATTTCTGGAAGAAGTAGAGGGGAGAATATGTGAGTAAACATCTCTTCCTCTTGGTTTCTTTAAAATGCCCATTAAGTATGTAAAGCAAAAATGTATTGTGGATTTATAGTATATCTAAATGTAACATAAGTGATATACAGCATAAAATACCAAGGAAAAGGGGGTGGTAAATCAAACTATACAGTTACAAGATTCTTAAATCTTATAGGAAACAATACAACAGTAACACAAAGTAGAATTTAAAAAGTTAAAAAACACCATAATCCCAAGAGGACTGTGTAAATTATGAGAAGGGTCAGAGTTATAAAACCAAGAAATAATTACAATGGAATGCTAAGAAATATCCAATTAACCCAAAAGAAGGAAGCTTTCAAAAAGAAAAAGAGAGAAATAAAAAACAAATGGGGAAAATAGAAAATAAAAAAAGGTAGACCTTAATCCAACCATACCAGTAATTATGTTATTTATAAGTAAACACGTCAAATTAGAAAATAAAGGGCAAGCAAGACTCAATTACATGCTGTCTGTAACAGATTTACTTACATTAAGCATAAAGACAGAGAAACAGATTGGAAGTTAACAGACGGACAAAAATTTAACTTGCAAATAGTAACCCTAAGAAGGCATATTTTAGTATCAGAGTGGCTGGCTATATTAAATACCAGATAAAGTAGATTTCAAGACAAAGAATATTTCCGAAGACTTTTTTAAAGGACATTTAGTAATATTAAAAAGGTCTAATTATTGAGAGGCCACCATAGATAAGGTGTACGCACCAATGAGGGCCTCAAGATACACAAGCAAAAACTGATATAATTAACAGGAAAAAGACCAATTCACCAAGCAAAAGCTGACAACTTTTAAGTTATATCTCAACAATTCACTAGACACATACCTCCCTTCCTCCCCGCAAAATTCAGTAACAAAAAAGATGATGTTAGAATTATTATCAGTCATCTTATCCGACACTTCACCACCACGCAATACATAATGGTCAAGACTCAACAAGCAGACCATGTGCTGGGCTATAAAACAAGTCTCAATACATCTCAAAACATTAAAATCATGACTAAATCCACTTCTAAATAATCTATGGATCATATGCAAAATCAAAAAGAAAACTAGAAAAAACTTCTCAACAGAAGCACCACTATACATCTTCCAGAAGCAAACAAAGGAAGACTTTTTGTAGACAGGGGTAGGTTTCTTAGGATACAAACAGTAAATATACTGGGAAAAATGTTCGGGTTCAGACTTCATTAAAGTGAGAACATCTGTTAATCAGAAGATACTGTTAGGAAAAGGAATAGGCAAGTCAGACTGGGAGAAAATATTTGTAAGACACGTATCTTGACAAAGTACTTGGATCTAGAATTTATAGAGTTCCTACAACCCAATAATAGTAAAAGCAAAAGATCTAAACTAACAATTCTCAAAGGAAGATATAATGGCCAATAAACACATAGACAAGAACAAAATATTAAGCAAGAGGGAAAGGCAAATTAAAATTACAATGAGACATCGTCATACACAAAGCAAAATGGCTAGAATTTAAAAGATGACAATCAACTATTGATAAAGATGTAGAGTAAAAAAAGTCCCGTCCATTGCTGTTACAATTACTTTGGGGAAAACAAGTTACTTAAAAAGTTAAACACATACCATATAACCTCAGATCTTCATGTCTACCTTTACTGTCTACCCGAGACTATCCCAACATTATGTAAATCAGCAGGATTCCAATATAAAAGGAAAAAGTTGGGGGAAAAATACTCCACAGGCTAGGCAAATCGTTTTGGGCAGCCACTCACTGTCAGGATCTCTTTCCTTAGAAATGTGGAGACTGTCACTTGAGAGTCGAACAACACAGGGACAGACAGGTTAGGGGGAGCATCCTGGGGTGCAAAACCAGCAGCTGGCAGGAATGGAGAGGGGGTCCAGAGAAGGGAGAAGGTGATAAAGGGAGTTTGACTTCCATAAAGCTCCTCACAGTTAGTAGACCAGATAGTAAAAGTCAACAAATTTTTAAACCCCCTCCCCAAATGTCTCAAAACAGCAAAGTTATATTAAACATATCTATCTGCAAGACAGCTACAACTGAGCTATATAGATCAGTCTAAGCTACAGCTGAAGATGGTAGAAACCGTATCTTTAAAAACAGAAACAAAAGGGAAATAAAAGGCACAATCTGTCACCTGGTAAACACTAAACCAAGCTAATGCTTTCCTCTTATCAGGATAAACTTTTAAGAAGGTGGGGCCACACATTTTACTAAGAAATATAAAAGCTTTTCTAAAGAACTAGCTAATCTTTTACTAATCAGATACCCACTTTGTTATGTATACACGGCAAGGCAAATAACTCATTTTTTTAAATGTAATAAATCAAATCTATATAAAGAGTTTTAAGCAGAAAAGAAAATTTGCTAGGTACAAAATTTTATATGCTACATGATCAACTTTATTTTTAAGATGTTGTAGTGGAGTAATACATTCCCTCCCTTCCCCACACTCTGGCGGAGCAACAAGTAGAACCTAAGGGCAAAGAGTCTCAAGACTCGTAACTGAGCCAAGGTCCCCAGCGTGATCTCAAATATCAGAACAGCAGAAAGCCCAAACTGCCAAAGTCAAGCTTCTGATAAGTCAGAGAGGTACAAGCACAGGACTCCTGTGCTGGAAAAGGGAAGATTAAAAAAAAAAAAAAACATGAAAAAAAAAAGACCTCTCACTCTAAGCAAGGCTGCAAAACAAAATACCACTAGATAAGAAGGAAAAACACACACACACACACACACACACACACAGAGCAAGTTCAATCAAAGCATTAATTTCACAGTCAACAGAAACTGTTACAGAAGACCTCCTATTTAGAAACCTAAAAACATACTCCTAATTCCTCATGGGTCAATGAGAAAGTCACAAATACAATTTCAATTAGAAAAAAAGCACAAATGAAAGTACGATGATTCAATGATTCAGCTAGGCTGAAACTGATTTACAGAAGACTGAAACGGACCCAGATGCAGCTCAATGTAGTTAGAAAATATACAGTGCAACCTAGACAGAAAAGTTAATTTAACCAATCTTCAGTTACTCCTTATCAATTTCAAACTTTCATGTTCAGAATACATTAAGAACTCTTCCCACTAAAAGAAATAAACCAAAAGAAAAAAAAAAAATGGGTCAAGAGAAAATGCAAAATGACCAAGAAACTCACAAAAAGATGTCTCCCCACCCTAATAAAGTAGGAAATGCACAGTAAAAATCTAGTGGCACACCATTTCACATTCATAACATTAATAACAATTAAAAAGAAAAAAAATCAAGTACTAATAAAAATAAAGGAAAACAGATCTACTACTGTTACGTGGAAGCATTAAACTGTAAAACTACCCTGAAGAGCAATAAGGCAAGATGTGTATCATTCCCTACAATCCAACAATGAAAAAATACTGCATGTGTGCTTGGGGAGACGTGCATAGATGCTCACACTGGCGTGTATAGGAACCCCCAAATGTGCCCTGCAGAATGGGCTGTGGTAAGTCTTCAATACTGGATAAATATGTAACAGTGAAAACCTGCTATTTTTCGCAAGGCTGATAAATTTCACAAATAATAAGGAAAAGGCCCATGAGACAAACACATCATGTTTCAGAAACGGGCAAAACCCAACTACATAATAGTATTTCAAGGGTCAAATAATTTCAATTGCAATAGTTTTATTTGAAAAATTATGGCTTTAGACTAGTGATACCCATGAAATTTAAGGTATTAGATTAGGTCACAGTGAATATGGTTTAAAAAGCCTGATAGTTTAAAACACACACACTTTTAAGGAACTGTTTCAATCGCAGATAATTCCTATGCTGGGTCTCTCCTAACCCCACCCCTCCAAGGGACCTCCAGGTGTCCCCTCATCAGGACGTCAAAACTTTTAGTAAACTTCAAGGTACTAGGACACTTCAAAATACATGTTAAAGAATATAACCTTACCTCCTTCTCTTGAGGTCTAGATGTCACAACACGTGTTCTCTCCCGCCTCATCTTGCCACCTCCACCACCTACTCCAGGAGATAAACCATTGGCTGCAGACATACTGAAATTTGGATAAGAAAAGCCACTAGGCAAAGAAAAAGAAAATTAAAACAAATGATGTATTACTCTGATCCATAACTTGTAAATTAGTTACTACTAAAAAAAAAAATCTGCCAACAATTAAGAAAATAAATGTTTAGCTGAATGTGATTTTAGAAACTCACAGATTTCTATGTGTAGTTTCTATTTCTTTAAACTTCTTAATCAGATACAAATCAAATGTAGGCCTTACAAAAAATATAAAGAAGCTTCACTATAAAGATGACATTACCTTTCTTGTTGCTCTCTATTTTGTCCTGGTGTTGTACTTTTTTCATAATCAGTCTAAAAAAAAAAAACATATTTACATAGCTGCTTATTTAATTTTAACACCACCCTACTATCTGTGAATTTTAATATGTGGAGTCAGGAATTTGATGGTTAAGTAATGAATTTTAAAATCTACAAATTATACCCTGTCATCTGAATGATGACCAAGAGAAAGTGTGATTATATACAAACTGATAATAAGCACAACTGTCTTTTAAACAAGAGTAGTATACAAATTTAATACACCTATTGACCACACAAATACTTTTACTTATGGCCTATTAAATGTGCAATCAAATTTACATGGACAGTCCTTTTGAAATGATTCTCTACAACTTAAAGAGTTCTTCCATCTGAAGGAATCAGGGTTCCTTGGAGAAATGGCTGATTTCAGGGCTGGGGCTGAAAACTCACAAGATGAGCCTGGGTTGTTTTATAATATCAAAAGGGACTAAGCACTTGAAAAATGATGTGAAAATATTAAAAGGACATGAGCCAGTTTAAAGGCCAAATATGGGACAGTGAGCATCAAAATAAGTAATGCTAGTAAAAGATTACAATCTTATCAAATTTAAGAATTCACACTGACTTAAACAAATAAACACATAGACAAATACATACATAGAGAAAACTTCCTACAGTAGAAAACCAACTTCATAAAGGTAGAAGAAATAGTAGAATTAGAAAACTACCATTTGGCATCTACAAATAAAAGATTCAGGCAAACATCATCAACACTGCTAACAGTGGTGGGCAAAAAGGATATTTATACTCTCAAAGTTATCTTGTTAGTTATAAAAGGTACAATACTAGCAACTTCACAGCGAAGAAATCCCACTGACACCATCTAAACTGCTGATCACAGCATCAGTGTGGGAAAAACTAGCAGAAAGTGCCCTGTAATATGATACTGAGCAGAGTTCAGAATCTGTTCTGTGGTATTACTACCAGAACTGCCTAACCAGAATCTAATCGTGAGCAAACAAACATCCTTGTACTCCTTCAGAAATATCAATGTTATGAAATACTGAAAGACAAACCCCCAAAAAACTTGTTCTAGACGAAAGGAGATAAAGAGATTTGACAACTGTAAGATATGATCTTTCATTTTCGTTCTTTTGGGACAACTGGCATCTTAACAAAATTTGCAATTAACAGTACTGTACTGATGATAAGTTTCTTTCTGGTTTGGGTAACTGTTCTCCAGGTATGTGAGGGAATTTGTTTGTAGAAACACAGAAAAAGGGAAATGTAGTACAATGTGGAATTCTTCAGATTTTTCCTGCAAGCCCAAAATTATGTTCAAATTATTTTTTTTAAATCTGATAAAGCAAATATGACAAAATGTTAAAGACTGGTGAGTCAAATTAAAGGAAATGGGTAAATATTATACTATTCTCTCAATTTCAGTTTGAAATTTTTCAAGAAGTTGAGTTGTCATGAAGATTCAATGAGCTTAAACCAACAAAGGCACAAATACGAAGATGTTTTATAAATGGAAAAAGAACACACTTTAGTTAAATGACACAGAAGAACAGAGAGACCCAGGATATGAGACAAAGTAGAAAACAAATGATCTGTCCTTTTCAAATACCAATGTGCCTAGCAATTCTACTCCAAGGTATAAGACCCAAGAGAAATGAATATTGATGTCCACAAAAAAAACTGGCACTGGTATAAAAGTTCATTGCAGTATTATTCATTACAGTGAAAAAGTGAAAAGAACCCAAATGTCCCTCAACTGATGAACGGATAAACAAAACCAGTACATCTAAACAATGAAAGATTACTCAGCAATAAAAAGGACTGATGTTCTGATACGAGGTGAACCTGAAAACATTATGCTAAGTGGAATAAGCCAAACACTGATAACTACTTATTTTAAGATTTCATGTATATGAAATGCCCAGATAAGTAAATCTAAAGAGAAAGGTAAGTGGCTGCCTCGGGCTAGAGGTGGAGGGGTGGGAAGTGACTACTAATGTGGGGCAGGGGACGATGAGAATGTTCTAAAACTGACTAGTGACACAGATGAACAACTGTAAATACACTGAATCCACTGAGCTACAAACTTTAGGGTGAATGGCAAGCTATGAAAATTATATATCAGTAACAAAGTTACATAAAAATAAAAACAGTGTGGTGAGGATAAAGATGTGAGGTCTGGAAAGACAAAACCAAAAGGAATACAGCTGTTTGGATACCGGCTCAAAAAAGCAGCTTTGGGAATTCCCTGGCTGTCCGCTGGTTAGGACTTGGTACTTTTACTGCCAGAGCCCCAGGGTTCAATCCCTGGTTGGGGAATTAAGATCACACAAGCTAAGCAGTGGCAAAAAAGGAGCAGCTATAAACAACATATAAACTAGATTATTAGGTACTATTAGGAAGGAACTGACATTAACTTTCTTAAACATAGTAACATAGGAGATATTAGTGTATCATATAGTATACCAAGGTACTCTTGGTGAACAGTCATGATATCTGAAATTTTCAAATAGTTCAACACCACAGACAAAACACACAAATAAAGCTAGTGTGGCAAAATTATTTAATATAAACAATGCTTGCTAGTAAACACTAATTCAGGATATGACCTAGGTGCCAACCATTAAAAGCCATACCAATTCATAATCACTAATTCACAAACTTTACGCATTATCTAGTTGCTAGACTGCAATAGTAAATTATTTGTACTTTACATTATGTGTTCTTATTCATTTTAATCAATACTCAAAGACTAGTGAAAATAAACATACTCACACTGTACTTTTTATCTATTCTTTGATTAGTCTTCCTTAATTCACCAGATGGGGTCAAAGATGGTTTAAAATAAACAGTTCGATTTGCTGCTATGGAAACTGGCTTTGGGATCATGAGTCTCTGAACAGGGGGGTATTGAGAGTCCACCTTACAGAGAGGCAGAAATCAAAGACAAACTTTTATTTTCATATACCAGCCATGCATATCTAAAAATTATTTGACAATAGCTAATATAACCTAGAAACTATGAGTACCTTCTGGAGAAATATCCAGTGGGTGCAAACAAACACTTAGAGGAAAAACTAAAAGTAAACTAATGTGTATTAACATTTATATTATTAATTTATGTAAGTACTAATTTAGACATATACCTATATATACATATACCTTCAAAATGGTTTCACCAACTATTTTATTCTAGACTTAATAACTTTTTACACACATGTGACACACACAAGGAAACTTCTGCAGGGCATTTTGAATAATCTAAGCTTTTACAGGATGAATTTCAAATATATGAACCAAAATTGATTTTGCCACATTTTCCCCAAATTACTACCTATATTTTCTTCAGTTATAAATATTTAACTAGCTTTGAAAACTTTAATTGCTTAAAATGCGAGCAAATCTCTCCACATAAATTTTCCTCCATTGTTATTTAAAAACAAAGTCTTTACAATTTAAGTCTAATTAGTAAAGCACAGTGAAGAATTCCAAATCTTAAGATGAACTGGCTTTGTTATCAAAGAACACAAGTGTTATGTCAACGTCTCTGGTACACTGGAACACAGCAAAACTCCAGCTGGTGTGAGATGACTATAAAGCCAAGAGCTTCTACTTTGTCCAAAGATTATAATGCTATGAATACAGTCCTTTCACCCAGCAGCAGCTGTGAACAACGTTGGTTTCCAGGGCAAAGCCTCCATCTAGTCTCTAGCTCTTCCCTAAATCCTCATCACAAATGCGATCCCATAATTCAACGAGAAAGTCTATTTTGTAGACTGTTCTGACTGCAACTGTGAAACCTAAACAGCAATACTGTATCCTGGCCTTTATATTTCCTAGCATTTGCCACCAAAATTTTACTGAAATGATTGCTGTTGTTCACTTAAGTTGCGTCAGACTCTTGCAACCCCATCAACTGATACTATATTCAACCACTAATGAAGTTTTTGTTGATGAGAACTTCTCTTATGACACAATGTTTAAATTTTACTTCTTTTTAAACAATCTGATATAAATGTGTCACAGAAAAGCAGATAATGGCTTAACTTAATCCCATCACAGAGGCCAATAATGAATTCCCTCTTGCCTTATTACAGATGTCTGAAAAGCAAAGTCTCAGTCGTGTCCAACTCTGTGACCCCATGGACTATACAGTGTATGGAATTCCCCAGGCCAGAATACTGGAGTGGGTAGCCTTTCCCTTCTCCAGGGGATCTTCCCAACCCAGGGATCAAACCCAGATCTCCCACACTGCAGGAGGCTTCTCTGCCAGCTGAGCCATAAGGCAATACTAAAAATTGAGAAACAATGCTATCTCACGAAAAAACTCAATTAAGCTTTATTTTCTGCATCAGAATTACAGTAAAATAATTGTAATTTACCAATATCTTGAACACAGTTCCTACAATTAATTCAGAGATTTACAATAATCTTAATGAATTACTCCTGAGGGAACTTTGTGGTGTAATAAATGCTTTACAAGGAATGATGTGGGAATCTGCTTTCCCTTAAGGGCACTTAGCCATAAATATAACTGACAAAAATTATACCTCTTTAACCTTAACTATCAAGCTTTTTTATTTCCCAGTAAAATCCCAAACTAATTTTAACCAAATAGAATGTGATAAAAAGAGTTATCAAGATGTAACTACATTATACTTTTCGTTAGCTCTGCTGTCTTGGCTGACTGATGGAAGATATGCAAACTGGAAATCCTGTCACACATTGCCAGAAATATACAAAATAGTTAACTAATAAGAACCTACTGTATAGCACAGGGAGCTCAAGACTCTGTAACAACCTATTTGGGAAAAGAACCTAAAAAAGAGTGGATACATGTATATGCATAACTGATTCACTTTGCTGTATACCTGAAACTAACACAATATTGTAAATCAACTATAAAACAAAACACTGCCAGGATAATGAAAATGGCAATGTCAACACATAACCAATATATATTATCTACTACATATACAGCATGTGCTAAGGCCCTCACAAGAAACTGCAAAATCCAAGTTTGAAAAAAAAATCCATTTTTTCGAACATGTTCCCTAATGACCATCAACTAAAGCCGATTTGTTTATCTGCCAACTTAAAAATAAATACAAAGCTGCCAGTACCTTAGACAAACGCTAAAGAAAGCTTACCTTTTCCCTTTTGGCCTGAAAGTCTGTGGTGGTATCCATCCCACTCCTATCAAGAGGCTAAAGAAATAAAATACCATTAGAATGGACGGGAAACTAAAAAATATGACATCACCAACATGTGAAAATATATCTCTTTAAAGATTTAAAAGTCAACTTACAGAATTCAGAGGAGAAGAAAAGAGAGATGGAATTCTTTTCGCATCCTGTTAATGTTGAAATAGCAAAATTTAGATTTTTCACTAAGCTTAAATTTTGCTATACTCCTGAATTTAATTGTGATTTAAAATACTTACTGCTAGAGGACTTGACATCTTCTCTAAGGACTGCAATATCCTCCGAGCTGTTGAACTAGTCACACCATAGGACTGTGTGCTGGGTTGCTTGGCTTTCATCTGTCTTCTGACCGGTGCCTATAATATAAACCTTGTGTTATGTGCTGGAGCTTTATACTCTAAAGCATAAATTTCAGAAAGTGAAAATACCTATGAAACAGAATTTTATGTTTAAAGTGAAAAAGAATTAACTGTTAACAGCAACTTTTCTTTGGGTGGTGTCATTAAGCTCACGTTCAACTTTTTTTCTTTATGCCTTAATTGAAGAATTCAATTTTCTGAATCCTGTGAGAGGCGGGGAAGGTTTGGAGGACTCAGAGTACCTGATTTCAGCACTTATAAGGATACAGTAATCAAGACAAAAGCAGTGATGACAAAAGGATACACACACACACACACATATCAAAAGAATAGAACGTCCAGAAATATAGCCACATATACAGTCAATTCATTTTCAAAAAAAGTGCAAAGACAATTCAATGGATAAAGTACAATCTTACCAACAAACAGTACATACTAGAAAAAATGGACATTCATTTAAAAGAATGAAGCTTGATCTATACTTCATACTACACATAAAAATTTTAACTCAAAATGAATCAAAGGTCTAAATTAAAACCTAAAACTATAAAGCTTTTAAAAGAAAACAGAAGAAAATCTCTGTGACCTTGGGTTGGGTAAAAATTTCTAGACATGACACCAAAGGCATGAATCATAAAAGGAAAAAAAAAAAAGAACCTGATATGCTGAACGTCATCAAAAGTAAAAACTTCTCTTGACAAGGTATTGTTAAGACAAGCCAGAGAATGGGAGAAAATATCTGCAAAACATGTATCTAATAAAGGACATACACCCTGAATAATGAATTCTCAAAACTCATTAAGAAGAAAAAAAATCTTATTTACAAATAAGCAAAAGGGACAGACTAAATTGCCAAAGGGGATTAACAGGTGTACACTTCCAGATATGAAATAAGTCACAAGGATGTAACGTACACATAGGGAATATAGTCAACAATATTTTAACAACTTTGTATGGCAATGGATAGTAACTGGTCTTGAGGGTTATTTCATAACGTATAAAAATATCAAATCACTATGCTATACACCTAAAACTAATATTTCGTATTGTAACTCAATAAAAAATTTAGATTTTTCTTAATGGGCAATAACATTTGTACACGTACTTCACCCCAGACATACTGATGGTAGATAATCACCAACATCATGGTCATCAGGGAAATGCAAAACCACAGTAAGTTGGAATTATCACTACATGCCTATAAAATACCAATGACAAGTGCTGACCGTATAGGGAGAACACAGAAGGGGAGCACCCGCTTTGGAAACACTTCGGTGGTTTACATAAAACCAGTGTATTATACCATGTGACTCAGCAGTCCAACGTCTCAGAACACACCCAAGAGAAATGAAAATTAATGTTCACAGCAGTTTTATTCACAATGGACAAAAATCAGAAATGATCCAAGCATCCTTTACTCGTGAGCAGATAAGCAAACCGTATTATAATCTGCAATAAAAAGGAACTAACTATTGATATATGCAAATACAGGCTGATGTGCATAACGCATAAGTGCATTATGCTAAGTAGAATAAGCCACATTGAAAGAAATACACAGTAAATGATTAAATTTATGACATCCTGGGGAAAAAACCAAAACTACAGGAAAACAAAAACAGATACTGGTTGCCAAGCGGTGGAAATACAAAGAAGGGTTGACTCCAGAGTGGTACAAGGTAATGTTTTGGTATGATGGAAACGTTTATTCAGTATTCTGACTGCAGAAGTGGTTATTCAACTGTATGTGTTGAGTTAAAATACAAATACTGTGCTAAGAGTAAATTTTACTATATGTTACTTGCACCTCAATTTTTAAAAAAGCAATTAACTACCATACTTTCTAAAACACACACACACACACACACAAATAATGGATAAAATGTTCACTTCGGTCCAAAATAATATTAACGTAGTTCCTAAAAGAAAAGAACGTAATCCACAGTTTTATCATTTCACCAAAGAATAAATGGGCCAAAACTTTTGAGTGACAACAGTTTTATTATTTAAAAAAAAAAAAAAAGGTATATGCCCCTCTATTCACCTGATATGGTATGTTTCGTAGTTTAGACTGCCTTACAGCAGCTGCTGCCCCACCGTATGTCGTTTTTCCAGGGTAAAAAGGAGAATCTCCAAGTTGACTTGTTTTAAAAATTGAAGAGTTCCCAAGTGACTGCACAGAAACATAATGATAAATTATAAGACAAGCACTCATTATGTAAAGAAAAAAAAAAAAGATTAAATGGCAAAAAAAAAAAAAAAAAGACAAGCACTCAAAACTAATGTGGTTAAATCAAATCGAATTAGGACTCACAGGAGAAAGTGCTCCAAAGGCAGACAAGTTGAATGCTGGTTTTTTTGAGCTGGTGGCAGTGTGCTGTGAGAGTGAATGAGAACGTTCGGCCTCTGGGGACCACAGAGGTGGCACCGAAGTGTTCTTTGAAACACCTATATCTGAAATAAAAATATGCAATGCACAGTAATAACACTAATAACAAGGCCTATGTTTTTATAAATAGAAAATGAAAGTCAAGTTAAAAGAAAATTACCCCATGAAATTTATTTTCAATTACCAAAATTATAAACTACCAAATGCCAAGAATACCTTTATCAGAAGCTCTTGAAGAAAAACCACTGGTGGTTGAGATGTTATCATCATCATGCTGAGAGGTAGAATCTTTAATTTCCTTTACAAGGGAAAATCCAGAACTGCCAATGGGGAATGCCGAAGATGTGGAGGGCTGACAGTGTAACGCAGGAGAGTCCAACATGGAGAAATTCAGATGGCTCCGATGAAGAGAAGGCCTTGTTAATACATCTGGATAATTTGAGGCGCTACTAGTTGTTGAGGGTTCTAAAGAGAACAGCAATAACATTATTAACAGTCAGTTTAGAAAAAGCAATATACTACTAAAAGTGTTTGTTTCAAGAAAATATACTATATAATAACTTCAATTCAAAACACTGAAGCCTCCTATGATAAGCCCAATTTAAGACATTCCTTAGCCAAACAAGCTTTCAACTAACTGAAATTCATGTGCCTAACCTACTGTCAAAATACACTTTAGTAATCAAATATACTTGTAAACAAATTTGGCAAAGTAGCAAAATACAAAATCAACATGCAAAAATCAATTTTGTTTCTATACGCTAACAATGAAAAATAAGAAAATTATTCCATTAACAGTAGCATCAAAAAGAATAAAAACACTTAGGAATTGACTAAGGAAGTGAAAGAACTTGCATGATGAAAACTACGAACACGGCTGAAAGAAATTTAAGATGTAAATAAATGGAAAAACATACCATGTTCTTAGATTGAAAGACCTAAAATTGTTAAAATGTCAATTCCTTTAAAAAACCCAATGACCCTTTTCTGATGAAACAGAAAAATCCGTCCTAAAATTCCTATCAAATCTCAATGGACTCCTAATAACCAAAAGAAGCCTGAAAAAGAACACGAATGGAGATGTCACACTTCCTGGTTTCAAAAAATTATTACAAAACAGCAACCAAAGGCATAGTGCTGGCATAAAGACAGACATGTAGACCAAGAGGATAGAACAGAGAGCCCAGAAATAAACCCCTGCACACACAGTCAAATGATCCCTGACAGAGTGCCAACACCAGTCAATGGAAAGAATCATGTCTTCAATAAATAATTTTGGGAAAACTAGATATCCACGGGCACAAGAAAAAAACTGGACCCTTTCCTACACCATACACAAAAATGAACACTAAATGGATTAAAAATCTACACATAAGACTCCAAAACATAAAGTTTATAGGAAAAAAACAGAAAAGCTCTAAGATGCTGATCTTAGCAATGATTTTTCAGAGATGACAGGCAACAAGAGAAAAAAGACATGTGGGACTGTACCAAACTAAAAAACTTTTGTGCACTAAGACATAATAATCAAGAGTGAAAAGGCAACTTAAGGAATAATAGAAAACAGAAATAGAAACAATATAAAAATAGAAAATGTTTGCTGATAAGGTGTTAATACCCAGAACATATAAAGGACTCCTACAACAGTAAATCAAATTATATGATTAAAAATTGGGCAAAGGATTTGAACAGACTCTTGTCCAAAGATGACACACGGTCAACAAGCATACGGAAAGATTCTCAACATTTCTAAACAGAGAAATGTACGTCAAAACTAGTGAGATACCACTTCACACTCCTAAGGACATCTACTATCAGAAAAAATTCAAAACAGAATTACCACATGATCCAACAACTCCACTTCTGGGTGTATGTCCAAAAGAACTGAAAGCAGAGTCTCCGAGAGATGTGTTCAACCATGTTCCTAACAGCATTAACTACAAGAGCCAAAGCTGGAGGAAACCTAAGCGTCCATCGACGGATGAGAATAATGTGGTAAATACATACAGTGAGTATTATTGTTGTAAAAAGGAAATAAATTCCGATACGTACAACGATGTGAATGAACTCTGAAGACATTCTGTTAAGTGAAATAAGTTAGTCACTGAAGGAGAAATATTCATGACTCTACTCATCCGAGGTATCTAGTCAAAGCCATGGCCAAAGTACAGTGGTGTCTGCCAGGGGCTGGGGGGAAAGGAATGGGGAGTTAGTGTTTAATGTAATGATTTCTTACCAAGTTTGCTCAAGGTAAGGGAGAAACTGGCAGGAGCTTCGAAATCTACTGGCATCGGCACTTACACCTTTTGGTACCTAAAGATTATCCTATTTCAATTTCTCCAGTCGGGATTCACATACACATAGGCTGAAATGTTTCTTATAGCATGAAATATTCTTTCTGTAGTAGATCCCAAAAGTGCCTTTTACTGACCCATTCTCTCACCCCCACAGCAATTTATCCCATAGGATATTTTCTAGATATTGGCAGACAGCTACTCAATCTAGTATATGCAGAAGCCATAGGGAAAAAGCAATCTCGTATGATACACTTCTACCGTAAGGTATGCTGCCAACAGCAATGCCCGTTTTTTAGGTTTATATAGCTTCCTTGCCCTCTAAACCAGGCCCAATAAAGGACACATTCAGGTCATGTCATCTACAGACTCACATCAGACAAAATGCTCAGTCTCTAAGAGTATGCCTATGATATCACAGTATTAATCAGCCAGCACAGTCTTAAAATGCACGGCCAACCAGCATGTTAGACGCACCACTGTGGGCATCCCCCTCAGAGGTTTGAACTCTCACTGAATCAGTAAAAACCTATCCTGTACGTTATTTGAGGCTCTCCTCACTGATTAATGCCATTAACCGAGTAGAACAAATCTAGACAGCTAACGGCTCACCATCATTAACACAGGCCATACAAGGAGGTGCATAAAAGCAGAAAGCTGCGGACAACAGACACGAAAGAGGCTGCCGCTTCTATAACTGTTCATACTGCACGGTGCTATTTGAAGGATATACAATATTCTCCTGCTCCAGTTACCATTAGTATGAGTTACACTGGTAATTAGTAAGCAAAATGCAGGACTGTTATATCTAAATTATTTTAAGCTTTCAATAATTTTACACTACTTTAAGAGCAAGTATGTCTAAGTTGTTTTGAGAACGTACTGTCAAATTTAAGAATAATGTTTCACAGAGTAAACAAAGTGATTTAGATCGTTATCTAATACATTCGTCACACAGGAGAGTTATCAATTGATACTGTAGTCACACATTACGTGGCTGCAAGTACTGAATACCTGAGAAAGACGGAGGCAGATTGTCACAAGAGAACTGCCTAAAACTTAACAGATTTTAAGACAGGAGCAGGAGTCAGCTCTAAGACAAGACAGAGGGGAAAATGCCACCAAGTTTTTGAAGTTGGTATCAAAAAGCTGCTCACAATTTGCTTCTAAATCAGAGGCGCTCGAGTGAGAAGGTGGGTGAACAGATGTGGGAACAAGGAAAACAAAGTCAGCCATAAGCAGCCTTTGAAGCTGGCTAACAGGTCCAAGGGGTTTACTGTACTATGTTCCTCCTTCCTTCTGTAGCTTGAAAACTGTCACAATAGTCTAAATTTAGAAATTATTCACAAAGGTGTGTGTACTATATATATACATATCATAGAAAGCTACTGTGTAAACTTGATAATATAATGAATAAGATCCAAGTGAGAATGAACCTTGGCAGACCACTGCCATCATTTCAACAAAAAAACAAACACACAACCAAAAAGGAACCTCACAGCTATACAATGAGACACTCCATTTATCTCACACCTAAAGTGAATTCTTCAAGTTAGTCGATCCCCACAGGCATCAGGATGGAAAAAGCTTCAATCATTTAGATGTATGCTGGTACACACTACAAGTCTCTAGTCAAAAGAAAGAAGTTGGGGTCCCATTCGATGTCAGAAAAGAGAATGACACAGAAGCAGTTACCCTGGAGACCTACCAAGTAAAATCTCCAGATGGTTACTGGTAATATATTAGAAAGAGATCTTGAAAAGTACAGATATTAAAACTCCTTAAGTTACTCTAATAAAAAAGACTAAGCCAAATTGACTATCACCAAGAAAACTTAAATTTGCCATTTCTCCAAAATAAGAATCCCTCTTTCCGTCCATTTCACTCCCACTAGTTCTCACTAAAAGCAAATGAGGCAGGAAAATAAGTTACTAAGTATACCAAAATTAATAGGCACATATTCACATCAATTACTGAGACAAGATTTAAGTTATCAAAAAACTGCTGTAATTGGAAGTCAAAACATGCAGTGAAAGAAAAAAATATAAACTGAAAAGAAATATATACTTGAGAGATAAAGTGAACCTCAAAATTTAAAACTTTTGTGCTTCAAAGGACATCATCAAGAAGCTAAAATGGGAGAAAAATGTTTGCAAATCACATAGAGATAAGAGACTTACATATAGAATATGTAAAGACCTCTTTCAATTCAATTATAAAAAGAAAAATAACCCGGTGAAAAATGGAAAAGGGAGATTTGAATAGCCCATTTCTCCAAAGATATATAAATGGTCAGTAAGCACATGAAAAGATGCTCATTATTAGTGATTAGAGAGATGCAAATCAAAATCATGAGGAGATATCACTTCACATCTACCAGAAGAGCTATATTTTAAAAAAAGAAAGAAAGAAGTATTTGTAAAGATATTGCATTCTTCACACACTGCCAGGGTAAAGAAACTGCGTTCCTCACACACCACCGGTGGGAAGGTAAGATGGTGCAGTCATTTTAGAAAAACAGTTTTTTCCTCAAAATGTTAAATTATCAGATGACCCAGCAATTCTACTGCTAGGTACCTACCCAGGAAAAAACACACCCACGTAACAACTTGCACAGGAATACTCAAAAAAGCAGTGTTCTCAATACTCCAAAAGTAGAAACCACCCAAATGTTCATCAACTGGTAAATGGATAAATAAGATGTAGTTTATCCAAGCCGTGAAATATTATCTGGCAATAAAAAGGAAGTTCTGATACATGCTATAACATGGATTAACCCTGAAACCATCATCTTAGGTCCAAGAAGCCAGTTACAACAGATCACATATTTTATGATTCCATCTATATCAAATGTCAGTCTAGACAAATCTATAGATACAGACTGGTGGTTGCCTGGGGCTGGAGGGGTAGGGATGGGTAGTGACTACTAATGGATATAGGATTTTAGGGGAATGGGCTGGGGAAGGATGGTAATTAAAACGTTCTAAAATTGACTGTGGTGAACAACTCTGTATATACTAAAAATCACTGAACTATACACTTTAAATTGGTGAACCCTTTAAGTGAAGTACATCTCACTAAAGCTATAAAAAATATATCAAGTGCAATGACAGAGTAATATTCCCAAATGTGTCACATTCATGGGTTACCTGCAGCTATTTAAATATTTGCAAACCCCACAAAAACGCCCTAAGTAAATCCAAAACGCATTTAAAACAGGGCCGCTCGGCTGAGTGGGCTGCAGAGGATGGGAGCCAGCTGCAGTTACACCGCGCCCAAATCCACCTGGTGTGGGGGGCCTCCCCACACTGCTCCCTTAGTTCCAGGACCCATTCACATTCACTCTCTTCAAAACCACTTATGAGGGTACAGAGGAGAACAGACTATCTTGACATAAATCACACAACTAACAACTGGTGGTATGAAAATTCAAACTCGGTGTCTAACAGCAGAGCTGGTATGCAACCTTCCTTAATAAACCAAAAGCTGCTAAATTAAAAAGACACCAATTTGAAGGTGATCATCACCCTCCTCCAACATGGTTTCTATACTACACAATTAGATTCACCACACCTAGGCAAAATATTTTAGATTAAGGCAGGAAACCTATCAGTCAAAACAAAATGTCCACATTCTGTTTACCTTCTGTGTTACTGCCTGTTGGCTCAGGAGTGATTCTCCCGTCCTGAATGTTCGCGCTCTCCTCCTCAGAGTATATATGGTCATCTTCCCGATTTTCTGGCCACTGCGGCAGCTCCCTTGTGTCTGCTGAGCAGCTACACACATCTTCGTTCTTGCTGAAGTATCTCTGTAGCCATCCAGGTACAATATTCTTGACAGACTCTGTAACCCTGCTGAGAATGCCCTGCTGAAGAGGAAAGCATGGAAGGAAGTTTAGAAATTTACCTTTTAAAGTAAGTACCTATATACAGAAAGCCATACCGAGCAAAACCTAACTACTTCCAACAAGTTTCCTAAATTGAGTTACTTGAGTTGACACCAACATAACACATTTTACAAATTCTATAGATTTTATGAAATTCCTATTTTTTTCTTTCTTCTACATGCATGTGTCCATGAGCCAGTAACTGCCCCAAATGGCCATGACTCTAATCCTTAAAAATCTCCAACAGGCTTTCAACTAAACAATATAAATTTTAGACTTAGTAGTAAGATCTACACTAAAATGCTATAACCCCAGACAAAAGGTAGCCATCTTGATCCCAGCACATTAAAGCGATATAAATACCTTCAACAGCTTCCTCAAGCAAATATTTTACTGTACATTCTTTAACAACAAAAATTTAGACAAACGAAAAGGCAGTAAGTAAGACAACAAATCCAACATAAAAGAAAATCTAAGACCTTCACTGGTGGTAAGTTTGTCACATTAAATGTTGCCTAAAAACCAAGAATTTTATTACAGTAACTTTTAAAAGGAGAAAAAGATGTGGTACAACTATCAGCATTATTGATGTTCATTACAGCTTTGCTACACATCAGACGCTGTACTCAGCAGTTTATATATATTATTCAATTTACTCCTCACCACAATTTTATAAAACTGCTTTTAACAGTGCCACTTGACAAATGAAGAGGAATAATGAAGTAATGTGCCCAAGGTACAAACACAACTGCCGGAATGTCTAGCATGGACTCTGGGGTCAATAGGCTGTCCTCTGATTTATTCTAGGTAAACTAAGAATAACAGCCTTTCCTACTATTACTTGATAGGAATTATAATGAAGAGCATATGAAATAATGTGAAAGCACTTCACAATTTACTAAATATTAACAGAAACATACACTGATAATTTCATTACTAATGAGAAAAAAGGTTAGCAGAAACAACCTGGGGTGAGGTAACCCGTTTCAGGAAACAATTTCTTTCACAGCATACAATCAGAAAGTCACCGAAGGGGAAAAAAAATGAGTCAGCAGGTACAAAAAAAACAATAAAGTTAAGGTAGTATATGTAAAGCTTGAAAGCAAACCCAAGACAAAGAGGACTTGCAATATCCTGTCAATAGAAAAAATGGAAGATACCTCTGATACAAGCACTTGGACAGTATCTTCCGATTATCTGAAAAGATGTAAGTAATGACTAGGAAATAAGCAATTATTTTTGCTCTAAACAGAAATTTTTCAACAGCTCTGTAATGTAAGCTGTCTAGCAACACATGAAACCAACAGCCACAGAATACTATTGAAAAACACAAATTCGCTGTTCCCCTTTTCTATGCTAGTGTTACACAGTACTAGCTTTTCTGGCAAAGATTCTATACCTACTCCAAGATTTAGTATTTATAAAAATACACATTTATTATTTTGCTATTTATATTTAAATATTTATTTAGTCCCCCATATTTCAAAATATTTGAAAGTGCTTTCAAAATATAAATTTTCAAAAAGGCATACTTTTAAAAATATATGTATCTATTTATTTATTTGGCTGCACTGGGTCTCAGCTGTGGCACGCAGGATCTAGTTACCTAACCAGGGTTTGAACCTGTGCCCCCTGCACTGGCAACATGGAGTCTTTAGCCACTGGACCACCAGGGAAGTACCCAAAAGACATACCTGATATGAAGCACTACAGGAAAAATGTGTATAATATGTAAAATAAGCCTTGTGTAGACTTCCTCTAAGGTGTTTAGCTACTAAAAGTATTAAGAGATTTCTGCGATATCTACTCTCCTAAGGAGGCAAGTATAGCACAAATCAAATTAACACCATCCTTAACCAAAGGTCACGTGTATGGCAGCATTAGGGAAGCCGCCTGCCAATGCAAGAGATATAAGAGAGGAGGGGTTCGACCCCGGGGTTGGGAAGATCCCCTCTGGAGGAGGGCATGGCAGTCCACTGCAGTATTTTTGCCTGGATAATCTCACAGAGGGCTATGGAGTCCATAGGGTCACAAAGAGTAGGACACAACTGAAGTGACTTAACACACACACATGCACAGGTACTGTTGAGAATAAATCAGTAAAAATTCAACAGTCAAAACAGATATAAAAAGCTCATTCACTGAAACTCATGAATTTTGCCTGCAGACCCTCTCTTTTCTAAACTAAGATGTAACCAGTTTACTTAACCACAGCGCAGAGCAGCTTAGTGTAAGATTACAGCGAGCAAGAGAGAGAGAGAGAGAATACTACCAGCAGAATCAAAGAAAGCACAATGTGTTTGACAGTAAAAAGAAAGCAAGATGCTAAAAGTGACCTGGACACATTATTAGAAATATTCCCCATACTTCAATATCCCTCTACAAGGTAAATGACCCTAAGTCATCAAGAAAATCAAGAAAAGTTACAGTAAGCTCAGTAAACCCTAATTCTCATGGTTACCAAAGATGTGGTCCCTTCACCATTTATATCAGCATCTTCTCAAGCCGCATTCCAGCCTGACTAAATCCAGGAGGCAGGGCTCACCTGTTTTAACAGACCCTCACAAGTGATTCCGGAGAAGGCAACGGCACCCCACTCCGGTCCTCTTGCCTGGAAAATCCCATGGACGGAGGAGCCTGGTGGGCTGCAGTCCACGGGGTCGCTAAGAGCCAGACACACTGAGCGACTTCGCTTTCCCTTTTTACTTAGTGCATTGGAGAAGGAAATGGCAGCCCACTCCAGTGTTCTTGCCTGGAGAATCCCAGGGACGGGGGAGCCTGGTGGGCTGCTGTCTGTGGGGTCGCACAGAGTCAGACACGACTGAGGTGACTTGGCAGCAGCAGCACAAGTGATTCTGATGTACGCTATATTTTGAGAACCACCAATCTAGTTACAGAGCTTAGGAAATAAAATACATTTCAGGAAAACACAATACAATTACCTCTACAAGAGGTGAATAAAATTATGTATACTTCAATCTTAATACTCAGCCCGTTCACTGGACTCATCTTATTTAGCAACAATGGAACCCATGTACCACACTCAGGGAAACACATTTTTTTGGCCATATGTTGGTATCCTAGTTCCCAGTAAGAGCTGCTCAGTCCTATCCAACTCTTTGTGACCCCATGGCTTAAAACTCAACATTCAAAAAACTAAGATCATGGAATCTGGTCCCATCATGGCAAACAGATGCAGAAACAATGGAAACAGTGAGAGAACTTTATTTTGGGGGGCTCCAAAACCATTGGAGGTGATGACTGCAGCCATGAAATCAAAAGACACCTGCTCCTTGAAAGAAAACCTATGATCAATCTAGACATTATATTAAAATCAGAGACATTATTTTGCCAACAAAGGTCCATCTAGTCAAAACTATGATTTTTCCAGTAGTCACATACGGATGTGAGAGCTGGACCATAAAGAAGGCTGAGCGCTGAATAACTGATGTTTTTGAACTGTGGTGTTGGAGAAGACTCTTGAGAGTCCCCTGGACTGCAAGGAGAGCAAACTAGTCAATCCTAAAGGAAATCAGTCCTGAATATTCATTGGAAGGGCTGATGCTGAAGCTTCAACACTTTGGCCAGTTGATGAGAAGAACTGACTCACTGGAAAAGACCCTGATGCTCGGAAAGACTGAAAGCAGCAGAAGGGGATGACAGAGGAAATGGTTGGATGGCCATCACCGACTCAATGGACATGAGTTTGAGCAAGCTCCAGGAGTTGGTGATGGACAGCGAGGCCTGGCGTGCTGCAGTCCATGGGGTCGCAAAGAGTCGGACACGACTGAGCAACTGAACTGAAAGACTTAACACATTTATTTATAGTAAATAATCAACTACCAGATACTAGAAGTTTTAAGAACAACTCCTGCATTACTGGTGGACTCTTCACTGTCTGAGCCACCAAGGAAGCCCTAAAGAACTGCTAGGGAAAAGAAATCTCCAGATCACACAGAAAACAAGACAGACAAAGAGTAAGAAACCTTATCTACCATACAGATTTGGAAAAGCACTTCCTTGGCTGGCAATTTTTATGAATTTCAGCCACTAATGGAAAGCAGGGGAAAAAAAGAAGAGCTAGAAAAAGGGAAAAATCATTTTCTTACCAAAGGTTTGACTCTATTACCAAATAAGGGCTTTTTTATTGAGATAAAGGTTATTATTTCAGTAACCTTTTCAAGAGTTATTTAGGTAGATGTTTCAGGTCTTCCCAGGAATGGGGCAAATCAGCTTCCTGTATGGAGCCAGGAGAAAGAACATTTTGTGATACATTCTCTCTTTTTTGGGGGGAGGTAAGGGCATGCAGCCTGGGTTCTTAGTTCCCTGACCAGGGATCAAATCCATGACCTCTTCAGTGAAAGCTCAGAATCCTAACCACTGGACAGCCACAGAACAACCTAACCTTGAAGGGGAAACAGAGGTACATGGAATAAAGGTCTGCTAAGCAGTGAATACGCAAGCCCAACTTTACCAGAGTAGCTTTCTTTCCACTTTCAGAGGCTTCATTATAACTTGATGTCGTTTTCCTCAAGAAAAGCTTCTCTGATCCTCCAAATCCAGGACCGCCACTCACTTACATGCACCAACAGTGCCCTGTACTTCCTACGTGGAGGTGATCTGTCAAATGGGATGGTAGTGACAATCTTTCATCTGCTAGAGGATCAGCTCTGTGAAGGCAGCAACAGGTCTGTACAGTGCAGATTAGCCGCTGCATGATTTTAGTTTATCTACAGACGCACTACTCAACCAACTTCTTATTCCCATATGTGATATGTGGTAGCAAGTTTCAAAAAAAAAAAAAAGACACCAGTAATCCTAGAATTCAAAAATAAATAATACATTTGCCTGGTATAACAGCTTCAGTTTAACTATTTTTGTTGCCACACTAATAGCCTTTCCTCCAAAAAACAATTTGTGAAACTATCCAAGAGCATGGGAAAACCAAACCATCCTCTGGAATGATAAATAACACAAAGCCAACCAAATGAAGAGAAGCAAAAAGTCAAAGAAAAAAATTAATGAATGGCTTAGAAAAAGCAACAGAACAGAATATTAAAATCTTAAAAATACTTCTTGTAGCCCCAAAGCAAAGTCTACACTAGATGATCCTAAGTAAAGAAGGTGAATTCAAAGATTATAGGAGCAAAACTTTAAACCTAGAAGGGTTAAAACGATTGGATTCCTCCCCAAGAACTAAGGATTCTTCATTTGGAAAAACAAACCACAATAAAAACCTTATCAAGATGCCACTGAGATTTAGAACAAGTACTCAATTTGGGGGCCAGAAGTAAATTCAATTCAATACTATACACTTACATTAAGTACATTCAATTTGTAAGGTACTGTGACTACATTCGGAGAAGGCGATGGCACCCCACTCCAGTCCTCTCGCCTGGAAAATCCCATGGATGGAGGAGCCTGGTGGGCTGCAGTCCATGGGCTTGCCAAGGGTTGAACACAACTGAGCGACTTCCCTTTCCCTTTTCACTTTCATGCACTGGAGAAGGAAATGGCAGCCCACTCCAGGGTTCTTGCCTGGAGACTCCCAGGGACGGGGGAGCCTGGGGGGCTGCCGTCTGTGGGGTCGCACAGAGTCCGACACGACTGAAGCGACTGAGCAGCAGTGACTACATTAGCTTTTCGAATTATACTTAACCTGAGTTCAAGGGTTAACGAAAGAAGGCTGAGGTAGGGAAAGCCTCTTTTACAACCCAAGCGCAGAACTCATTTGTAATGAAAAAGAAATTCTTTGCCTAGACATCTTCTCAATTTGCAAAACAGAGACACTCTCCGTATCAGCACTACATAGCCTTCCTTCTTACATCTAGCTCAGTTCCTACTAGTTATCTTGATGTCAGTTCTATTCAACTCTTTTCTTTACATTATCCTCGGTTAAAACAGTAGTTATTCAGATTATAAAATCTCTTTTCTCACATAAACGTTACTGGATCTCTCACTATAAATATCAAACATAATCCTCAGTTTGAAGGTTCTGGGGCCCTATTCTCCCAGACAACACTGTCGTTTTGATTTTTCTCTGCTCTTTGGGCTAGATTTTGCTGAAGTTTGTCCATGACCCCTGGTTTTCTTCCAGGGATCTGTACATTCTCTCCTTACTCCCTCAACTCCCATGTCACTGGTCTTCCCTTTCCACTCTTTTCGGAAGTCTCGTTTCAAATAGGCTCCCTAATCAGTTTTCCCCCTGCTCCATCCAACCCCAAGTGAAGAACAAGGGCTAAGAACCAAAGACTTCATGTGAGACTTGAATATTTAATTATAAAATATCTTTAACACTAAATAGTAAAAACCTAGATGCTACTCTAATCTTTCAGTTATTTCCAGTCTTTAATACATCCATTCTTACATTACTTACTTTAAAAATTTATCCATTAGAAAGTATTCAAATTCTAATGCAGTAATATTGAATCTGATTTCAATACTCTGAATTTAACCCAAGCTGTTATTTGTCACATTTTACAACCTGTAGTTAAGCTTTCCCTATCCAACAAGTTTAAATCTTTCCATCCATTATTTAGACGTTTCATTTCTCTTTTCAATGTCAAGAGATTAAGTAAAAAAATATGAGCATACAAGTTACTCTAGCTAAAAAAAATTTAAAACTATAACTGGCCACAATTGTCAACCTCCTTTAAGGCTCTTTAACACTAATTCAGGTAGGAGAAACATGACCTGGCTTAGTTTCTTATTTTTAGAGATCCAAATTACAGAAGTAGAATTAACAGATAATTAACAGTAATCAAACAACAAAGGCAAGAAAAGGATTCCCTAAAAGACCTTCCAAACCAGCAACAGAGACCCAATAAAAGCCTTAAGGCAATTTAACCCATTAAAAGTTATCCAGAAAGATACTGTCACTTTCCTTTCACAATCTATTTGGAAACTGGATGTAAAAGTGTATTAAGTCACAAGCAAATGGGCAGGAAAAGTGAAATACCTTTAGACAGAAGCAGCATTCTATCACTCTGTTTCAGACAGTAAATACAGTAAATTGCATCTGGTGGAAAGACTTTTCAACTGGACTTCCCAACACAGAAGAATCGTTCAAAAATATATTACAACCATGACCATAAGCTAAGTAGCTATAAGTAAAACGTTTTTGAAACTACAAGGTCATTAACATTACATTTTCCCAATAATATTCTGTGCCTAATGAAATGGTTTTAATTGGTGACATCAGACCACTTTATTTCAAACTAATAGGTAATTGCCTCAAAGGGCTTTCCAGGAAATGGAGACATCTGGGCTTTTTTTGTCGGGAAAAAAATGGTGAGTAAATTGATAAACTATTACACAAGGGCTTCTCATCACAAACAAAATTTTCTACTATGCATTAAACAATATGTGGATTTATTTTCCTATACACGTAAATGACTGGCATCTATAAGGAAAATGTTAAAAATAACATTTTTAAGTAGCTTAAGGCTGTTTAAAGGTTTGGCCTCATCACTCAGAAAACAAGTTGTAAAATCCAATACAAGCCTGTAAAAGACTGAATTTGGGTATATAAAAGAAAGATACCTGTACTAATCAGAGACTAAACATTTAAATCAAAAGGTTCTATTCAGCCACAACAGTTTCCAATGAGTCTTTACTATATATGCCAAGCCCAGTCCTAAAAGCTTTACTTACATTATCTCACTCAACCCCTCACAACAGACTTCCATTTTACAGATGAGTAAATTAAGCAGAGAGAACTTTCCAAGTCCAGGCAGAACAAGGATTCAAACCCAGATGCTGAGTGGATTACAGCACTTTTTTCTAACAACTATGTCCATTTGTTTTCGCTGACAGTATTAATTAAACATCTAGGATAAAACAAATAAAGATAAAAGTCAAAACAACTCAGGGACTTCTGGGATGAGTTATGTATTCAATCTTTAAATATCCTTCCTTTTCAAAACTGAACTCTCTTCAGCCATCCAATAACAAGCAGGACATACTTCTCTGGGACAAAATATCATACAGAAGCTACCAAAACAGCAAAAAAGCCCACACAATCTTATAAACCAATATTAGGCAAACCGATGTCCATGGCCCAAATTCAGCCCTCAGCCTGTTTTCATACAGGCCTCAAGCTAAGAATGAGTTTTACATTTTTTAGAGTTATAAAAACAAAGAATGTGCAGGAATAAAACCTAAAATATTTACTATCTGGCCCTTTACCCAAGAAGTTTATAGACTCCTGATTTAAGCTGCTGAATAAAGGAGCTTTCGCCACCCCCTCCCTCCAAAAAAAATAGCTAAATGCAGAACCTGCTTGAAGGACAAATTGCCTCTAGGAAGCTAAAATGAGTGGATTCCCTTAGCTCCAAACCAGAAGACAAAACCTCTGAACACACACCCCCCCAAAAAGGGGAAAAATAAGTAGTTCCTCTCTCACCAGGAGGTGGCAGTAGATTCTTCAAGAGGCAAGGTTCTGATTTGCCCATGGGCTCAAGCTTTTTGTGGCGGCTATTAAGAAAAGCAGCTTGACCTCTCCAGAGCTCACTTTCTGGACCTGACAATCTGCACAAAAAGGAAATGGGAAAGGAGACTGAACAGGCAACGAGAACTAACCACATCCTCTTTAGGGACCTGTTCACTCCCACGAGAAAAATGATACCATTTCCTAAATGCATCTGGGCTAAGAGTTAACGGGTAGGGAAGAAGGCAGGTGAAAATGAGTGCTGTTCTTCACATTTGCTTCTACGATTCTTAAGTTACCACCCTTCCGTTAGTTAAGACAATGACTTTTTCTCTCCACAACTTCAAGCAAGATGCCCTTTTAAAGACCAGAAGTTAAAAGGAAAAAACTTAAACTTTAGATGTACCTCAGCAGAGCTAAGCCAGAAGTCAAAACAGGAAATTGCAAGTTAGTGGAACACACAGGAAAGTCACAGGTACTGCATGACTACACAAGCCAGTTAGCCTGACAAGCAATGGCAAAGGCCCACTAACAGGGCCAGATCTCTCGTTCTTCTTTAAGTCCTCAACTGTACAACCAAAAAACTGTGTTTTTGCCCAGAAACCAGTGGACGTTTAATCAAAATACATAAGTATAAAACATGCCGTGTCATGAAGCTCCATGCTATTCATGATGACTCAGCAGCTGCTGCTAAACACAGAGGTGACAGCCTAGGATAGCTGACAGCAAGCAGGTAGTTTACAAGTTCACAGAAATTTTGGTAAGGAACATCCTTATTTTAAGATTTAAAAAAGTCCTCAACTTAAATATTCTTTTGTATATGTCTGGATACTTTTCTTTCGTAGTAATTTCCAATACAAATTGTTGTTGTTCAATGGGAAGTCGTGTCCGACTCTGCGACCCCATGGAATGCAGTGCGCCAGGCTCCCCTGCCCTTCACTACCTCCGGGAGTTTGCTCAAGCTCAAGTCCATTGAGTCAGTGAGTCATGACAGCCAATCATATTAGCCAATACTAATACTTGCAGAGTTGATTAAGAAACTCCCAAACAATTTTAATTCCAATTCAAAAGCTACAAATATACTTTTTCAATGAAATGGCTGTGGCAAAAAGCTGCATACTTTAGACGGGGGAAATAAAAAACTACCAATTTTAAAATAAAACTGCACAGTCAGAAATCATATCCGCTCTAAGACAATTTGGATCACAAGTGTTATGCTGTTAAGGCATCATTTCCCTCAAATTAGGTTTTTATCCATGTATATTTAAAAATAAGGTGTGACTTTGGCTTTTGCCACCTGGTATATACTAATTCCTTTCTAAACTCTGTCCAAACCCTCCAATGATCTGTATTTACATTTCATTTTTTATGTATTAACTTTCTCCTAAGTAAAGTATTATTTTTCAGAAAAACCAGAAAGCACATGTGTCAAACTTCCTTGCAACAAAAAGATTAGGTTCAAGGGCCAGGCTTGTGACCTGAATTCTAATCTTGCTCCTCACAAAGAAAATTTGAAAACCAAGCCTATCTGGGGGAACACTGGTGGGAGGTTGATAGTAATGCCAAGACTTGTAACCATTAGTAGAGAGTTATCTACCATTATAAAACACAAATTTCACTATTAAGAAACTTCTCCCAAATCTTTACTTTTAAAATTCTGTTTTTAATGATACAATTTAACAACAGCACCAAACATGCTTAAATGTTAAATATTTATCATCATCCGGTATAAAGCAATCTAGAAGTCTCCCTTTAACAGTATGCAACAAGTTATCAGACCCTTTTGCTATACTCCTTTTTATAGGTTTAAGGCCCACACTTACTTTCTACCTTAGTATCAGTGAAAAGTTTTGTAATTGACTGTTACTAATAAAAGGTTTTCAACATTTTCCCACTCAACCCCCCCGTACCAAACAGGCAAAACTTAAAATACTGAACTTTCTCAGAATCAAATGTCTGAGGATAAATCTTTTTTTTTTCTATAATTTCAAACACCCACGAGTGCACAAGGTGGTTAAATTTCAAGACCACCAACATTCCTGTAGTGTTGAAAGGACCTAAACTTCTAGAATACCCACTGCAATATTAAAATAGTTTGTGCATGAGATCAGAACTGGAGTCCTGGTCAACTGTGCATAATGGCCAATTCTAGTCTCCAAAATAAAACGCGAGGGTGTGTAGGCAGGGGTGGGGAGGGGGGGAGAGAATGGTTGGACAAAAGTGGGGAGGGAAGAGTCTCGCGACGGAAAAAAAGACGTAAGTGCGGAGAGGGACTTTCAAAATGCCCCAGTGCCACTAAACCATAACCTGGTTGAAGAAAAAATAAAAAATAAGCCAGGGCTCTTAGATCGGGGAGGGACACGGGGAGATGGAGAATTTAAAGGAGGGAGAATAAATTATTCCACTTTCCCTGGAAGAGCGCACCCCCCCCCAACCCCAGGTAGGTGCCCCGGCGGGGGTGGGGGTCAGAGTCCCCAGGGCAGCCCCCTCCCCGCACGCGCTGAAACGCGGGAGACTAGAAATCTGCAGGCTTGGTGGGGGGGGGGTTCCCTCCCAGCCACAGCTCTTTCCCTTTTCCCTGGAGGGACATGAGTAATTACCACCTCCCCTCCTCCAAGCTCCTAATCCCCGCCAAAAAAAAAAAAAAAGGAAGCCTTCTGGGCCCACCGTGGGCCCCGGACGTGCGTTCCCGCCCTGCGCCCCGGCCCGGGGAAAGCCCCGGGGCGGAGAGGCCGGGGTGCGGGGCGGGGAGCGGCGGCCGAGCCACACGTGTGCGCCGCAAGGCCGGCCGCCTCGAGCCCACTTCCCGTCGCCGCCTCGCCCGGGGCCTCCCGGGCGCTCCACGTGGGGCGCCGGGGCCGCCTCCCCGGCCCACCCCGCCGCCCCCCCCACGCGCGCGCGCGGCGCCGGGGCTCCCGTACCTGCGGCTGCGGTCGCCCCTGCTGGTAAGGCTTCAGCGGGCCCTGGTGGCAGCGCCGCGTCCGGATCTTGCCGCCGCCGCCCCCTCGGCCTCCGGCTCCCGAGGCCATGGCGGGGCCTCCGCGGCGTCCCCCTCCGGAGCGGGAGCGGCAGAGGCGGCCTCAGAGGACCGCCGCCCCCCGCCTCGCCGCGCCCGGCCCCAGCCCCCGAGAGTCCAGCCGCGCCGCCCTCAGAGCGGGGGCCCAGGCCCACCGGGCGCCGCGGGGCCGCGAGCGGGAGCCGCGAAGCGCGCGCGCGCCGGCGGCGGCGAGGCGGGGGGCGGGGGCCGGCCTCAGGCCGAGGCGCTGGCTCTGCGGCCCCGCAGGCGCCCGCGGACCCCCGCCTCTGTGCGTGTCACCGTCTCTATGGAGATCCCCCCGCAGAGGGCGACGCGGGCGGCCCCCGGCGCCGCTCCGGCCTAACTCGGCCGCCGGCAGACGGGGATTCTTCCGCACGCCCCGGCCGGGGAGCTGCCGCAGTTGAGGCCGCCGGCGCCGCCCGCCTACCCCTCCCCTTTGCGCACAGCGCCCGCCCCGCCGCCGCCGCCGCCGCCTCCGTCGTCGTCGTCGCCGTCGTCCCTGCAGTCGCCGCTGTTGCGTCTATTGCCGCTGCTAAGGCCGCCGCTGCGGTCGCGAGCCAGAGCGCCGTCACTCGTTAGGGCCCGGCGAGCTTGCGTCATCACGCTGCGCCCGGCTGATAGGCGAGGAAGGCAGGAAGGAAGGGCTAGTCGAGCCCGCGCTCTCGGCCGCGCGGGCCGCTGGGAAGTGTAGTTCAAGGCGGGGGGAGCAGGCGAATTCTCGGAAAGGACGCGGAAGGAGAGAGCCACGGTTTGCCGCAGAGGCACAAAGCCGGGGTTGCGGGGCGGTGGGGGGGCGGGGGTTGGTTCCGTTCCTTCTCCTGTGCTCGGCTATAAACGTAGACTTTGAAAGACGCGTTTAACACCGAAGCGGTAACCTCCTCCTTACTCTCTTCCTTCCTCGGGGTTGGTAAAGAGGACAGAAAGTGAGGAGATAGTGAAATCAGACAGGAGCGAACATTATCTTAGAAAAAGAAGAAAACTGGTTGAAAAAAAACAATGTTCATGATCTTTAAGCCTAAAGCAGAATTAGAGAAAGATACAATGTCATTAATGTTCCATTGTGACATAAGAGCTCTTGTCAAAGAACGCGAATTCTGGTTCCACCACTCTAGTTTGACCTTGGATAAGTCAAAACCTTCTTCCCCCTATAAAATGGGAACTTGAATATCCACCTTATAGAGCTGTTGTGATCATCCGAGTGGAGCACTTAGTACACTTCCTGGTATGTGGGAAATGTACTAAATGAGTACAATGACTGCCTACAGCAGTCAGCTCACATTGGAGATAAAGGGTATATTAGCAGTAAGAAAACTGTACATATATTTGCCCCAAATAGAAGACGTATTTAGGAAAGGGAGTAAGTGAGCTAGGCTCAAATACTGAATCCACAAAGTATAGCTATTTTAAGAGTTGACCGTTAAAAAGATCCTGGTGATCAGGTGTTCTAGCCCTCATTCAACAGACAAGACAGGGGTCCAGAGAATTCAGGTGGCATATCGGAGGACCCTTAGCTGGGCAGATAAAACCAAGACTATAACTCAACTTTTCTGTAACAGTTCAAATAAAGTAACCAAATAATTAGGAAGAAAATCTACTACTGTGAAAACATAGGCTTAATGGTCCATGTGGCTTCCCTGGTGGCTCAGATGGTAAAGGATCTGCCTGCAATGCAGATTACTAGGGTTCCTTCCTTGGTTGGGGAAGATCCCCTGGAGAAGGAAATGGTACCCACTTCAGTATTCTTGCCTGAAGCATATATCATGGACAGGAACTGGGAGGGCTACAGTCAAAGGGGTCTCCAAGAGCCCGACATGACTGCACACAGATACACGCTTAATTTTGAATCTATCACTTAGTAGCTATGTAGCCTTGGGGAAGTTATCAGTCTCCAAAGTTTCAGTTTCTGCATCTTCAAATAGAATGAGTGAGGTTGGTGGTTCTGATGAAAGGATTTATATATATGTAATTCATAATAACTGCTTAGAAAGCATCTAATAGCATCAACTTATCAGATACAAATAATTAACCATAAGAATGTTAAACCATCTCTACCACCAAACTGCATGACTCCAATCACTATATAAATCATATAAGTTAAAATGTGAAGCTGAACCTACAGTACCTTTAAATTTGTAGTACCTTCCAGCACCTAAGGAACCATGCCATATCAAGAATAGTTTTATAGAACAAATGGCATTTCTGACTAAAATCACCAAGACTATAAAAATTTCCCAAATATGATGGACAAAATTAATCTACCTCCTTTTTGTGTATCATCCCTCTAAAGCACTCTCTTCCTCCTAAATCTCTTGCTCCTAAAGAACTTCATCTTTCTTCAATACAATTGTTTGTCTTCAAGATTCTTAGTGAGGAATGTGACAAGCAGAGTAAAGTAATTCATCATAAGCTAACTTCCAGGAAAGATGTGTTCAGTTCAGTTGCTCAGTCGTGTCAGACTCTTTCAAACATGGACTGCAGCACGACAGACCTCCATGTCCATCACCAACTCCCAGAGTTTACTCAAATTCTTATCAATTGAGTCGGTGATGCTATCCAACCATCTCATCCTCTGTCGTCGCCTTCCCCTCATGCCTTCAATCTTTCCCAGCATCAGGGTCTTTTCAAATGAGTCAGTTCTTCGCATCAGGTAGCCAAAGTATTGGAGTTTCAGCTTCAACATCAGTCCTTTCAATGAAAGATATGTACCTGAATCTTTAATGGCACTACACGTATAAGAGATTGAACATAGCCACATCCCATTTACCCTTTTCACCCTACCAAACTCAAGATTTCTAGCACAGGAGATTGGCTGGGACTCAACAATCATTCCTTTGTTCGGGGCTTGTTATTTGGTGTATGGGACAGCATTCCTGGGTTTTCCCAAATGATGAAGTGGTAAAGAATCCGCAAAGACATGGGTTTGATCCCTGGGTTGGGAAGATCCCCTGGAGTAGGAAATGGCAACTCGCTCCAGTATTCTTGCCTGGAAAATTCCTTGGGTAGAAGAACCTGGCAGGCTACAGTTCACCAGATCTCAAAGAGTCAGACATGACTGAGCAAACACACTCACATGGGCACACAGCATTCCTATCCTAGCTCTGAAAGGAAAGGACATGCAAAGAACAGGGCGAAATTCAGATAAAACTTCAGGATATAAGATTAGCAGGATTTAGGGAGATAAAACCACATTCCTATTTAGCCTTGATCTCAATTGTTTACCTCATTTTAAGATAATTTTTTGAAGTTAAGCAAATGTGAGGGAACAATAATTCATTAGTCTCAGATTCAGGTAACTGAGTTATTGGCAACTTTTCCAAGCTTGAGAAGGAATAAGAAACAAAAAGAAATCTGCATTTTAAACTTCCCACTGCCTGATTTTACCCTGAAAGGGTATCAGCCTGAACTATGGGATGAAATAATTTCTTATACGTAATTTGAGATTCTAAACTAACATTGTTTCTGTGCTGAAATTCAGTTTGGAGTCACAAATCAACAAATCTAGAATTCTTCACATATTTTTGGTACAGAACTCATTGTTCAGTTAGGAATTACTAGAAGTAGAATGAGCTATAACAAATTATTCTGACTATGAAACAAAAACTGCCCACCTTCAAACATACAAATAATTATTGAACAGTTCTCTAAAAAATACTATATGTAAATTGGGAAAGATATCAAATGTCATGGAATAATAATAGGGATTCCTGAATTCCTTCCAGCTATATTAGGAGTTAAGTTTAGAGGGAAGGGAATAATTATTATTACACACTTTCAATTAAACAATTTCTAGAAATGATAAAATTTAATCTCTATAAAGCCTATGATATTCTGTAGTTCACAGAGTTGGAAGATTTTCTGTTTTAAAGTAGCTATCTTCTTTAATCATCCTTTCTTCATAACTTCTATTCTCATCAGTCTTTTGAGCTAGACAAAACTGAAATGGCTCTGAGAAGTGATCTTATGTTTTGGGTTGTTTCACTGGGTGTATTTTAATAGAAACTAATTTCTCCCCTACTAGGTTTTAGACTTCATGTTTTTTTTCCCTCACTGCTATAATCTGAATACATAGAATAGTGTTGACACATACCAGCAACTCTACATATATTATGGCTCATTTGCCCGAAATCTGATTACGACCAATGCCAACTGTTTCCATCTTATTGTAATAAATACAATGATGAATACAGCTTAACTACTTTCTGTAACCTTCCCTAGCTTGGAAACATTCTTTTTCAGTACACCATAACACATTAAATGTTTCTCAAATTCATTAATTTACTCATGATAAAGCATTCATGAACATTATGAACAGATCCCTATGAAAAAGTTATGCAGGAATTATTATCCTCTTACCTTTGCCAGCACTCTGCCATTTTTGTAGCCAATTTAGGAACCTACCTGCTACTTAAGTTTTGGGGTTTTTTAAGATTTTTTTTCCAGTTCAGTGGAGAATTCCACACTTTAGAAATTTCTGTCTCTGATGGCCTTCACATTGACTAAAATGTTTAGCTCCTAGTACTGTCTTATTGCAAAATGAGAGTAGATAGTTCCCAAGTGTATGATATGATAGCCATTGGAAAGACAAGACTCAAATAGCTGGCTTAGGATCGTCTGGAAATTCCAGGATTCCTATCATGATATGAGGATATATTGAAGGAAGGGAATGAAGAGTACATCAACAGAGGCGTTTGACTGGAAAGGGCATTGTACAACAGACCTCCAAATCACAGAGGGAAGCCACGTCAGGAATATCAGTAGAATCCAATGTGTTTGTTTCTATGAAGGATAAAAGGGGGGGGAAAAAAAAACAACTGCTATTCACATTCAGATCAAGTGGCAGAAACTGAAACAAAACACAATTCATTTCAGTCACTCACTCATGTCCAACTTTTTTCGACCCCATGAACCGCAGCATGAACCGCAGCATGCCCCCTCCCTGTCCATCACCAACTCCCAGAGGTCACCCAAACTCATGTCCATTGAGTCGGTGATGCCATCTAACCATCTCATCCTCTGTCGTCCCCTTCTCCTGCCTTCAATCTTTCCAGAAGGATAGGAATTTCTTCTCAATCAGTTGAAAACAAAAATTAGAACAACTTTACTTTTCTTAAATCTGGATCCAGTTTTTTTCAGCCAAAACAGATGGTGAATTGGAAGAAATCGTAATTTATAACAAGCCTATTACTACGAGGGTCCCACTCCCCCAAGAAACGTCTTTATTTTTCTTCATAGAATATGGTATCCATCTGCCGATTATAAATTAGCAAATAGATTGCTGACCTTTCTTTAGAGATAAGGAATATCCACAAATTATAAATGAAATATGATTTGGTCTACACCCAACGAGGATTTCAAAAAAAAAAACCCAGCATGTCTATCTTCTTCAAAAGGCAAGAAAATTCTAGCCAAAGGAGTATTTAGAAATGACAATTACAAGAAGTTAGAAAGGTATATATTTAGCCTACCTACATAAAATGTGGTATTTGCTATGACATGTATTGAAGCACATTATTTTATTGAGAGTAATTTTAGATATATCTCTATGATATTCCATAGATATTTCTATGTGATAATCATTACCAAGCATTTTATTAGATAGAAAAATAAGGTTAAACTAGTGGGGATTTTTTCCAAATGTATTATAATGATTATAATGAACTTCAATCTCAGAGAGAGAAACACAAAAAAGGGGTTGAAATTCTACAAAGGTATAGGAGTTTCTGTCTGTATCTTAGCGACAGAGAGGTCACAGCATCAGGAAGATATTTAAAGATGTACATTATTATACTCTCATTAACTGTGTTCTCTGGCTTTTGGGAATAAAGTAATACTTAAGACTAAACGAATTAACTAATGTGATCAAATTTTGATTAACTATCTATATCACTTAATTTCAACATGCCATTTAAGATATTTTCTTCTTCCTGACTGCATATGTCAATGTATAGTAGTCGTTAGCATATATGTGTTTATGTAATGTCCATTAAAGTTGAAGCCGCCTGTTAAATTCATCAATACTAAATGGAAATCCAGATTTACCAAATGAAATAACCAAATTCAGGAAGACCAGTCCCATCCTAATATTTAAGACAGTTGATGAATCAACAAAGATTAAGCATACATTGACCTATAGGCAAGAAGTAAACTAGGACAAACAAATGAGATCAAGGCTAAAGGAGGATATAGATATGTATAAACAACTTATAAACACAATCTAAACATTACCACTTATTAAGAACCTATAACAACCCCACTCCAGTATTCTTGCCTGGATAATCCCATGGACAGAGGAGCCTGGCCAGCTGCAGTCCATGGAGTTGCAAAGAGTTGAACACAACTAAGCATGTACGCGCTATGTGTTCATTTTGAGCCTCAGCATTTAGTATATATGTCCGTGTACAAAACATTAAAACAGCCTCTGTCCATGTAGTACATTACACTTCATCATCTTAATGAAGTCCTTTAAAATTTACTATGTTGTGCTCTTTTAACCACTAGTACGTAACACTAATAATTTACCCACAAATTCTACATTCTAAATTCTAAACACCTGCTCCTGAATTCATCCAATACAATAAATCTAATGGCTTAGTTTAATTTTTTAAATATAATTCCTTAGTTACATTAGAAAACTGGATTCATTATTAAAGGTGCAATCCATGTAAAACTATAATGTTTGCGAAATTCAGTTTGCTCACACTGAGACCAAGCTTTATTTTTATTTTTTAAAAGCGTTTGTAGAGGATGCTGGAATTTAATAAATTTATTAAGACCACTTTTCAAGAATAGTCTACTAATTATTGTGTTAACAACCCTATTATACACGTGACCCACCCACCCCCATCACCATAAAGGTACAACCTACCCATTTTAAGAGTGTCTCTGGCTACTCAGGGGCTAACAACACCATTCCTTGGGAGCTTATTGGAATAAAGGATCATCCCAGGCCTGCTTAATCAGAATCTGCCTTTCAACAAGGTCACCAGATGATTCGTATGCACAGAACATCTGAGAAGCAGCACTGTTTTAAGAATTAACCATGCTGCAGAAGTCATAAAGCCCATCTGAAATGTTAGCAGTCTGAAACTAAATATTAGATATAAAATATACTTGAGCACTTTAAAGGGCACCTTGCTAATTCCCAACTATCCTTCTTCATTTGTACAAATTTTCTTTTAGAATTAATTCATGAAAAAAGACATGGACAGAGAGTAAACCATCTTAAAATTCAAGAAGCTGTGAGCAAAGAGAAATTCTGAAAAATATCAGACTACTTCCTCAAAATTGCTGTGGCTTTTCTCTTTTCCAAGCACTCACAAAACTAATTTTAAGGTAGAAAAACTAAGAGGGAATACTCTTGGTACTAGGTGAGCGTCTAATATCTGAAATGCTGCATAAAAAGTCAAGCAATGTGGAGTAAAATCTTTATAGATGTCACTTTCCTAAACTGTCAGGACAGGAACGATGGCGGCTTTCTGCTTAACAAATCATAAAAGCAATTAAATAATTACCTACTAACAGCCTGATCTCTTACATAGGTGCTCTGAAGTCTAAACAAAATTCAGATACAGTGTTTTCTCCAAAAATTACTTCTGGGGGAAAAAAAAAACTAATAGTGGATTTTTAGACTAAATATTCCTTCCCTGACATTAGTCATCAAAAATATTCTTTCCACAACATACCTACAGCTCTTAACTCTCACAACAGGGAAGGCCTAAAAAGTTGTGAAATACACGAGACAAAAAATTGTTTTCTAAAGGGCTCACACACCTCCCCTCCTATGGGCCAAATGTAAATACACTGGTTCATAAGAATACTTACACATCAAAACATCAAGATAACGGAGTTAACGAAAGTTTCTGCGAAGAGCAGGCTGAAGAATCCCTCCTTGTTATTAGTCTCCAGCCAGCTATTTAAGAGTTGAGGAACTAACAGCTTGAAGCACGTGTAGATTTTTTTTTCCCCTCTTATTTAACATTTGGTACATTTCATCTTTACCACAAGGTGGGCAGAAATGCAATTAAGCATTTTTAATTTTCATTAGTGGCTTTTTTCCAAAGGAAGCTAGGCTATTAACTGAAATGAAAATTCTGGATTTAGTACATTCTTACTGTCTATAATACTACCATAAGTAGCAGAGCTGGTTCAACTGACCAAACATGATGGTTAACAATATGATTTTAAATCCAGTACCTATAACCCAAGGCCTGTCTTCAATTTATCTCACCTTGTTTGGGTCCATTATAAGGATAACAGGACACCACGAGTCAGCACAAATGTGGTTCTTCACAACCAAAAATCAAAAAGAACTCATCCAACATTCTCCAAAGCAAACATGAGTGGCGTTATACTCTTCCGCATACAATATTAAATCGGCAGTATTGCCAAACAAACAGAAGGCAACTCTGCAGCCATGGAGCAAAGCTGGTTAAACAGACCCACCTCTGGTTTGAGAAAGGTAAGGCCTACGAAGGTCTGGATTCAGAATTAGAACATCAACGCACACCAAAAGTCTCCACAGAGGCCCTCAGCAAGCCAACGCACAGCTTCTGCCAGGCGTGACGAGATCCAAGCCACAACTTGACCCTTGAGCGCTTTTTCGCTTGTGTGGTCCTCACATCTTACCCTTTCTGTGAGTCAGCACGTAACTCCTAAGCACTTAGTATTAGAAGCACCTGCTTTTAGGCTCATGGCTTTCCGCTGAGGTGCTGGGATCGGTGTGTGGTCTTAGCTTCCTGCCTGCTCACCTGAGAGTATAACCCCCTTTTCTTCCTGACGAGGTAGTGCCATGCTGAATGGCGGTTAGTCTGTAAACAGGTAGAGAAGACACAAATCTACAAAAGGCCACCAGGAGCAGACGGCTGGGAAGGAAAGGCCATTTTTCTGTTTTCCCTGCCGGCCCTTGTGCACAGGCCTCTCCTTTCTCTCATCATCTGGGCCTCACCCTTGCTACACTTCCTCAGATAACAGCTTCTTTTTCTCCAGGTTTGCTTTGAGTTTACAAACAAACGAACTTTCCCCCTTCCTTTGCTCTATCATTAACTTTGAAACAGCATTTTTAGAAAAGTCCAAAAGACAGAGATGGAAAAAAAGACACAATAGTTCTTAAAAGTTTTCTGTTCTAAGTTCAAGCTAAGGAAAGCTACAGTGGCCAGTTCTACATCAGGTCGAAACAAGACAAGTCAGATCCTTTGTTTAGATTTTTTCCCCAGCAACTTTCACTGACAACTTCCTACCTGTGCTGACAATATAGAAAAAGAAAGGAGGAAATGTTTAAGGGGTGATGTGAGAGAGCAGAAGGGAAGGCTGAGGAAAGGGGAGAGCAAATTGTGAATTCTGATAGTCACGACAAGCAATTTCTGAAAACTCGCCATCAGAAGTTCTGCTAGGTCCAAGGCTGATCGGAACTCACCTTTGGTGGGTTGACTCTCTTCAAATCAGTCTTCTGAATCTACATTGACTCCTCATTGACCCAAATTCAAATGCTATAAAATAAACGAAGGAGAGATGAGGGGTACCTTGCAAGAACGGTGCTTCGGACATGCAGAGGATCACTTACTTGTGTTGTAAATAATGAAGGGCTGATAAATAATACATTAGAAAGAAAAGACCCTCCGTATTGCCACATCATGGTGTCCTAAGTTCCATATCCAGAGTACCGGGTGCAAATTGGCTACATGTTTACTAGAAGGCTGAATGCATATTCACAGAGGTTTTGCAGTTCGTTATTTCCCTCAACCACTTTTACATGATTGATTTTTTTTTTGGTGTATTTCAAAAATACTTTACGATCTGTTAAAATAATTTTTTATTATTAAAACACCTCTAATCTCCCCTTTCTTTTTGTTTACTTCCCTGGTGGCTCAGACGGTAAAGAATCCACCTGCATTGCGGAAGACGTGGGCTCCATCTCTGGGTTGGGAAGATCCCCTGGAGGAGGGCATGGCAACCCACTTCAGTATTCTTGCCTGGAGAGTTCCATGGAAAGAGGAGCCTGGCTTACTACAGTCCATGGGGTCACAAAGAGTTGGATACACTGAACGACTAAGCAAGCACACATTTTTTTCCTCTCTCTCTCTCTTTTAAATTAATTAATTACTTTTAATTAGAGGCTAATTACTTTACAATATTGTGGTGGTTTTTGCCATACACTGACATGAATCAGCCACGGGTGTACATGTGTCCCCCATCCCGAAGCCCCCTCCCAACCCCCTCCCCATCCCATCCCTCAGGGTTGGCCCAGTGCACCGGCTTTGAGTGCCCTGTTTCATGCGTCAAACTTGGACTGGTGATCTATTTCACATATGGTAATATACATGTTTCAATGCTATTCTCTCAAATCATCCCACCCTGGCCTTCTCCCACAGAGTCCAAAAGTCTGTTCTTTATATCTGCAAGCACAGATTTTTTGGCTTAGAGAATCTTAGTTCCTCAACCAGGGATCCATGTAGGGACCCCCAGGGATCAAACTGGGAAGTGCAGAGTCCCAGCCACTGGACCGCCAGAGAGCACCCCCTCCCTTTCTTTTTAAACACAGCTTACCTCAGACCAAGGATATGCCTACAATGCAGGAGACCTGGGTTCAATCCCTGGGTCGGGAAGATCTCCTGGAGAAGGAAATGGCAACCCACCCAGTATTCTTGCCTGGGAAATCCCATGGATGGAGGAGCCTGGTAGGCTACAGTCCATGGGGTCGCAAAGAGTCAGACACGACTGAGCGACTTCACTTTCACTTTACCTCAGACCATGTATGTACTACTTGCTGTGTCAGAGGTAAACAGAAAAAAAATCACTTTTATGTAATCAGATGAAGATAGTACTTTCCCTCAGGGATTATACCAAAATAGAGACTGTGAATGACAAAGAGTATAGCCTTTGAAACCAGACTTTCAGAATACTATGCAACAAATATTTACTATATTCTGAGCCATATGTTCTGCAGGTAGAAACATGATGATGATATAGGTCCTGCCATTTAGGGACAAGTAGAAATGGCTATACTTTTACTTTATTTTTAAGTGTTTTGAATAAATACTTATGCAGATAAGTTTCCCTTTGGAAATATGTATTACATAAATGGCTGTTAGTTTGCATTCTTTATTTTATTTTATTTATTTATTTATTTTTATTGTTTTTGCCATACATTGTCATGATATCACCATGGGTTTACATATGCTTCCCCTCCGGGTCCCCCCTCCCTCCTCCCTCCCCCCCAGGAAATCTCGCTGCACCAGTCCCGAGCATCAATCCTGGGCTGGCGATTGATTAGACACATGACAATTAACAAGTTTGCATTCTTTATTTTAAACAATTTTTAGTCAGAAAAAAAAGCTACACTTAAACCAGCATTGGATGGCATCATTGACTCAATGGACATGAGTTTGAGCAAGCTCTGGGAGTTGGTGATGGACAGGGAGGCCTGGCGTGCTGCAGTCCATGGGGTCACGAAGAGTCGGACACGACTGAGCGATGAAACAACAAAACCAGCATTGTCCCCACTCCCTGGGCTTGGTAGAATTGTGATCAGGACACTGAACTAGGGAATGTGTTAAGAGTGCTATTCATTTATTTATTTTTCAAATTAGCCATTTTTAGGTATATATGGCTGCTCAGCTTCTGAGATCTTAGTTCCCATAACCAAGGATGGAACCTAGCCCTGCTCCAGTGGAAGCACAAATTCCCTATTCCTTTATTTAGATATAGATAAATTCTTTCATATAAAGACAAGGGTAAAAGAAAATACTATAAAATGTAAACTGCAGACAGATACTGAGGTTGCAGTGGGACAAACTGTGTCCCTGAAAAATAGCAACATCCAGGTAGGCTATCCCAGAGGGGAGGCAGAGACCAAGGAATGGGATTTAAAGTTTCCTACACTCTTACTTAGACGTCCCTGGTGGCTCAGTGGTAAAGAATCCATCTGCCAGTGGAGGAGACGTGAGTTCAGTCCGTGGGTCAGGAAGATCCCCTGGAGAAGGAAATGGCAACCCACTCCAATATACTTGCCTGGGGAACCCCACAGACAGAGAGCCTGCTGGGCTACCATCCCTAGGGTTGCAGAGTCAGACACCACTTAGCAACTAAACAGCAACACACTCTTCCATAGTAACTAAGTGGGTGAAATAATCGCACTGGGATGAATCCAGTGCCAGGCACCCCACTGTGTACTGTACGAGCATTCTTTTTCATCCTTACAGCGTGTTGTAGGGAGTCGGCTAAAAGAGGAGGGTTAAAGTAGTTCAAAGTCATAGACTTAGTAGTTGACAGGATGGGCTCTGAACTCAGGTCTGATTGATTTCAAAACCTACATTCCTTTCTTTAATCCAGGCAGCATTCTGGAACTTCCCACTGTTAGTGGGCAGGCGCAGGGAGTGAAGCCTGAGATGTTTACGGAAGCTGCTCAGCCCACTGACATTCCTGCCTCTTCTCACCAAGGTTTGTCCAGCTGCTGCTTCTCAGGCAGGGCCTTGGCAGGGCTCCTGGAGTGAATTGAGAGCTCAGCTAGCCAGGTCAGGGGGGACAGTGGCAGATGTCCTAGTGGGCCCCCTCACCTGTGAGTTCCCTTCTTTGTAGGGTTGTCAGACAATCTAGAAGATGCCCAGCTAAATATCCATTTTAGAACAGCAATGAATATTTTTTTTTAGTTAAGACTGTCCCCAGTCATGCAAATATTACATAGGACAACTTTTTTGCTAAATCTGGCCACCTTGATTCTTGACCCTATTTGAAAATGTCTTGAAGTAGAATTAGAAAGAGTTGTATGCATGCTGGAGTGACTTACAACTCTACTTACAACTCTAAAGATTACAACAGGTGATCTTCAGCTTAGAATGAAGGTATCCTGTGTATGGACCAGAATTATAGGAAACTCAACTACAGCACTTCATACTTGCCCAATACCTACCCAGGCTGTTCAGTGGTTTTTCACAGGATGCTGCTGTTATTCATGTGATTAGCTTCTGGTGCAGCAGATACGTCTTGACGTGCGTGTGTCCATGACTCAGGTATTTGATATGTGTAAATTCCTATTTCTTTAACTCAACAGGATTCTGTTCCCAAATCCCATTTTTTTAGAGGTAGCACAAACATAAACTCTCAACACAGTGCCTTTTCCTAGAGTTGCTCCCAGGGTTCATGTCCTGCTGGGGGGGGTGGGGCACCTGTTTCTTGATATCCTCTGTCCCTGCAAATTGTTGCCAAGGTACCTTGCCTTCCTGGCCTTCTGCCCCCTTTGCACTCCTTCCTATGGGGCTGAGATGCACAGGGTCACCCATCCCTCTTCAGGGTCTCCTTGCACTCCAGGGCATCTGCTTTGGGGAGTGAAATACGATGCTCTTTGCCATCAAATCCTACTCTCTGGGGTTTTGCCTTCTCCCCAGGGATCTTCCCCTAGGGAAGGGCACATCTTTTCTCTGGAGGACTCCAGGCATTCATGTCCTCTTATTTCCCTTCCACCCTCTGAATACCCTCTGCCTAGACCATCTTTTTCTGAGCATGGCTTATCCCTCCAGCTCTCAATATTTTTCCTGCATATTCGATTCCCCTAAGGATCTTAGGTTTTTGGAAGAGGTTGGAAGGTTATTCCTTTTCACCCTTACTTATTACCACCACCACACCAACAATGAATACAAAAGATTTTTCTTGAAAGGGAGAGAGAGGATAAGGCTAGATAGAGGGAAGTATTTTAACCGACTGACTTTAAACATCCTCAGGCCCCATTCCTCCCTTTTTCTTCCCCCTAAAATCAGATCTTACGAATTAGGTCCTGATTTTTTTGGACACAAACTTAACATTTCCACAGGAGTCCCCAAATCTGGCATCAGCATCAGATGGGAAGCATTTAAAACATGGATTGTCAGGATCCCGCCCAGATGCATAGCATCCCTAGGGTTGAATCTAGGAAGGTGTATTTTTAAAAGCTCTGGACGTTTTTCTTACATGCTCAGTTGCTCTTGTCTTCTGGCCTGTTTCTGGGAACAACTCCCCTTTCTTTCCCACATCTTCTGCCTTCTTTCCCTTTCTTTCTTATCCCTGGTGTGGCAACTTCTAGTTAAAGGTTCCTTGCATAAAACCAAGATCTAGTGTGGAGTTCTGTATCCACCTTTCAAAGAGATGATAACCTAGAGGGTAAGAGGATGTTCAAGAGTCTTATCTCCTCTTATTTATCTCTTATCCCAGTTTCCTCATCCTTCAGTGTCCTGTCCATGTTCCAAGAAGGGAATCTTAGTCTAACCCACCAAACCGGACCATCCAACAACATGTTTCCATCCTATCTCAAATCCAAAATTGATAGGGGCAGAATAAAGGGGAAAAGGAGATGATTAAATAGTTAATCCCACCAGGGGATTGTAGGTAGAAAAAACATGGGAGACCCCTGTAAGTTAATAATTACTCAAGAGAGCAGTTTTGCTTAACCACAAAACCAAGCAGGCTTGCCTAGCAACAAAACCATGCAACAGAAGCACAAGACTTGCCCCCAAATGATAAAACCCTGGTGACATGAGACCCACAACTTCACAGTGAGCTCAGTAAGTTAATGACCCCTAGGATATAGTGTCTGGGGATGTTGTTTGTTGTTGTTTAGTCGCTAAGTCATGTCTGACTCTTTTGCAACCCCATGGTCTTATAGCCTCCCAGACTCCTCTGTCCATGGGATTTCCCAGGCAAGAATACTGGAGTGGGTTACCATTTCCTTCTCCAGGAAATCTTCCTGACACAGGGATCGAAGCTACATCTCCTGCATTGGCAGGCAGATTTTTTTTTTTACCACTGAGCCACAAGGGAAGCTCAGGACATGCTGTCTGCCTACATGAAAAGCATTAATTTGTGGATCTAGTGTGACCATGAAGGGACAAGAAAACTCCCCTGCTCAACCTGGAGGAGGAACTGATGATGGAAGCATGATGTCTACCCAAGAAAAATAAGGAAGTTCTTCTCCCCCTCCCCACATGTTTTATTGTAAAACTGTAGCCCATTAAGGTCTTGGGACGCAACATTTCTCTCCCACCCACTTGTCAGCCTCACAAACGTCCTATTCTAATACATCACTTCTTATCTACCACTTTGCCCTTGCTGAATTCTATTCTGCGCTGAGACATAAAGGACTGTGGTACCAGAGCTCTTTGGAGCCCGATTTCAAACCTATTTCCCAGAGACCTAGATGCTGCTTGGTTCTTAGGAAGAATCTTCAGCAGATCAAAGCATCTCAGTTTTTCACAGCTTGGGGACATTTCCAGAAGAAAGGCTTATGTGATTAAGATGTATTCTCAACATATGTAAATTACAAAGGAAGGTTCTTAAAAAATTGCTTGTATTGATTTGTTTAAATTATTGTTAAACACCCTCAGTTTATTTGGAGAGACCAGTTCACCTTTCCAAAAAGTGAATATGGCTAGGTATAACATGTCGGTTGGCACTATCATTGGCCTCTTTTTGTCTACAGTGAGGTTAGGAGTACTGAGCTAAGTTGGGGCTCTTGTAGGATTACATCCTAGGGAGTGATAATAGACAGACTAACTGAAAATTGTTCACAAATAATGATTGGAAGCACTCATTCCCTGGGATGGTAGCTGATATTTGTAAAAGTCAGCTTTGCTTATTGACTTGACTCAACAAAAAGTCATGTATCGTTACTATGACGTCAGAATATCACTCCACATTAAATAACAGGGCAAAGGTTCTGAAAAATGAGGGGGGTGGACAGACTGAGCAGAAGCAGAGCAGTGAACGTAGTCTAAGCAGATTCCCACGATTCCTTTTTCTTAGCAAAGTAAATTTACACTGAATATCTCATCCCAGGTTTAAATTACTGAGAAATGTATCCTTCCCTTTAATGTTGATTAAGCAGAGTCTTCCCTGGTGGTCCAGCGGCTCAGACCCCACGCTCCCAAGGCAGGGGGCCCAGGTTCAAACACTGATCTTGGAACTAGTTCCCACAGGCCGGAACTAAAGACCCCACATGTTGCATCCAAGACCAGGCACAGCCCAAAAAATAAATTAATTAAATAAAAAAGATTAAGAAATGATGGAAAAACACAACGATTGTATGATATTAATTATAAGTGGGATCTAACAAATAAATGAATATAACAAAATAGAAACAGAGTTATGTATAATAGAGAACAGTCAGTGGTCCCTGGAGGGGAGGGAGAAGGGGGGATAAAAAAATAGGAGAAGGAGATTAAGAGGGACAAACTTCCAGTTGCAAAATAAATGAGTCCTTGGTATGAAATGTACAGTATGGAGAATACAATCATTTCCCAGACGATGAGATAGTTAGATAGCATCACCAACTCAATGGAGATGAATTTGAGCAAATTCCTGGAAACAGCGGAGGAGAGAGGAGCCTGGCATGCTACAGCAGTGATCGAACAACATCTTTGTATTGTGACATATTGTAAGCAGAGTTATGGTGGCGAACATTTTGAAATATCTAGAAAAAAATCACTATGTTGTATAACAGGAAATAACATAGTGTTGTAGGTCAATTATACTTTAAAAAAATACATATACAAACTCAAAGGGGTCAGATTTGTTACTAGACATGGGGGTAGGAGTATGGAGAGAGGGAGAATTGGATGCAGATGGTCAAAAGAAACCCCAAACCTCCAAGATACATAAGGCCTAGGGATATAATGTACAACATGATATGTGTAGATAACACTGCAGGTGGTACTGGTGGTAAAGAACCGCCCCCCGCCCCCGGCCATTTCAGGTTAGACGTAAGAGATACTCGTGCATCCCTAGGTCAGGAAGATCCCCTGGATGAGGGCACAGCAACCTACCCACTCCAGTAATTCTTGCCTGGAAAATCCCATGGACAGAGGAGCCTGTTGGGCTGCAGTCCATGAGGTCGCAGAGTTGGACACAACTGAAGTGATTTGGCACACATGTTATATAAGACAGGTGTTAAGAGGATAAATCCTAAGGGTTGTCATCAGACACACACACACACACACACACACACACACACACTTTTTTCTATTTCTTAACTTTTGTATCTATATGAGATGATGGATGTTCACCAAACTTTCTGTGACAATCCTTTCATGATTTTAGTCAAATCACAATGTACACTTTAAATTTACACAGTGCCACGTATCAATCACCTCTTGATAAAACTGGAAGAAAAAAAAGTCGATTAAGCAGGAGTATCTGTTCAAAGCTGACTGATCAGAAAATATTATAACAGATACCGACTATCTACGGAGCACGCTGCTAGATGCTGTAAATAAGGAAGCTAGCTTTCCTGCACAAAGTATCCATTCTTTCCTAAAAAGACATGGAATTAGGAACCAAAAAATCAGACTTCACAGGTTGAAACCAACCATCAAGTTTTGCTTAAGCTAGTCACACGAGTGGACTTTCTTCAACTTTGTACGTGTCCATCGTATAGGGGCTTTGGTGTTTATAGAAATGAAGATCCGTGCTTCCTGAGGGGTGGAGAGTGGGCCTGGCTGGGGACAGCTGTTATCTCTAGTGGAAGTTGGGAGGAAGAGGGCCCCTTGCTGCTCCTTGGTGAGCTCTGGACCTGCTCTGGGGACTTGGCCTGGATGGGCCTAATCCCCAGGGAGACTTCATCTCAAGTCTTGCCAAAAGGTGTATGTACTCTTTCTGTCAATACTTGTGTTGTTTTATGTATTTACACTTTAGATATAAACTTCGCTCTCTGTGATGGCTTGTCAGATTTTGAAGCATTTTTTCCATTCTGTTATTTATTCATATAATATGTTTTTTTATTGTGTTTCATTATAGGAAACTGAGATCCACCCTGGTTAGGCTATATAATTGAGGTCACAACTTTGTGACTTAGTAACAGGATGGATATCTCCTGACTCAAATTCCGGTGAGTTTACACTATTTGGGATCTGTTCTTACTTTGTTTTCATTGACTAATTAAAAAATCTTACTATTCCTTTTTTAATAAAATTTACTAATTAGAGAATAATTACTTTACAGTATTGTGATGGTTTTTGCCATACACCAATATAATATGAGAGGATGGCACTGAAGCATATACTGTTTCTTCTTAACATTTGTCTCTTCTTTCTCATCAGTGCAACAGAGGATTGACAGAACTGGTAAGTTTAATACTTGTGCAGTCCGTAGGGTTGCAAAGAGTCAGACATGACTGGGCGGCTGAAAGAACGAACAAATATTGTGATTATGGATTCATTTAGATTTACTCTTGCCATCTTGTTTTGTTAATTATCTACCCTGTATTATTCTATGTTGCCTTTCCCTTCCTTTCTTGCCTATTAATGGATTAATGGCTTTGTTGTCTCTGCCTTTCCTCCCATCTGTTGGTTGGAAAGCTGTAACATTTCCTTCCTTCCATTTTAACACAAGTCATAGGAAATCGATCAGTCTTTCCTCTTCCAGGACATATAAGCATTATAGAATGCTTCCCCTCGAATCACTCCTCTCAACTGTTGACGATATTTTTATCCCACATGATTTTCACACTTCCACGCAAGTTTTGTTCTGTTGATGCTTGTTTTTTCTTTTGCTTCTTTTGTTTTTTAGCCATACCACACAGCTTGTGGGATCTTTGTTCCCTGACCAGGGATCAAACCTGGGCCTCCTACGGGGGAAGCAGAAGTCCTATCCACTTGACGACCAGGGAATTCCTTGTTGATGCTTCTTTAGATTTAACCATATATCAGCCAGTTTCTTTGCCTATCACTTTATTGGCTTTTATTCCTTCCTTCCGGTTTAATTTTCTTCTTCTTGAAGGTACTTCCTTTAATCGACTTTCAGTGGGTTTTTCTATAGGTGGTAAATTCTGTGTCTCAGCCTAAAATGTTATTATTTGCCCTTGTTCTTGAATTATTAACAAACCAGAAACTGAAGTACAGAATAGCTTCAGAATTTTGAAGCTATTCCACTGCTCTCTTCATGAAACAGCATGAGTCTTGGAGACCCAGATAAGCATGGTTCGGATACTTAAACACAGCTCAGGGATCCTGGAGAAAGGGTATGACCAGTGAGAAGTAGACCTGAAAATGTGCGTGGGGTCAGGTCAGACAGGATTAACCTAAGTCCACAGAAAGATCTGGCCTTTTTTGGGGGGGGGTTGCCCCCCACTGAGAATATAACTCACCTCTTGAAGTGAAGTATTAGTCGTTCAGTTGTGTCTGGCTCTTGGCAACCCTATGGACTGTAGCCCACCAGGCTCCTCCGCCCATGGAATTCTCCAGACAAGAATACTGGAGTGGTTAGCCATGCCCTCCTCCAGTGGATCTTCCTGACCCAGAGAGTGAACCCAGGTCTCCTGCATTGCAAGTGGATTCTTTACCACCTGAGCCACCAGGGAAGTCCAGAGCTGGGTTTTGGCATCAAACAGACCTCAGGTCTGGGGCTGCCATTGACCTGCTGTCTGACCTGGAGTGACTTTAAACTAGAATAAGCTTGATTATTTCAAGATTTTTAAGTTGTTGTGTTTTTATTTTTTGGTGAATGACCCAACCTATCCCTTTACAGAATCATCAGGGATGTCCCAACCTTTAGTCAAGAACTCTGTTTCATTTCCTTAGAGACTGGAGATCACCAGTGATGGTGGTACAGACACCAAAGTCTCTGACTAGGAGAAAGGAGGAATGCCACACCGCCTGTAGTTTTCCCTTTTCTGCTGGAAAGTAAAAAAAAAAAAAAAATGGGGAGTCACATATATCAGGACAACCACTATATGGTTCTTCTGGACAGGATTTGGGGATTGACAGCCTGATTATGGTCATCTTGCTGGATCTGAAGCTCAGCTCCATCATTTTCTGGCCCTTATAACCTCGACAAATCCTTAACCTAAGACTATGTCTTTTCATCTACAAAGTAGGGGGTGATGACAGTATCTACCTCACAGCGTTGTTGAAATGATTTCAGGAGACACTACATACGAAGTCCTTTATGCTCAGTAATGATGCAATGGGGATGTTTGTTAATATTGAACAGAGGTATCATTTTGCCTACAAATCATCGTGCCCTCTGGTTCTGTACCGTCTGTCAGTGCCTTGCCTTCCCTCACAGAGTGGTGGGTAGTATCCTGAACACAGCTTGGCTTTCAGACCTCACCCAGGTAATAAGTAACCTTGAGAGCCAAGTTTCACTGAATGAGGAAAGAGTTGTTTTAATTCCAAGAGCCTTCCTTTACGTATTCAGGCAAAGCTAGGAGGTCTGAGCATTTTTTTATGAGTCAGAGCGTAGAGAGAATGGCTCTGTGGTGTAAAGGTGGTTCCTATGAGACAGGAAGGGAAGGAGAAAGAAAGAATTAAGAAAGGGGATGAGAGAAGAGACAGGGACAATTAAATGTTAAGAGCTCTGTGGGGATGCCTCTTGGTCTGTGAGAAGAAACCCAGTTCGCCAAGCCTTCGGGATAAGACATTAGGAAAACCAGTAGAAGTTACAACCGCGTGAGAGGGAGCTTGGGACTGGTGAGGGTGATGTCTGCTTCTCCCTGCTGGTGCCCTCCCAGCCTTGCCTTGGAAGGAGGGAAGCCATGGGCTCCAGAAAGCACCCCGCTGGTCCTTCTTGCGGCACAGGTGGTTTCTGAAAGACACCACAAGTGATGCAGGAGCATTAAGTCACTGTGACTGTCCAGGGCTCACCTGCCATGCGTGGGCATGGCACAGGAGTGCCAGGGAGGGGCAGTGCAGTGGGCAGCCCAGCCCTGGAGCAAGGAGAGCCGAGCCTCACATGTTCCAGGGCAAGGCCAGCAGGGGAAGCAGGCCAGTAGAGGACATTTGACAGGTTACCTGCGAACAACCGTCCTGCAGAACGTCTCTTAGAGGACAGACCATTGCTGACAACAGTGGTGGATTAAGACAGAAATCTGTGCCCCCAAATTAAGATGACAAAAGCTACTCTTCAGCTGGGGACAGTGGCCTAGATGGTAAAGAATCTTCCTGCAATGCAGGAGACCTGGGTTTGATCCCTGGGTTGGGAAGATCCTCTGGAGGAGGACATGGCTACCCACTCTTGGGCAGAGGAGCCTTGCAGGTCACAGGATCAGACACAACTGAACACACACACACACACACACACACACACACACACATAGCTGGGGCCAGCAGGAGGCAGCAGAGGGCAACAGATTACAGGCACCTCACGACTGAGCAACACACACACACACACACACACACACACACACACACACACACACACACACACACAGCTGGGGCCAGCAGGAGGCAGCAGAGGGCAAGGAGCCTGGCAGGTCACAGAATCAGACATGACTGAGCAACACACACAAACACACAGAGACATGACTGAGACACACACACACACACACACACACACAGCTGGGGCCAGCAGGAGGCAGCAGATTATAGGCACCTCTCCTGGCTGACAGCACACACATACACTGGCTGACAGAATGACTAAAGATGCTTCTAGACCCATCACACACACACACACACACACACACACACACACACACACACACTGGCTGACAGAATGACTAAAGATGCTTCTAGACCCATCACACACACACACACACACACACACACACACACACACACACCAGGGGCCGGCAGGAGGCAGCAGAGGGCAGCAGATTACAGGCGCCTCTCCTGGCTGACAGAACGACTAAAGATGCTTCTAGACCCATCTGGGGACTAGAAGGCAGGGTGGGAGGTAGGGTCTGGGGACAGAGAGAGGGAGAAACAGCCCTAAAGCAGTGTTTGAGCTGACTGAATATTTACCCTACTCTAATTTTAAACTGGAGAGGGAAATGGCAAACCACTCATTCTCTTGCCTGAAAAAAATCCCATGGACAGAGGAGCCTGGTGGGCTACAGTTCATGGGGTCAGAGTCGGACACAGCTGAGCACACAGTTTTAAACAGGAAGAAACTATTCAGCATTCCTTTTCTACATATCTGTACCACTTTTTGTTCACCTCCTTTTTACTTTTCTGTTTTTTCTTTAAATGATTTTTAAAAGTCCCTTTATTTAAAATTTGTTCCCCCCCTCCCCCAGTCATCCTCTTTTGGATTTAAAGTTTTATTTTACAAGCTTCAAGAGCCTTGAACCAACCCCTTTGCATATTTCCAAATATTTGGATATGTGTGACATTTTCATAGTAAAATAATTTCTCGGTATCTTCACAAACCCCACCCCCAAATTCCTAGATTCATAAACTCTTTTGCTGGCAGTCTGATTTCTAAAGCTAATCACTAATATTGCTTGCCTTCATAAGTAATGTATTTGAATTTCCCAAGATTCAGTTTCTATTTTGAGCAAAGCCATCAAATTTATTCATTGTTCCTCTAATGAAGCAAATCTGAAAAGAATCAAAGGTGAAAATATAACTATAAATAGAAGCATAATTAATAGTTCCTGATCATTTGCCAGGAACTATCTACCAGAAACATTGGTGCAGTATGATTGCTGGCCATAACAGACATATTCAGATAATTCTAGGATTTTCCCTTTTTATTCCACATGACCTCATTGTTTATACATGAGCTGGATTCCCATTCATTTATAGGTTCCAGTTAGCTTCGTTTTGGCCACGAGGCCTCAGCCATATAACTCAGAACAAATTACGGCAGTTTTAAAATATGCCTACAAATTCTTAGACGCTCTCTTTTCAACAGGGAGAGTCTGGGAATTCTCAGGTAGTCCAGTGGTTAGGACTCCATGCTTTCACCACAGAGGGACACAGGTTCTATCACTGGTCGGGGAACTAAGACCCCATAAGCTTCATGGTGCAGCCAAAAGAAGATGAAAAGACACCAAACAGCCCTATTCCCTGGATTCCTGACTCGTTTTAAACGAACAGAACACGGTACGGTTGACAAAACGTCACGTCTGAGGTTCCGTGGCTCCTGTCTGCTCGCTAGAACTGCTCCCTGGGGGGAACCCAACCACCATGTGCTGAGCACACTCAAGCAGCAGAGAGAGGTCTGTGTGGTGAGGAAGACCAGCTCACGGGCTGTGTGACTGAACCACCAGAAAAGCGGGGCCTCCCAGCTCCGATCGAGCCTTCAGATGACCGCGGCTCTGGCTGACATGCTGACAGCAACCTCATGGGCAGGTAGAGGCAGAACCACCTGCAAATGCCCATGCCTGAACTCTAGGCCTGCAGAAATTGTGAGGTCACAAATTTGCATTGTTTTAAGCTGCTGAGTTTTCAGGTAATTCATTTTGCACTAGACATTAATGCACTTTCTCACAAATATACACCACCACATATATAAGAACTGGAAAAAAAATGTTGGTAACTTGGGATTCTCGTACCGTTATTAAGACGGCCTTGGATACAAGTGGTACTGAGGTTAGATCTTAAATCATTCTTGGTGAAATGCTCTCTTCTTGGCTGTTGCTGTGGCTAAGTACTTTAACTCCAGGGTTTCTAAGTAGCTTGGATTACTTGTGGTTAACCATACACTCGGTAAAGATTATACTGATTCAACAAGTGTAACTAATCAATCACACGAAGGTGGGGCTTTTGGCTAAGATTCATTCTCCAAGGACCTTCAAAGAAAATTACATTTACTCTGCTGTGACAGTTCCCCAAACACATGCAAGATTAAGAAAAGACAAACAATAACAAACCTAAGAAGATCCCTGTATGATTTGCTTCAGGTATACAAAGCTGTTATAAACACCAATGTTCTCTGGGTTTAAAACGTAAACAGTTACAAGTGATTTAGGTATCACGAAAGGGTCAAGTTGGTTTGTGCTGCTCTTAATTCTAAAATAAACTGGACTTCCCCCCACCCCCCTTCAAGTTGATCTTTTTCCTCAGACTCAAGTTCTAACTTACCTTTTGTTGTGTGTGAAACATTTATTGTTCTATTAATCAGCATCTCAATGTCTTCTTCATAAATAGGGTCCCACAATGATTTGAGATTTCCTTTCTCGGAAAGGCTACCTGGTGATGAGATACCCACAGTAATAAGCTCCAAGATGGTGGCCCTGGCCGGCTGGGCTCAGATTCCACAGACTGAACCATCGCAAGCATCTTCTTGAGCTCCAGTCTTAGAACTGAACACAGTGATCCAGGCACCCCTCACAAAAGGGAGAATAACTTGTCTTTCCAAAAATACACAGAGGTGAGTGTGTGCCTGAGAACATCAGGAAGAGGAAGACTAAGTTTTATTTCAACTTGAATTAACTCAGTGTCCCCCCACCAAAAAAAGAAAAGTGCTATTAAGTGGCACTCAAGTCTACAATTATATTTCCCCTCAGCTCAGGGGATTAGAAACAAAGAAAAATCAGGCTGATTGGAAGATTTGGGGATTTTTCCACTCCTGTTAGCTCCAGTTCATACTGTATTAAAGGGCAGAACCTGCCTCCTGGCATTTCATGGTATCTTCCACATTCCAGGTTCCCCCACAAGCAGGATGCTGTCCACCCCCAGATGTCTGGGCATGAGAATAGACTGTCTTTCCTCCAGGTTAGGAGAAACCCTGAGACAAACTGCTATACATTACAGACTGACTTCCTGTTTTTGTTTTTGTTTTTAATTCAGGAAGCAGGCTCAATATTACAGAAAGAGACTTGTGCTAGTGCCCCTAAGTCAAGGCTTAATACAAAAATCTCTGTGTTGTTGTATACTGGTAGCATCCTCTTCTACTTTTATCTCTTGAAGCAAGAACTCTTATTCAATTACATCTTCTTTCAAGACTTTTCATATATACATGACCAGAAAGCTTTACTTCTAAAAACTAAAGAGTAATCATGTAATTAGTTGCCTTTTCCCTCCAACACAGTTCTAAAGCTGAATATTATAATTTTCAAAGTAAGTATTGGCTAGAAAAGGTAATTTTTAGAAGGCCATATCTAGCCCTTAGCTACCCTAAAGGTATTTTTTTCTTTACAAACAGTTTTTCTTCCCACAAGTTGGTGTCCTAGAAACACAAAACTAAATTTTTGCTATGATAAAATGTGTGTCCAAATAATGATAAACAAATGTGATGACAGCAGTAATACTGTACTTTGGAAATGAACTGGTAAACATAGGCCTATATTTAACTATCCAATACATCTTAAAACCAGTGTGCCTTCCCATAGCCAATGAGAAATAACAATGCCCATGACCAAATACCACTTATCTCATACTAGTAAAGGCAGTGACATTTGTTTCCTTTGTCTTAAACTGTATTTGTGGTTGTCATCATTTAAACATTAAATAGCTGCTTCCCTCCCCCAACTCCCATTTTATAAAATGAAAACAATTTGAATTTTCTTCCCCATCTTCTTTCTCCTGGAAATCTACGAAAGTTCCTCTCTGTCCAGAACAGGCTAGAACTAGTTCCTGATCACATCAGAAAGGATCTTGTGAATGTACGTTTTTCTGAAGGGATTCCAGAAAACCATTTTTAGATAACTGCTTCCGGGGTGGCAGGCCCTGCTCCTTTCTCTAAAGAAGTGCTGGAGTGTCGTGACCTCATGTAACGCACCTCAGCCCATCTGCCCCAGGGGCTCTTTGCTAACGTCTCTCAGTCCAGACCTGGGACTCTCGCCACAGCCCTCCTGCTCTCTCCTCCCTTTGGAGGCGTGTCCCTCCACGCCCTGTCACCAGACAGAGCACCAGGAGATGCTGATGGAAGCGTGGGTTGGATCCTGGCTTTGCCGCTTGCTCCCTGTCGCCAACCTCTCCACTTCTGTTTTCCTTTCGTCCAACACTTAATAACAGCAGACCCCATGGCATCCGCTGCTGTGAGGATTAAGCGAGATAAATATCAAACGGTGGGAACAGTGCCTAGTACATAATAAAGCCTCAATGAATGTTTGCTGTTACTATTATTATTTAAGCCACAGGGACTTGCATACAAACAAATTTGGAAAATTGATCTGAAACTAGTGGCAGTGTTATTAAAGACAAACAATGGATGTTTTAAAATCGGAATTAGACAGTCTGTATTCTAAAACACACACGCACACACAATCTGTACCAATTAAATACAATAAAGTTGAAAGGGGATATAAATTACAGTCTTTCTCTTTTTAAACAGTCAATAGTAAAATACTACAGTCAGCTCACTATACACAAAAATCATGAACAGCAGCTTCGCATTAAAATCTCCAATATCTTACTCATTTACGGATGCTACGGACTTCAAGGGAAAAGGTACAGCAGGCTGTACACCCTCGCTTGCTCCCACATTTATTGCTGTACATCTGGACCAACTGTACAAGCATCTACACGATAGGTACAGAAAGTACTTTTGTAAAAACTCCTGCACACATTAATTCTTCAGAGTCTCCATCGGTAAAAGAATTTTACAAATGAAGACACAGAGCAGGGTCGTCTGTCTTCAACCATCTCCTGCGAACACTGGGAAGCGGGCACCTGTGGGCTTCACAGCTCATGTCATCCCTTCAGCATTTTCCAGAAATGAAATAAAACAACGGCAGAACCACCCCACAACAAAAACCTCCCAACCCCAAACAAAACCACAAAGAGACGAAAATCGACACCCATCCCCCCAGGCCCACCCGTGGTTTGTCCCTGCGATTTCTTACAGTAATACTGCTCTCTGCATCCCACCTGCCTGGCTGGGCTGGACCGAGGGACAGGAAAGGCTGGGATCAGAGCCCCAGGTACTGTCAACGGTTCCGAACCGCGGCAAGTCAGCGGGCGGTGGACCAGGTGGAAGACCAAAGAACGGAGCCGTGAGATTTTTCCGTGTGCTTAGGAAACATGACAGAGAACAGCAGCACGTGGCCTGGGAGCCACAGGGCATATGGCACCGAACTTGCAGTCAAACACGTATGTACACATAAAACAAGAGTGGACAGCAAAAAACACTCAGTCTTAGGTAAGTTCTTTGGTTATAAAGAACGGCATTCGGTAACCTCTGCTGCAAAGAGGGATTTGCAACCTCATTCTCAGGCAAGACCATCTCTTTCATCTGCTTGTGTTCTGAGAGATCGCCCGAGCTGCTTTGTAAGAAAGTCCAGTACCTTATGATTTTCTACAAACCACTTTTATCCATTTCAGTGTGCAGTCCTGTCTCTCCAGACATACTATAGATATACATTTCATATACATAATATATATTATTTATAAAAAAAAATTAGAGCATTGACTCCAGATTCTACAGTAAGAACTGATTAAAATTGTACAAGAATAAAGTCTGTTTGAATCTGTGGAGGTTTCTACACCGTGGGGGTGTGTAGTGAGTGCAAACAAAAATACTGCCACTTTGCGAAGCCAGGATTTTTGGTTCTCTGGGAGGAAGCAGAGGCTGCTGAGTCACCCGAGTGACAAAGTGCTGCTTCTCCTGGCTCGGGAGGGGAGAGGGGAGGAGGTGGCCCCGGAAGCTTCTCCGCGCTGGTGTGAGGTCCGGCCAGGCCGTGGCGTGTTTGATAGATGGGCTGGTGCTCTGGGAGGCGACCGGAGCAGAGATGCTGTGGCCTTCGGAGGAAGTGCTCACTGCTTCTCACCGAGCAGTGGTGCTCCCCTGGAACGCAAAGGCGGGTGAGTGCAGGTGCAGGCTCCATGTCCCACCTGCCCTTCCCACCCACGGGGACCGCCCCCCACGAGGGGCTCTTCCTAGAGGAAACCACAGGATCCAGTTTCCTGGGGAATCCAGTTCTAGAGCTTACACTGTTCAGGGAAGAATCGAGCTCCAAGGTGAAGCTTCTACGAAAAGTCATGACAGCAGGCCCCGAAGGGAGAGTGAAAAACACGTCCCTCCTGGGTCCACACTTGAAGTCAGACCAAGGTGAGAACAAAAGTCAAACCTGAGGACTTCAACAACCCTCCGGTTTTAACACAGTCAAAGAAAACTGATTAAAACCAAGATAATAAAAATACTAAAGCAATTAAAAAAAAAGATAAAATTCACCATAGTCCCAACATTACCCTGACGCAATAAATATTTTTGTAAGTTTCACTTTTAAACCAAGACCTTTGGCAGGGACACGCTATTCTGGAGCAGAATTCAGGTGCGGCTCCTGTTACTGGCTTCTAAATAATCAAGGCAACAGAACAAGGAGTGGGGGGTGAGGGGGCTGCTGTCCCCTTCCCTCCTCTCTGGGCCGTGCCTCACACAGTGCGGCCCTCAGCCTACCCACCCCATATTCCTCCAGCAGAGGGTTTGTGAAAACCTTATCCCTCCCCCAACTTGGTACTGAAGCACCATCTGAGGTGTGCAGGGCAGCCAGGACTGGGAATCTGTACTTTTCTTTTTGCTGCTGTTATAATTTTATTTATGGATTTTCGGCTGCGCTGGGTCTTCACTGCTGTGCGGGCTTTTCTCTAGCTGCAGCAAGTGAGGGCCACCCTCCAGTTGTGGCATCTGGGCTTCTCTTCTGGCAGAGCACTGCCACTCAGGCTGCCGCGGTCTTGGCTCCTGGGCTCTAGAGCGCAAGGCTCAATAGTTGTGACACATGAGCTTAGCTGCTCCGTGGCATGTGGCATCTTTCCGGGCCAGGAATCAAACCCGTGTCCCCTGCACTGGCAGGCAGACTCTCTACCACTAACTCACCAGGAAATAGTTAGTCATACAGTAGTGTCCGACTCTCTGCAATCCCATGGACTGTAGCCTGCCTGGCTCCTCTGTCCATGGAATTCTCCAGGCAAGAGTACTAGAGTGGGTTGCCATTCTCTTCTCCAGGGCATCTTCCTGACCCAGGGATCAAACCTGGGTCTCCTGCATTGCAGGCAGATTCTTTATCAACCGAGCCAGTCGGGAAGCCCCTAGGAATCTTTATTTTTAAGAAGGATCTTCTCTGCACACCCCCCAGTGGGTCTATTGCACATTTAGGTTTGAGAAGCACTGTTCCAGACTGAAGAATTAACCGCTGGACCACATTCTTCCTGGACTTCTTGGAAAAAGGACTGAAAAGCTGATCTATCAGCAAAGCAGATTCTACTTAAGATCAGTGTAAAAGGAAGCTGAAGACTTTGAAACAATCAATGTTTAGCTTGTTAGAAAAGTTATGAGTGACTTTATGCTTATGTAGGGCAAAGAAGTCTTTTTTGAGGTTGTAAAAGAGACCACTGTTTGGTATTTGCAGTTTATTTTTGAACATGCTATATACAAGACCACATACTGAAATTTTAAGGACTAATACGGAAAACTTGAGGGGGGGGGGCGGGGAACAGAACCAAACTGGGCTGTTGCTTCCTCAGCAAAACAGAGAGACTGAAAGGCACCCGGATCGTCTCTGCCTTCACCCAGAGGCATTCTAGTTCTGTCAGCTCTTTGTTTTGCTAAGCCTGGTTTTCCAATACCCTTTACACAGCTGCAGCTGGGGTCTGGGACCAAAACAGAGGTCCGGATGAGAAGGGATGGTGGTACTCAGAAGCACATCACCTCTTACTTACGGAATTCACTAGTTTCCTTAGGGATATTAGCAAGACCCCATTTTTTTGTTCCACTATCAAAATTAAATACTGCAAAAAACCAGCCTGGGTAACTTCCAAAGCCCAAACTTTAATTGCTCAGGGAACCCACCTCTGCTTCCCCAAAGCATTTTTTTATCCTCCGGGCACCACATGTCTATTTTATCAAATCTGCGAGGCACACCTTCCCTCTGCCCGTGCTTTATAACCCTCTGAAATTGCTGATATGGTCGCTTTTAATTGGAAGTGTTTTTTTTTTCTTAATGATACATAAAATAATGGTGTATCTTGGGACTTCCCTGGCAGGCCAGTGGGTAAGACTCTATGCTTCCAGTGCAGGGTGTATGGTTGAGAAACTAAAATACCACGTGTCTCACGGTTTGGCAAAAAAAAAAAAAAAAAGGTGTATCTAATAAAAGAAAACACTGATTTGATGAAATCTATCATATTTCATATCAGAATCCTTTGAGATAGCCAGGAATTAAACATCTCAGGGAATGAATACGAGATCGATCCTTATCCATGGGAATGCTTAATTCAGCAGGAACCTATAGGCCAGGTAAAAAAGCTATGGGTCCTATGTAAGTCACAGTTTTCCTCTGAAACTAAGAAAGTAGACTTACAGACTGGTTCCCCCACAGCCAGCTAGCTGGGCAGCATGTGAGCATGGTTCCCAAGAGGGCTCATCTACCCTGTCGGAAACACTTGGATGAATCTCTCCTCCTAAGTCACTGTGAGGAAGGGCCTCTTGGGATTGGGGCATATTTAGCAGCCATCACTGATACCACCGGACCCAAAGGACCACCCCTGGAATTTATCACCTGGTCATTCTCCGCTGAGGAACATAGCTGGCCAGGGTCCTGCGGCCCATGTGAGACATTCCTACTGTCCGTTGTATTTGGTAGTCTCCTCCTACTCGAAAGTTCTCCAGCAGAAGAATCCGTCAAACCATCAAAATCTTTCCCATCTGATACACCCATAAACTCTGTGAAAGAGTGATCCTCGAGGATGTTTGTGGTGTGTTCCACGGTCACCTCCCTGGGGCAGAATTCCCTGGCCGGCTGGCTGTTTTTGCTGGAGCAGGCACCCTGCTCTGAACATGAGCTGGTCCTGCAGAGGGCTCTGGAGTTTTTCTCCGGGATGCTGGGGGACAGTGGGCTCCCTTCGGCTAAGGCACTGTTTTCCTTGAGTGGCACCACGGTCATCTTATCCTTTCCCAAGCCTCTTTCTAGTTCTGTCAACTCTCTGTTTGAGGGTGGTCTGAAATCCTGCGCGAGGGATGGTCCAGGATGCTCACTGGAGTCTGTGTCCTTCGTCGGAAGGGCCAGCTGATCTGAGCTGTCACTGGAAGGGACCCCCATGTCGGACAGGGTGACGTTGGAGGCACTGTGGGAAAAGTAGCCACTGGTGATGCTGCTGGTGGTGGGACTGCGGGACACCTCCTTCTCAAGGACCTTTGAGTTCGTGAGATCGCCTTTAGAAGAAAACCACTCTCTGTTCTCCAAGCTGGCATTGTAAATGCTGAAGTCAGCGAACTCCACAGGTACATAAGGCTGTGAACTTGTCAGCTTCCGGCTGAGACCTTCTAGATCATTTTCCTCCTCCTCAGAGTCCTATAGAAACAAAGCAAAAGTCAGCCATGAGCTCCTTATAGCGATTGGATGGTTGAGACAAGTTTTAAAGACTTTACTGTTAAAGGCATTTGCCTTCATACGTTTAGGATTTTTCCTTTTTCCTTGCTGAGTTTGCTTAAATCCTGTCACCTGTTATGGACACAGGTTCCTTATCTTCAGAGATCTATGAGCATGAAACTCTTACCATTCAGGATGAAGGAGATTTATTTCTTTGGTGCTCACTCAATGCTAATAATTAGAAAGGGACTGCCAGAGGCAGGGAAGAGCTGCTGTTTTATTCTTTCAATCCTCACCTTGGGGAGCAAAGTCAGAAAAATAAGATGATTTGCAAATGGTTTCTGGGCTATATTATGAGAAGGAAAATAAAGGCCCCCACAATAGCAAAAAGGCAAAGAACACAATTTCAACAGCTATTCTCAGTATTCCACCAAACATTTTAAGTCTATAAAATACTAAATCTGACAATGACTGTTTTCCAGGGTTTTTGAGAAGCAGGGATAGAGCCTTTGACTACAAGCTGAGGAAGATAGTAAGAATTCTATGAAAATCTCCTTTGTCAAATAGCTTTAGGATTCTGTTTATAAAGGTTGGTAAATATGCAAGAGTAAATATTATCAACTTCTAGTCTCTCTTCTCAAGTGAACGATTCTTTTATATTAGGTGGAAAACAATGTAGAACAATTTTCAAATAAAAAATATTATTATCATCTTGTTCAGTCGCTAAGTCGTGTCCAACTCTTTGTGACCCCATGGACTGCATGCAGCATGTCAGGCTTCTCTCTCCTCTACTATCTCCCGGAGTTTGCTCAAGTTCACATCCATTGAGTCAGTGATGCCATCTAACCATCCCCTCCTCTGTCACCATCTTCTCCTTTTGCCTAATACTATCCAGTCATTTCTAACTAACCTTATAAACATCTGGCAAGTATTCCTTGTCTCTTCTAAAATGTGACTTTCATTCAACAAATATTCATTACGTATCCTCTGTACCGGTCATGTCCTAAGAACCAGGAATACCGATGCTGAGCAAAGACAGGTATGGCCCCTGCCCTCAGGGAGTTACAGCAGTGGGTCCCTGCTCTTAGGACATCCCTGGACACTGCTGGATGGATGACATTTCACTTAGTATAACAACAGGGTGACTGTAAAGACCTGAAAACATTATCCTTATTTATTTCAAGAGAGTGAAGAGGTTGGGGAGAGAGAAGGATGGGGGGGGGAGGAAGAACACATTCCACAGACAGGGCAGATGAAATTCACAAAGGAACATAAATTTCATCCACTGAATTTTACAGCAACATTCCCTATCTCACAAGATGCTAAATACCTAAAAAATAGCTTACTGTGTTTTAAGGCTTCTTGGATTTTAAAACAGCCTGAATATAAATGATTTAAAAGCATCACTAGTCTTCATTCCTTGGCTATTAATCAGAGGTGACTATTAAATATTGGTGATAAAATTCCAGAAATTAGCAAACCAAATTTTTGGCAATACTAACCTTGCTATCTTATTTTTAACTACATTTTAATCAAGTATTAACAGCACTGTTTCAACGGGGGTGGGGTAGAGAGTTCTCTCACCCTGGAGGGTAGGGGAAAACGTTTGTAAAAAAGGGCACAAATTGGATAGAACTGTCTGAATCTGTAACCTTCGCTCTATTTTCTAGATTCTCTACTTGACTTGATTCCCAGATGGCGCAGTGGTAAAGAATCCTAATGTCAATGCAGGAGACACAAGGGATGAGGGTTCCATCCCTGGGTTGGGAAGATCTTCTGGGGTAGGAAATGGTAAACCACTCCAGTATTCTTGCCTGGAAAATCCCACAGACAGAGGAACCTGGAGGGCTACAGTTCATGGGGCCACAGAGTCGGACATGACTGAGCAACTGAGCACACACACTACTGGACTTGTTCAGGTTCCAAATTGGATTTCAAGCATTTGTTTCTCTTATAATTCCTTCTAATTGAAGCTGGCAAAGAAGCATAATCCCCAAGCCCAAGAGTACATGATGCAACTGATCACCAAAGCGTTAACGGTTGCAAAGAAAACCAAATTTGAAGATGAGAATTAAATAATCTGGGTCCCTTTTTATGCTTGAAGCTATTTCTTCTGAACACTGAGGAAAGGTCAACCTAAAATAAAACTTTGCTGAGTGAAACATTCAATCACAAATTTAATGTGTAGAAATTGGTATACATATATTAAAATCAGAAAGATAAACAATTTAGAATGACTTTAGTAAGACTGAAGGGTCTACAAAAACAAATAGGGATCAGGACAAAGTTAGCACCTGGGGTGGGGTTGGGAGTGGGGGAGTGACCTAAAGAGAAAGGCGAAAGGAACAGGAACAGCTAGTTCCAGAAAAAGTAACACTGAGGAGAGATTCATCATTTTCCAACATGAAAAAGGAGACAGAAAGTTTATAAAGTTATGGCTTCCAAGGAGAAAAGAGGACTTAAGTGACCTTAAACTGCATTTTAAAGGAATTTGGTTAGACAGACTTTTTTTTTCTTTTGGCAGTATCTCTTCACTCTGTATATTTTATTAATTTTGAAATGGAAGCATAGTTGGTTTAAAATGTTGTGGTAGTTTCTGTTGTACAACAGAGTGAATCAGTTATATATACATACATATATATATATACACATTCTTTTTTATATTCTTTTCTATGATAGGTTATCACAAGGTACTGAATATATTCCCTGTGCTATATAGTAGGACCTCTTGCTTATCCATTTTACATATTAGCAACATTTTATGCCAGAGATATTATTGATTGTTTTACCTTAAAGGAGACTAAACTAAGCACCTCCTTACTATGTCTTAAGGACAGAATGAAAACTCATCCTAAAAGTAGGACAGAGTCAAGTTCTCCAGCTTCTCTACGGCTACAATGTTCATGATTTTATTTTTTTGAGATTCAGTTTATGCTGCTGATATTTACCTCTAGACAAAACACCTTGATTTTAAGGAGGAATCAAAACTCACATTAAAGCAGTGACCTTCTGTAAGGACCTTCCCTGATTAAAGTCATTTTCATTCCCATTCCTATCAGTTATCCATCAGAGAGATGGTCTCTGTTTCCAGAAAGACTCCATCAGCCAAGGGTCCCTAGCACTTCTGTCCATGGTACTAAGGGGAGGGCGGACCCTTTGAAGAAACAGCAGCAGCAGGGCGATGAAACTGCCCTGTGACTGGGAACCCCGGGAGTCACTGGGGTCAGCCCCATTCTACTGATGGATGGGGCTTTTGTTCCCATGTCCTCGTTTACTGTGAGACCTTGGGCAAATCACTCAACAAGTCTCGCGTTTCTTGCTTTGTAAAATGGGAGATAAAAACCGTATGCTGTCTGTGCAGGATTCAAGAGAGGGAGAACTGACTTTCTTTCTGCTCTTCTGTCCGCTTCATGACTTTAAAAGAGACTGCCAAGACATACTGTTATTTTTATCTTAGTCACGGAAGACACAAAGTACATTTGTCTATCTTCCCAAGTTGATGAGACAACAAAATATTTCTTCAAGAATCAAGCATAGCTATAGTTACTATATTTTATGTGAAATGACAGGTTACTTTGCTAATTGGATGGGCTGAAAAATAAAAGGAACAATGTCCTGATATTGCTTCTCAAACATGATTTCAAACTCCTTTGATCAGAATGAACCACTAACTTGCCCTCTACTTTTCCAAGAGTGGAAAAGGAAACAAAGTGAATAGGAACTTAGGAATAAAGCAGTTTGTATCCACTTACAAGAGGAGAAATAAAATGAAAGCTTCCCAAACAGAAACTAGAACCTCAGTTCAAGCAAGGAATACCCTTAAAACCTACCGAAACATCCCGGAAAAGCTGCTATCTGAAATAGATCAAACAGTTCAATAATTTCAGAGATGAAGAGTGTGTGGTGAGCCCGATTTCTAAGAAAGTAGAGGGAAGTCTCTCAAGTAAGACCCCAGCAAGAAAAATGGCTCCATCAAACCCAGATTAGTGGATTTCATAGTGTGTCTGATCACAGAGAATCTAACTGCTGCTCAGAACTTCTTGGATCAAGAGAATCTGGTTCTATCCTACTCTCTGCTAGCTAACAGTCCTGAGAAGGGCTTTATTTTAAAATAATAAAAGGAAAGTGAAGAAAATAACTACGAAGCAGATCATGAACTGTGGGACTATCTGCAGGGCAGCCCTGAAGGGCCATCCAGCAATTTCTTGATGGTGTGTTCCACCAAAAAGTATGGTTCAAATAGGTTACCGTGTAGCACCCCTGCACCACGTAGATGGGTGCCACGTCAACAAACAGATATGCAGCCAGCCAGCGAACTGAAGGAGTAACAAAATTAGACCCTGGCTCCTTTAACCTGGGCCTTCCCAGGTGGCACGGTGGTAAAAAATCCACCTGCCAATGTGGGAGATGCAGGTTTGATCCCTGGGTCGGGAAGATCCCCTGGAGAAGGAAATGGCAACCTGCTCCAGTATTCTTGCCTGGAGAATCCCATGGGCAGAGAAACCTGTCTGGCTACAGTCCATGGGGTAGCAAAGCGACAGACATGACTGAGTGACTAGGCACACGCGCACACACACACACACGCATGCACACACACACACACACACACACGCACACACACACTCACATACACACTCACACACACACACGCACGCACACACGCACACACACACTCTCACACACACACACACTCACGCACACACGCGCACAAACACACACAGTCACACACACACTCACACACTCACACACACACTCATGCACACACACGCGCACACGTGCACACACACACACTCTCTCACACACACACGCACACTCACACACACACACTCACACTCACACACACACACGCACACACACGCACAGACACACACACACACTCATACACACACTCACACACACGCGCGCACGCACACACACTCATGCACACACACACACGCGCGTGCGCACACACACACACACACACACACACACACACACACACACTCTCTGGCCCATGCTGCAGCCCTTAGCAAAGCGTCAGACACGACTGAGTGACTAGGCACACACACACACACACACACACACACACACACACACACTCACACACACACACACACTCACACACTCTCTCTCTCTCTCTGGCCCAGGCTGCAGCCCTTATCAATGAAGCAGGGAGAGGTCAAGTGTGAGACTGGAGAGCTCACTAACACTGGGGAGATGAGGAGCAGCTGCGGTGTGCACGCTCTTCTCCAGCAGGGATTAGGGAGGGGGCTAGAGAGAATACAAAGTGGGGAAAAGAGAGAGAGACAGAAGGGAACAATGGTGCCTTTTCGTTTTCCCTCAATGGACATGAGGAATGAGAAACTCATCTCTTACGATCCCCTAGCACTCCAAGCATGCAGGAGCCTGGCTTGCTGCACATGCAGGGGGAGGTTCTAATTAGCATCGCACCGTGTGCATCAGTGGCATCTTCTAGAATCTAGAGGTTCAAACAAAAGGCCCCACGCTGATGACACTCTGGAATGAATGTGACATGGTGTAGCTGGGGAAGGCAAAGGCCCATGCTCTGCCCGCAGAGCCGATTGCATGCAGACAAGAGCAGCAAGCAGACCTCTCTGCTCCAAACTGCCTCCTGTTTTCAAAGCCTGGGAAACCACAGGAGAATGAAAGCTGAGACAAAGAATTTGAGAATTCTCTCCAGGCCCCAGAACATACACATCTGTTTTTAAATGAAGGTAGCACTTATGATCCCCAGTGCCTAATATGTAATATTTTAAAAAACATTTCTCAAATTTGAACCGTGAAAACTGAGTGCTAGGAAATCAGGTTTTTCAGGTAGAGTTTCAACCTACCCGTGGTAAAAACAGAGAAGCCACCCTGAAAGCAAGACTGACACCAAGGAAGCTGGAATCCATTCGCCAGCAAATGTCAAGAGGCTACCTGAGAGGTCCAGATGACGAGGATGGCTGGTGATGGATGGCGGAGCAGCTACAAACTACAGGATAATCTTGGCAACAGCATCAGGCAACACAAGAAAAGCTATCACACACCCACACCTAAATGCATGATTACTTACTCCAAGTAAGTGCAATTCCTCAAGGTAGATTAACTTCAGAATCTGGGCAACATGTACAGGCTCATTAGAAAGATTCAATATTAGTTCAAGTGATTGTTATACATTTGAAAGACTAGAATCGTTAAAGGTGCCTTTTTCTTTCTAAGCAAATTTGTACTAAGCAAAATAATAATAAATCAGTAAATGGAACACAGAAAAATCACAGGTCACGGCCACATTCATGCAAAATTTCATTACTGATGGTCACATGTGTAAGGGAAAAAAAAAAAAAGCCAAGACTCAATATATCTCTAAATTTATTCTAAAGTATGTGGATGATTATCTGTGAAAGGGCCTTAAACCCACCACCAGGCAATAAGACAGAAATGGTTCCAGGACTTACAATCTTCTTCTCACGTTTGCTATTGAGTTCTACTGGCATGCTGCTGCCATTGCTTCCCGAGGGCACAATGCAGCCAGGGTTATGTGCCTGAGATGGAGACATGCTCTGCAAAGGTTAAGACACACAGATGCATCACACAGGAGACGGCGATGGCCAAGATACCCCTTAAGTACGTACGTGCACGTTAGAAAAGCAAGGCAAACACTTGTATTACATGTGAGCAGTGCAGCCAACGGTTCTGCAGGCTTGGGCTCAGCTACTGATGACATCTCCCAAGACTACACAGATTCTATCCAGTGTAACTGGATTTATCACATTAAAAAAAAAAGCCTTTTCTATCTGCAAAACACCGAGGGAACATCTCTTTCTCATTCAAAATACTCTGAAAAAAGCCATAAGCACAAGGAAAATAAAAGCAATGACAACAAACAAATTCTACCATGACCCTGTGTGCTTGAGAAAGAGCTTATTTATTCCTGAACAGGATCCATGGGGTGATAACCCATACATGCCAACCTGAGGCATCTGACTGTGTTAATGCAAAGCGTTCCTTCTGCAGGGGCACAGCGCATCCATTCTATACACGGTACAGACAAGTCAAGCATTTACCTCCTGGCTTAGAAGAGGCCTTGCTTCAAGCGCTATCCTTTTCTTATGCTCCTCTTTTACAGGCATTAGGGGCTTGAAAAACTTTGGTGGCTGAGGAGAGAATGCCTTGAAAGGGCTGACTGTTAAGGCAGGAGGATTCTCTGATGTGCAACCTGGCAAAGACAAAAGGCAGGGGTTTACAGGCACAGAGCACTTTCACCAACCCACAGGGAGCGAGGCGGGGACGGAGCCAGGAGGGGTATCTGGCGGAGCAGAAGAATTAACGTGTGAACGCAGGTGACCCTGAACATCGCAGGGTCCACTCACACAGGGATTCTTTTTCATTAAATGTACAGTCAGCCCTCAGTAGCCTCAGGGTTTTACCCCCGAGGCTGACAGAGGACTGACTATGGGACTTTGTGCGCAAGGGCTCCGGGGACCCGGGGCCCTCGGATACCGAGCTATGGCTATATTTGGCTGAGCATTAAAACAGGTCGGCAAGAACGGAGATGTACCTACAAAGTTAGAAAGAACCGTCGAAGGCCTGGACAGCGCAAAGAAATCAGAAACCAAATTTTCTACCTTCTTCTCAAGATCCAGCTTGAGCATCACTTCACAGACCAATTTCAACTCACGCTGATTTTCTATTTCTCTGAATTCTCAGAGCCCGTATTATCTGTAAATGCATTTTGGCACTTTCTGATTTACTGGCTTATTTTCTACATATGTCATTTTCACAGCTGGATTTTAAGATCTTGGCATCTTTTGGTATCTGTCCCTGCATAAGGCAAGGAGAGGCTCAGTCTTAACTCAGTGACTGAGTACTATGTAAGTTCTCTTGCAAGCCACTGTTCTCTCAAGCCACCTTGCTCCATATGACTAAGGAAGGACAATTCCTTTTTTCTTGCTTTTACTCATTTTCACTTTCTTGGGCCTCTATTTCTCCTTCTATATCATCTCTTCAATTCACTGGTACAAAGGAACATAGTAGGTAAATATAAGGTGTAGGTAAGGTAATAGAGCTGATTGACAAATTCTAAGAATGCTATTCCTTTCAGGGCACTAGGAAATTACATATCTAGGCAATAATGTTGTCACTGACCAAATTCATTTCTGGTATCATTTTTTAAATTTCCTTAGGAGTCAGAGACATATTCTCTTAAAAACATACTTTGATTTGAGCACAAAACCATGAGGGAGGTGGATATGCTTTTGGTAAAGAACAAAATCTAACCATAATATAATAATAAGATTTGTATGTGTCTCAAGACTGATTTTAAAATCAGGAAATGATATGTGAAATGTGATTGGAAAATTACAAGAGCTACAGAAAAAGCCTATTATTAATTGGATGATAAAATGGATACAAAGAAAAGAAAATCAAACAAGTGAGCAGGATATGTTCTATTCGAGAAGACACTTTTGGATCATCTAGCAAACTAGAATTTCAGCTTTCTATCTTATTAAAGCCATCTAGAAAAGAATTTCCCCCCACGCCTTTCCTAAGAAATTATAAACAGATAACACAGAAAAAAATATCTCACCACTACCTTCTTTACTCCTTCGAGGTGAATCCCTAGGCAAAGTTCCATAACAGGATACATCCTGGTAACTCGGGCTGTAGTCAGACACGTCTAACTGGTTCTCTGGCCAACCCTACAAGGTAGAAACACGGCTTAACTGTAATTACGTTCCTCTGAAATGAGAAAAGAAGCCTGATTGGAGTTTTCTCCTATTTCTTTTTATGGCAGTATGTGCTCTTCTTTTTTTAAATTATAAAATAGATCTAACACGTAGAAAAGCACTGGACGATGTAACAAGTGCTATCATAACCAAGGTTATACCTGGGGTGAAGAAATGTTGATAGTTTATTCTACTTGTTCAAGATTTAATAAAATCATTACAGATAGAGTGAAATCCTCTTTTGGACCCCTACAGGACTCATTAAGGCTCCACTTTTATAAATTTGTTATGTACCGAAGATGACCAGATAATTTAAAGATCAACCTACAACACTTCAAAGTGAAACAGTTCCACTGACAATTTTTCCTAGGTAGCAGGCATAAGCTTGGACTGCCCCAGGCAAATTAGGTGGTATGGTTACTCTATATATACTTGATATGTAAAACTTCCAAGCTGGCAAAGATATTGGTATACTGAAGGGGGAAACCTCCTCTTTATCATATACACTTAGCTAATCTTACTTCAACTTCTCAGGAAATGTCATCTCTAAGGACTAGATTTTAAAATGCTTGAAGGCATAATCTGCTTTGATATTTTCTGAATCATCTATAGTCCCCAGAATAATAATTTACATATGAATAAGATAATGCTGTACAATATCCTTAATTTCAAGTTCCTAATTTCCCCCATTTGAAATAATTTTGATTTTGCTATGGTAGATGTAGTCATTTAGAGTTAGATCCATAAATATATATTTATTTGATTATGTATGCAATGATCCTGATATGGAACATATCATGCTAAGTAACAATGTAATATTCAGAGTGCATAGCAATTTCATATCAAGTACTTGAACTTGGACACATGGAGACAATGATCTGCATCAGGTTAAGGTGGGAAGTTCAGAAATTTTAAAAACACCAAGATAACCTAAATTTCCAGACTTAGATCCCACTAATAACCTGGCCATGACCACAGGGACACACCTTATCATCATCGTCAAAACCGGAAAGGTCTGGTCGACTGGAAGAGACCTGTAAGACATGAATGGTTTCATCAGTGTAGTTTACACATTTAACATAACTAACTAGATAAAATATCACACATACAGGAGAAGGTTGTATGACCTTCTCCTTCCCCTCATTCTTTCTCCTAATGTTTATCATTTCCTTATTTATTTCAATTTACCATAATTGTGCTGTAATATTTATCATTACCTTTTAAAAAGTATTCAGACTTTCTTTTTCTAACTTAAATTTTTTTATCTATAAATATTTCTCTATGACGCTCTACAAGATAAAGAATTCCTATTCTCTTTGTAAAACCATAATATCATTATTGAATCTTAAAAGATTAAGCAATACCTAATTAGTATCAGGTATCTCAGTAGTGGTCAAAAGTCTATAAACACTACCATAGCTAATTCTGAGTCAGGATCAAAACAGATCATCCATTGCAACTGGATGATATATATCATAAGTCTTTTTTAATTTATGAGTTTTCCTTTCTTTTCCCCCTAACAATAGCTCTAGTGCTTTCATTTTTTCTACTATCTAGCATTCTGCAGTACAAATGAAATAACAGGAAAATTAGGGCTAAGGAACTCCCTCTTTAACTGCATCCCTCAAGTATTGGTATATGTATCGTGTTTTTTTTTTTAATCATTCAGTTCTAAATACATCTTAATTTCCATTATGATCTCTTCTTTGATGCCTAAATTAGTCAGAAACCGTGTTCCCCCCCTCCAAAAAAATTTACAGCTTCATGAGTCTCATCAATTAAAAGAACGGAAATGTGGTCAGAAAAAGTGATCTGTATGAAAGTGATTATAGGGATTTGCTTTTCGGACTAAGTAAGACAAGTTTCATGAATGTTCACCCAGGGGACTTCCTGGAGGTCTAGTGGGTAAGACTCGAAGCTGCCAATGCAAGGGCACAGGTTCAATCACTGGTCAGGGAACTAAGATCCTACATGTCATGCGGGATCAAAAAATATTAGATAAATGTTCATTGTGTTTATAACCATTATCTGGCAATTCCTGAGAATGGGAAAGCAAATCCAAGTTTTCCTTGAGAGGATCTGTCTTTCACTCTGCTGCTTCAAGAAAGAGGTGACTTTGAAGTGGTCCACACACTCCTCTGTCCTTCCTTCCTACGACAGTGCTGCCTTCCACTAGACAGTGTCTGTCAACTGGGTTTCCTTGCTGAAATGGTTTGTTGAGGAAGGTCATCAACATAAGCAGCAGGCCCCACGGGAGGGTCTACATGGAGGTGCCTGGCGCCCTATCACACCGAGAGTGAGATCCTTGGGGCAGCTCAAAGTGGGCGCAGGAACAGACTGGAGAGCAGGACTCAGAAGCGCTGGCACAGGACCTCTGAGCCCACCATCTTTAAACCAGCATTCAGTTCACATCCCAAGAAATTTCTCCCAAGGACATGCAACTCTATGTGGAGAAATTTGCAAGATTCCACTAAAAGCTTGGGGCTTCCCTGGTGGCTCAGATGGTAAAGAATCTGCCTGAAATGTGGGAGACCCGGGTTGGATCCCTGGGTTGGGAAGATCCCCTGGAGGAGGGCATGGCAATCCATTCCAGTATTCTCGCCTAGAGAATCTCCATGGACAGAGGAGCCTGGCAGGCTACAGTCCATGGGGTCACGAAAGAGTTGGACATGACTGAGTGACTAACACAAACACACACATACTCTAAAAGCTCAGGCCTGTTACTTGTGACAGCTTGTGGGCATCATACATACACACACACACACACAGCTCAGTCCTGTTACTTGTAAAGGCTCTCTGCTGGGCATCTCTAGAAGAGGAGCAGGCTTGGCACCCTGGGATGCCCACACCTGGGCCAAATGTAAATCTCCCAGCCGATAAACCCTGACCTGATTCCCCTGACTTGCCGCACCCCAAACCCTGAGATGAGTCACTTGGCCGCCCGCTCGGCGGCGGGTGAGCTCACATTGTGAACGTTGGGCGTGCTGAGGCTTCGCCGCAGGTGCCGAGCTTTGGTGGAAAGCGCTTCTTTGACCGTGACCGCCTGCAAATTTGAAAATGACATTGATTTTTCTTCCTCCAATGACAACAGGAATATGTTTATTGTGAAAGATTTCAAAAATATAGAAATAAACGTCATTTCAAGCCTATACTACCAGCCCTTCTCACCTTGTATTTACAAAACTGGAATCTTCTTGTTTTCACTAAAGTTTTTTTTTTGCTTAATTTATGAAAAATATTTTTCATAAATAAAACTGGGAAGACTGATGAACTAAAGGTATTTTGTGTTGTAGATTTACATATAGGTGGGTAGAGAAAACACGGATGAAGTATCACTAACAATACATGTCACTTGTGAAACTACAATCAACTTTCATGCTGCTTGTGTTTCACTCCTGCCACAGTTTCGGTGGGACTTCCACTAGAGCAAGATTTTTCTGACAGATGCCAGTCTTGGTCCTCTTTTTGCTCAAAGCAGACTTTTCATAACTTCTACTGCCTCTATCGAGTAACATCTCCTCTGGAGTTTCAAGACCTAGTGGATTATTTTCACCTGACAATATCTTGCCACAGAGGTTAACCTTGGTCCAAAAACGAGGGAGAGAGAGAAAATGTGATTAAGTGTGTGGACTTCAGAGTCAAGCATTCTGGGTTTATATCTGACTTTGTACCAATTCTTAGCTGGGTGCCCTTGGGCAGGGTGGCTAACTGCTGTCAGCCTCAATTTTCTCATTTACAAATGGAAATGATGACAGTATTTACCTCGCAGGGTTATTTGTTCATTTATTTCAATTTTTTATGGTGGTTAAAGTCACATAATATAAAACATACTATTTTACCCATATTTAACTTTACAGTTCAGTGGCACAAAGTACATTCACACTGATCTGCAACTCCCACCATCATCCATCTTGAAGATGAAGTGATGGGGCTTCCCTAGGAGGGGCTCAATAAAACGCACTCATCGAAATTTGTGTCACTCTTTTGTCAAAGTAACTCTTTTGTCTAATGAGATGGCTACTCAAGTCTTCCTTCTCTGATGCGTTGAGAGAGAAGGGGTTTTGGTAAATAAATTCATCTTAATCCATTTGGGGTGAAGGCTGGTGATCTCTCAGATGGTACAGAATCTGCCTGCAATGCAGGCGACCGGGATTCGATCCCTGGATTGGGAAGGTCCCCTGGAGGAGGGCACGACAACCCACTCCAGTATTCTTGTCTGGAGAATCCCATGGACAGAGAGCCTGGTGGGCTGCAGTCCATGGGGTCCACCGAGCGACTTCACTTTCAGTCTTCACTTGCTGGCGATCTCACCCTTGGGTCCAGACCCTGCAGCTACTTGCCTGCCGGAGTCGTTCCAGGCTCAGAATGTTCTCCACCTGCAGCACGCCCCGCGTGTACTTCTCGATGTATGTCTCCCCATCGGACGCGCCTTCGTTCTCACTCCTCGCGGCCATGAGAGCCAGCGTCTCCCGGTCCTCAATCTCCTCTGTTGCCTACGGAGAAAAGCAGGTGCTTAGATTACACTTAAGTGAACAATACTTCTCTCAAAATTGGTTTAAAAGTTTTAAAATGGTTTAAAAGTTTGGAGACCTAACTCCTCCTCCGGTACTCAGATTCTGACATTTCCAAAAAGGAATACATGCTTTTACCTTGGGTATGTTGGATACTATTTCATAGGTTACACCACAGGAATAAAATATATTCTTCAGTGATATTCTCCTCTTCAAACTCTGGGTGAAACTCTGGTAGAAAAGGAAAGCTGAATTAAATGATGTGGAAAATATAAGCTATTTAGTATTTTATAGAATATAAAAAAAAAATCGGTGACTATGTTTTTGATACACACACACTACACAGTAAAACAGAAGAACACTGAATGGAAAAATCTTTGTCCTCAATCCTGAAGGACAGTAACATCCAGCTATTAAATTTGGGGATTAGATGACAGAATTTGCAGTCCAGCCAGGGCTTCCTGTGGTTGCTTCTCTTTACTATGTGCATGTTTGGTTGCTCAGTCGTGTCCGACTCTGCGACCCAAAGGACTTTAGCCTGCCACGCTCCTCTGTCCATGCGATTCTCTAGGCAAGAATGCTGGAGTGGGTTGCCATTTCCTACTCCAGGGGATCTTCCCCACCCAGGGATGGACTCCAGGTCTTCTGTGTCTCCTGCATTGGCAGGCCAATTCTTTATTACTGAGCCACCTGGGAAGCCCACATTACACATTAACATACTATATATCATCATAATATATAAGTAATATTGCCTATCAAAATGTTTTACCACTGTTTAAAAAAAAAAAACCTGAAAGTGATTTTTAAGCTGTACAGTTTCTGCAAGAAAAGAGATTCCTAGCTTTTACTCCAGGGGAAAAAGTACATTTGGAAAAGTTTCTCTCTTGGGAGAAATCTGGGATTCACTGCTTCTCTTTCCCATCCCATCTGCTGTCTTTCTTCTTGATGCTGTCAGGGTTTAATCAGTCCATCCTGACAGCATCAGAAGTCAACTCAGAGCATCAGTTCTGTTGACAGTGCCTCTGAGATGAGATCTGGGGAGGCATTAGGAGATGGACTTATATGCAGCCTGCCTTTGTCCTGGTTTTGTCATTAACCTTCTTGAGCCAGGCACTTAACATTTTTCAAATAGAGAAATGTCATAACTTCACTGCCTCCTAGGATTATGGGTCTCAAACTGGTCAACATGGAAGAGTTCTTTGCTGGATGACATTTAGTTCTGCTATCCTCAGACCCTGTTATCTTAGATAAATGAGAATCAGATTATAACCTGGTAGTGATTGGCACAGCCACTGAATTAACACTCCCAAACACCACTTTGTGATAGCAAGGAGCAAAAAACTCAGTGCTCATACAAAGGTGGTGCTAGTGGCAAAGTGAAGTGAAAGTCACTCAGTTGTGTGACTCTTTGTGACCCCATGGATTATACAGTCCATACAATTCTCCGGGTCAGAATACTGGAATGGGTAGCCTTTCCCTTCTCCAGGGGATCTTCCCAACCCAGGAATCGAACCGGGGCCTCCTGCATTGCAGGCGGATTCTTTACCAGCTGAGCCACCTGGGAGCTGTCAGTAAAGAATCTGCCTGCAATGCAGGAGACGTAAGAGATGCCGCTCCATCCCTGGGTCGGGAAGATCTGCTGGCAGAGGAAATGGCAACCCCCTCCAGTAATTCTTGCCTGGAAAATCCCATGGACAGAGGAGCCTGGCGGGCTACAGTCCATGGGCTTGCAAAGAGTCAGACATGGCTGAGCGACGAAACAACAACAGCATCCAACGGGAGAATAAGGCCCTGTTACTACCTGTTTGTTGTAAATGTTGGCTGCGATCCGTTTTCGTAAGACCAGCTCCATAGCCGCCGGGTGGCTGAGTTGGACTGTGGTCTTCACTATCAGGTAGATCCTCTCATTTTGTGGGGTGACCCTGTTCAAGTGAACGGAATCATGCACCGAGGAGTCCCAGGAGGCGGTGGCTGAAACCTAGGGACCCAGGAAGGAGGGGGACATGGAAATAAGACAGCTCAGCTGTAGCAGTTTTACATCATGAGCTAGAAAACCACATGCAACTCTACTGAATCACAGATGCTTTTCCTCGCCTTTTGGACAACACATCTATTCTGTTTATTCTGTTTTTTAAAGTTCCCAGTCCACTTCCCCAAAAGCCCAGACCACAGCAGCGTGATGGGCAGACCGGCCCAGAGGCATGCGCATTACCCTGAAGCCCTTTAAGAGGCTCCTAAAGGCCCATTACCTCCTCGTCACTGTGCTTTATGATGGGCAGGTAGAAAAACTGGCTGCCATGCTCCTTGGGGAGGATGGAGTTCACGCCTGATGCGTGGGGGCCCACGAGCTGCTCATTGGCACTGAGGTCATCCGCTGATGAAGTCCAGGGCACAGATAGAAAAGCAGGGGAAACAACAGATTTTTTTAAAGCAAGCAACCCAAAATTTTAAATATGCTTTTTATGGATGAAGTTTATAAGTAATGCAATTTATTTATCTTTTTCATTCCTTATTCTGCACTTAAAACAGTGATTCCAGTGCCCATAACAGCTTCTATCCTTTACAGAAACAACTCCGGGAGCCTAAAAAGGTCTCTTTGCGACTCTCCTATAAAATGGACTGAATATATTCTATACATAGTCCCGGGAGCAAACATTTTCACTATGTAAACACAGCTTAGGACTGTGTTGCTTTCTGATGTCAATTCCTCTTTTAACCTAGTGTTAAGTTTATGGTCCTACTTATATAACTTACACTAAATTAGAGATTTGATTGGTAAATTACCAACTTAGAAACAAATTTCTGTGCATTTGGGAGAAATCTGAAGACCATCCTCTCCAATGCCCTACCCAATGTAGGATTCACTCTTTAGAGATCTCTGGATATAGTTATTCAGCCTTTACTTGTAATGGGGAGTCTCCAATAATGGGGAACTCACTGCTTCATGAAGTAATGGTCTACTTCTAGGCTTTTAAAAAAATTGCCTGTATGAAGAAACAAAGCCAACCTCCCATGCCTTCATTGGTTACTGGTCTTCCCTCCAGAAGAGAGGTTTTCAGGGTGTGCTTTGAGAATCCCAAGGGCCCCGCAGAAGGGCCTGCCCATCCCTAAACTCAGCAGCTCTACTTTCATATTCCACACGTGGGCTTCCATTTACGAGTTCATATTGAAAATATGAAAGACTAAAAGATTCTGCTGCTAAAACACATTGCAAACATTTGTCCTACATTCACCCAGGTTCAATCTAGCTGCTATAATAATAGACAACACTTCACGTAGGGTTACAAGTCATCATGGTCTAGAAACACCACCACTGGCAGTGGGGAGCAAAGGGCACCAGTCAGAAATGCAGATTCCTGAGCACCCGCAACGCAGAAGGATTCAGAACTCTGAGGGTGATGACTTTCTCACGTAATTTCCATGTCTGTTCCTGTTTCCGAGCAATAGCTGAGCTACAGTTTTTGTATGCAGCTCTCAATCTCTCGAGTGCTTTTATGAAGAATAAATTTCTACATCTGTCTTTTAGTGATTCTATATATCATGGTTTTATACATTTGGTTGTTACCTCGAAAAGGCATGTGAGTCGTCAGACAAGTCATTTAAGGGCTAAAATGCTGTGGGTTTGACTAGATTGCAAACCTCACTCAGGGTGACAAGCCTTGTAATAACAGGTGTCCACTTACCGTTCAAATCAAGGAAGAGAACTGGTATGTGGGTTTCCATTCCAGGCGGCGGGATCCTAAATTTAATAATAATATTTCAACATAACAAAATACATGTTTTGCCTCTTGTTAAATAGCTAACCATCACAGAGGCATGGAAGCAGAAGAGAACCACTGTGGCGGCAGACACAGCTCTTACAAATGAAACATTCTCACCATTCTTACCATTCTTATTTAACACAAATCATGGGATTTGTGTGATTTCTAAAAGAACTACCAGTTATATGAATTACGTGTAATTAACTGAAACAAAGATTATTTGAAGTCTTTCTGAGAATAATTCTAGTGATGGGAAGAAGAGAAGTGACTATTTTAGAGGTGGTACAGAAATCTGGATTGATTTGCCCAGCTTCTTTCGAGCATCAGGACTGATTGAAAATCAACTGACTGATGGATCATTGTTGATGTAGTGCTGAAGTGTTGACTCTATGCTGGTGACCAAACTAAACAGGCATGAAGACAAATAAGAAGGCATTTCTGCCCTTTTCGAGTATGCTCTAGAAGCACCCTTCTTTTAGGTCAAGATATGAGAATTTCTTGACTGCAGCCATGAAATTACAGGACGCTTGCTCCTTGGAAGAAAAGCTAAGACAAACCTAGACAGCGTATTAAAAAGCAGAGACATTACTTTGTTGACAAAGGTCCATCTAGTCAAGGCTGTGATTGTTCCAGTAATTGTGTACAGATATGAGAGCTGGACCATAAAGAAGGCTGAGTGCCAAAGAATTGATGCTTTTGAATGTGGTGTTGGAGAAGACTCTTGAGACTCCCTTGGACTGCAAGGAGATCCAACCTGTCTATCCTAAAGGAAATCAGTCCTGAATATTCATTGGAAGGACTGATGCTGAAGCTGAAACTCCAATACTTTGGCCACCTGATGTGAAGAACTGACTCACTGGAAAAGACCCTGCTACTGGGAAAGATTGAAGGAGGAGGAGAAGGGGACGACAGAGGATGAGATAATTGGATGGCATCACCAACTCAATGGACATGAGTTTAAGCAAGCTCTGGGGGGTGGTGAAGAACGGGAAGCCTGGTGCGCTGCTGCAGTCCGTGGGGTCACAGAGTCGGACACGACTGAGCGACTGAACAACAACAATGAGAGTTTCTGGAGTTCAGGAAGTCATGTCCAAGTTGCTCATTCCAGGGAACCGAGCAGCATGATATTTGATTCCTGGCCAGTGATAAATGATCTCTGGCTTCCTGTGAGCGGATGGTGGTTCCAGCGGACAAGGACAGAGGGTCAGGGATACTGGGGCTGGGCGACCCTTCCCTGGGCAGCTCGTGGTTCTTAACATTCTCTGTGACAATCCCGGCAGGTCACTCGCCCGACCACCCCAGGCCACCATAGAAGGAAAGGGGGACTCACCAGTCGGCAGGAGCCCCGGGGATCCCGCTGCCTGGCGCAGGCACCAGCACAGCGTTCCTCTCCTCCGTCAGCCCCACCCACTGCTCCACCAGCCGGGCCTCCCGCTCCACGTCATCCTCCGTCTTCTCTGCAGACAAAATGGGGGCATGAGCACCAAGGGGGAGGAGGGACAATTTCTAAATTTAAATCCGTTTGCTCCAGGTAGTATCCACGAGTGGCTTAACCACCCGTGATGTGCCCCCGCCCCCCCAAAAAAACCCTAGGATTTGAGGCTCTGAAGTTTAAGCCTGAGCAGCTCATGGAGGCTAGAACACCAGCCTAGCAGAGCCTAAGCCAGGAAGAGTGGAAAAAGCAGTGGAACAGGAATGAGAAGACTCATGTCATTTCAAGAGTTCTGTCATTTGGGAAAGTTATTCCACAGATGGGTCTTCATTTCCTATTTTGTCAAATAGGGATCCTACAAGTCATGTCGACTTCATGCACTTGTCAGAAGGATCCAGTGCAATAATGGACAGGGCACTGCTTTATGAAACCACACATCATTTTATGGAAGATTAAACACGGCCTCCTGCACTCTGCAAAATGGACTTACTCTCCTTCATACTTGTGATGCCAGGGATTTTATTTGATCTATTTTGCAATCCTCTTAGCCTAATTTAACTCTGGAGCTACCTGGGCAGAGGCAAAGTGAGTTTGTTTTTTGAAAGATATGTTGAAGTTCTAACTCCCAGCACTTAATTATTTTTTTTGAAAAATTTATTAATTTATTTATATTTGGCTGTGACGCTTCTTCACTGCGGTGCTCAGGCTTTCTCTAGTAGAGCAGGGGCTCCTTAGTTGCAGTGCGCAGGCTTCTCACGCAGCGGCTTCTCTTGGTGGGGAGCATGGACTCTAGGGAGCACAGGTTTCAGCAGCTGCAGCTCCCAGGCTTCAGAGTGCAGGCTTAGTAGTTGTGGTGCACGGGCTTAGTTGCTCCATGGTATGTGGGATCTTCCCGGACCAAGGACTGAACTGGTATCCCCTGCACTGGTGGGCAGACTCTTAACCAGTGGACCACCAGGGAAATCCAAAGTGGGCTTTCATTAGCAGGCTGAGCACATACAAAAACTGACTCCAGGATGCTTTACCGAGAGAGGATCTTTGCTGACGTCTATGTGAAGTGGACTCACATTCAGGACATGTCCTTTGGTGGAGAAGCAACCACACTGAGTGAAGCACACAATCTGGATGAGAAACTGGGGTTTTAAGAGCATAGTTCCACTCTAGAATCCAAATGGCTGTTTTCATTGGAAGCAAATGGAGTCCTCGAAGCTGGGGAGTGGTGAGCAGAGCCGCAGGCTGACTTCTGGCCACCCTCAACAAGCTAAGTACTTGGTTACCGGCCAGTGGTAGCCGGGGCCCACCTGCCACGTGCCGTGGGTTCAGAAGTGACCCTTTTGCTGTTGTCAGTCCCAGGTTCTGAGGCTGGAATACCTCACATGGACATGTTGATATTGATGGCATTTGCGTTCATCAAAACAAAAACTGAATTTGACATTTAATGGCATAGTCAACCCAAGTAATGAAACTTAACTACTTTGAAATTCAAGGCCTGTTTAAAGCAACCTTGCACAGTAATGATTCACTAATATCTATAATTGTGACACGGTCAAAAATCTGAGATACTTTTGGGCAGCTAAGGGAAGAAAACAGCCTACCCCCACTGTTGAGTGAAAAGGCAACTCTTGGCCAGGAGTCTTATCTCATGTACCTTTTTTGTTGCTGACTTTTTTAATCTGTTCATCTAGGTATTCTCGCCGTTTAATGAGGGCATCCGACCACCTCTCTCTCACGCAGTTTAAATCTTCTTCCTGGCATCAGGAAGGGAAAACATTTTCCTGTAAAGTGCACAGATAACTTTCTTTTTTTTTTTAAAAAGATGGTTCAATTGAGGAAACTTTTAATTAGGAAAGGCCATTAAACATTGCCGTGTGATTAATATGCAAGAAAGCACAGAAGCCTTAGGAACTCTGCATGCTGATTGAGGATCCTGATTTTCAGAAAATCAGAGCCCCTGGACTTCCGAAAGGATAATTATACTTAAAAGCAAGAGAAGCTCCAACAACACCAGCTGTTATACAATATGTGCGTCTATGTATTTAAGTTGTAGCTGTTTGTTTGAAGAGGTTTGTGATTCTAAAAGGAAGGGCACTAGAAACAGACCCCCAATTCCAAAACAGAAAATGGAATGGAGAATCACATTTTCACCGTTCGTAGCTCAATGGCCAAGTAACATGTATTTTTTGAAAGGCAGAGACTAGATCTACAGAGAACCTCTCGCACTTGCAAAGATCTTACCTCTAAATGTTACCATGAGGCTAACCAAAAATGCCCCATGCAAAAAGCCAACATGCAGTCAGCCATGCTGAGATCCCGGAAGCGGATGCTGGGCCTGACTGTGAACCACGGGGCAGGAAGTGCACAGCCAGCCACAGGACGTTAGTTGATGGCGCTGCTGAGACTCAAGGGGATACTGGTATTTACCCTAAGATGTGTTTTTACTTGTTTGTTTTCTTTCTCAGTAAAGTTATGAAGCAGGAAAGACACCTGCCAACCCTATTCACAAGGCTCTGACCGCCTAATTCCAGTCTAACCCATCAGATGTTCCATTAAGAGCAGACATCTGAGGACCTCTGAGGTTGTCCCCTATGACGGGCCCGCACTTTACTTAGAGGAAAGCACACCAGAAAACATGCGCTTGACATTTATGTAGAGAATCAGTACAGAGACGGGGAACCTACCCAGAAAGCTTCATCTTGGTTTGTCATCCTGACCATCACTGTAATCCCACGTTCCACTGACTGCAGGCTGGTCAGTACTAAGTAAAATTTCACCTGTGTACTTTTTCCTCTACATTTCCAGAAAGATTTAAAGCTGAGAGTTAAATTCTCCAGGTTATGAATAACTAAGGTTGCCCTTGCAGAAAGAAGAAAACTGGCTAAACAAAACTATGTGCTAAAATGTCTCCAGTTTTCCTATCTGGCAAAAATCTTTAAAAATCAAATGGTGGGTTAGAACCCTATGACTTGCTCGGATGCAAGGTGCTAACTGCAGCTTCACCTAGGAAACACAGGTCTGTTTAAAGATTATGGATGGATAACTACAATTCTTAAGATCACCAATTTCATACAGCGATAGTGGTCTTGCTTAGGAAGGCTTTACAAGCTAGCAGTTGGAGATGGCATAGCAAAAATGAAGTATCTGTGTATACATTTTAAACTGATGGGAAAATCTGTAGAAACAGGACTGTGTCCCTGATAATGCTGAAAGCAAATCAAAAGCGAGTGGAAACAGCATATTCTTGCTCCACGGTCCTTCCTCCTCCCTGCCCTCGGCTTTGCGGATGCTGGCAATTAGCAGTAGCTGTGCCCCATGCCACAGGATCGACAGCAGCAGTAATACCTGATAACTATCCATATCATCACCATCCTCATCATCTCTCTGGTAGGAAAAAAATAAACACAAAGGACATGCATTTTGGTTCTCAAACAGCACACAAGGAAAACAGGTCTTTAAGCTTAACACACACATTACAAAGGACAGCACACACAAAAAGCACTGGCATAATAAAACACTGAACTGAATCTCAAACACTGGATTTAATTCACTTGCCTATAGTTAACATAGGGAATTTAAGATTTTATTTTTTTCTTTCATCGAGAAAGCAGTCATTTAAAAATAGGAACTGTCTTAGTTTCTCTTAGCTGGGGAAAGGAACCAACCCCTCACTGGGTCAAGATTTACCCCACTGTTAGGTAAAGTTGCTATTAGTTTCTGGGTGAGCTGTCAATTGGGATTTAGAGTGGGCAAAGTTAGAAGGGACTTTGGGGCGTTTCTTGCTCGGTCTCTTAGTTTTGGCTGTGAGGCAGCTGAGGCCTGAAGGATAAAATAATTGAACCCAAGGCTCACACGGAGAGTGGCAGGGTCAGGTTTGAGGCCAGCTCTGTGCCCTTGTCCTGGCACCACCTCAGTTATTGTGACCCGTTCCCAGGGGAAAACCACTGGGAAGCTAAGACTCCATGTACAGTCAGTGCTCTGCATCCACAATACTGGATATTCAACCAACCGCAGAAGCTTCCTGATACAGAAGGCGTAGTGTACTGGGCCATTTTATGTGCAAGACTTGAGCATTCTCGGATTGCAGTATCCAAAGTGGGGTTCTGAGATCAATGCCCCCGGATACCAAGGGAAGACTGAAGAGGTTCTGTATACTAAACCACTACAGTAAGAATTTATGACTATGTGGGGCTTCCCTGGGGGCTCAGATGGTAAAGAATCTGCCTGCAATGCAGAAGACCCAGGTTGGATCCCAGATGGGGAAGATCCCCTGGAGAAGGAAATGGCAACCCATTCCAGTTATCTCGCCTGGAGAATTCCAAGGATAGAGGAGCCGGGCAGGCTACAATCTACAGGGTCGCAAAGAGTCGGACACGACTGAGCGACTAGCACTCACTCATGGTAAGAGCACAGCCCACGATTTTGGATGCACGGCTCTATCATTCAGCACTGTAGGACAGACCAGTATTCATTGATCAGTCAGGTGAGAAAAACCAAAACTGTTCTAAACCCATGATAACACTTTACAATAACTACATAAAATAAGCATTTTGGCAAAAATATTTGCCAAACAAAATGATTGTGTTGAAAATAAAAGGGTTTTAGTTGAGATGATTTTCCTTAGAAACAAGAATAAGGAGGAAAAAGGAATTTGCTGGTGGTTCAGTGGTTAGGACTCTTGGGCTCTCACTGCCGAGGGCCTGGGTTTGATCCCAACTCAGGGAACTAACATCCCAGAAGCTACGAGGCCAAAAAAAAGAGAAAGAAACAAAAATAAAGAAATCCCCACTTGTAGACAATATCCTTCTCTCCAGAGGCAGGTTCTTCTTAAAATGAAACAGCCTTCTTTTATTTTTCTGTGGTTATTAGAGGGTTAATATTAAAAAGGAAGTGGAGTGGCCTGGTCATATAAAAGACTATTTTTTCCAAGCACTTTAAAAAATATGATTACATTGTTTTCATACTGAAGTATACTTCAAAATATATATATGGCAACCCACTCCAGTCTTCTTGCCTGAAAAATCCCACGGATGGCGAAGCCTAGTAGGCTACAGTCAATGGGGTTGCAAAGAGTCAGACACGACTGAGTGACTTCACTTCACTTTCAAAATATACTGCTTTTCAAAAACGCTTTAAAAAATACTGTTAAAATTATTCTCTGTGTAGACTTTAAAATAAACTTCAACTTTAGTTTGGTAACCATCATTTTCATTTGGATAACTCTAACTTATTAAATGTAAGCCCAATATTGAAATAACTTTCCTCAGATTAATTCCCCATACCAATGAATAAAGTACAAACAGCCCTAATTTATCATTATTTCTTAGACCAAGGAGATACTTCTTCTATTCACTGAAAACCAGCTTGAGCTGTCATGACACAGAACTATTGTGAAATCAGCTTTTTCTGGACTGGCTCAAGCTATTCCACCAACAAAAATGGTACTGGACATGACCTGCAGCATGGTGCAAAGAAAAACAAAAACTTTAAAACAGTCACTGCTTAAATTTGCATGACAGGTACTATATTCTTTGAGGTTTTAATTAACGCAAAAGATACAGCTGCTTTAAAAAGTGCAAATAATCAACCCTTATAGTGTTCCTTTGGGCTTCCCTTGTGGCTCATCTTGTAAAGAATCTGCCTGCATTTTGGGAGACCTGAGTTCAATCCCTGGATTGGGAAGATCCCCTGGAAAAGGGAAAGGCAACCCACTCCAGTATTCTGGCCTCGAGAATTGCATGAACTGTATAGTCCTTGGGGTCGCAAAGAGTCAGACACAACTGAGCCGACTTTCATAGTGTTCCTCAAATGGGAATAATCAATCAGCTATGATATCAATCAATTAATGATCCATGCCCATAGTCATGGTTCATGACATACAGATTCAAGGTTTTATCTAAGATCAGAGATTTATTAAGCCACAAAATCTTATTGCAGAAAGGGACCTCAGAGAATTATTGCACCTACCTCATTGTTTTGGAGGAAAGGAAAAGGGAACTCATAATCTTTTTATTATTATTATTATTTATCTATTTGGCTACATTGGGTTTTAGTTGCAGCACATGGGATCTTGGTTGCATCATATGGGATCTTCCATTGTAGCACGAAGGCATGTGGGATCTTGGTTCCCCGACCAGGGACCAAAACCTGTGTCCCCTGCTTTGCAAGGCAGATTCTTAACCAGTCAACCACCAGGAAAGTCCCAGAACTCAAAGTTTAAGTGACTCGGTTAAATCAAACTAAACTAGGTATCCTCACTTCAAGTCTGAGCTCTTTCTACCAGGCCCTGTAGCTGCCCTCAAAGTTGATGGCCCAGCGAGGGACAGCCTACTAATAACATCTACTCCACACACAAGGAAAAGTCTGGTGGAGAAGCCTCCCCAGGAACAATAGACTCCAGCCTCACAGCTCCATTTATACTCTTCCCAGGCTTTGAGTCTGAGGCAGTTCTGGCCTGGGGTGTGTCTCACAAAGTTGTGCCTTCCTTTTAGCCCAACAGTCCAAGCCAATGTCCTTTTTAGCTTTCAGGAAAGTCTTAGCTGCCATGAAGCCAAAAGGAAATTGCGCTGGGAGATGAATCATTCTCAGGATATTCTGGGCTTCTGCCCAGACTCTGTAGAGAAATGTTTCTCCCCATCATTACATGGAGCATGTTGCCTTCATGTGTGGCAGTGAGGGAGCCAGGATTCAATGATCTGATTCTTCCAAGTCTCTAATTAAGTTGCTGTTGTTTAGTTGCTAAGTCGTGCCTCACTTTGCAACCCCATGGACTGTAGCCTGCCAGGCTCCTCTGTTCATGGAAATCTCTAGGCAAGAATACTGGAGTGGGTTGCCATTTCCCTCTCCAGGAGATCTTCCCCAACCAGGGATGGAACCCAGGTCTTCTGCATTGGCAGGTGGAATCTTTACCATTAGCCATTAGGGAAGCTTGTCTATCATTTTATCTGATAGCAAACCAGGGAACTCAGTGAAGCACGTGAGTTCTTTCAGGCCCCTGGGGACAAGTCCCTGATCTCAAAGTTTATTGTGGTTGGTAAATGTGATCAACTCTTAGATGGTTCCACCTTTTGATTAAAAAATAAAGAAAACAGAAGATTTCGCAAAAGGAGACTTAATAAACATAAATGATCACGAGGGCAACTTTCAATTTAAAGGAAGTAAAGCTTTCAGAGAGCTGGTTAATTATGGCAGCATCTGGGGGCAATTTTATATTAATAAAAGTGGAATCAGGCCAAAGCCAGCAATGTCACATACCCAACATAATTTGGGCCTGATGTAAAATAAAACCTGCCTAAAGTAAATGTGCACAATAGTGTCAACGTGTGTTTATAAATTAAATTACTACTATGCAGCACTAAGCCCATATGGTATTTTAAACCTAGTAGAAAGGCAACGGATGGAAATATGAATGGGGCGGGGGTGGGGCAGATACAGGGTTAAGGCAAAGAGTTTGGTTACGTTCCTAAAGAGGACTGCCTTTCCTCTGTATTATCCAATCTTTGTTAAACGCTATTTCAGACCTGCTGGTCTTACCTGGTAGCTGTCCAACCCTCTCTGGAGCTTGGTGGACCTGGCAGTGACGCAGCCAATGGAGACAGACAAGATGGCTTCGACCATGAGTGGCAGCGTCCCGGAATGCTGGACAGGCTTCACTGTGACTTGAACTCTCCGAGAATGACCCTGCAGAGGTGGGGGGGTGTGATGCGGAAATGGGTGCCAGGAATGGGAACCGGGAGGGACAGGCAAAGAGGATAAAGGAAAGGAGGAAGAATTAGAGAACAGAGAGGCAAAGAACTAGAGAGTTCCAGAAACTGTGAGAATGGGACAGGAAGAAAGCATGAAGCGAGCCGAGGCAAACCGAGTACCTGTCTGAGCTGAAAGACACCGCCCGTGTTGACGTCCTTGGCCTGGTGAAGCTCCACGGAGGCGTACTCCCCCAGCTCGTTCAGCTCCAGGATGGAGATCCACATCTCTATTCTGCGAGTAACTTCGTTCCACCTGCAGAAACACGCCCCGGCTAGCAACCAAGTCATTGTTCCCTTAACATTTATTTTTATTTGACTTTGTTGGGTCTTAGCTGCAGCGTGTGTGTGCTCAGTCGAGTCCAACTCTTTGTGACCCCATGGACTGTACAGCCTGCCAGGCTCCTCGGCCCGTGGGATGATCCCGGCAAGAATGCTGGAGTAGGTTGCCATTTCCTCCTCCAGGGGATCTTCCTGACCCAGGGATCGAACCTGCATCTCCCGCATTGGCAGGTGGATGCTTTACCGTGGCACCACCTGGGAAGCTCCTTAGTGGTAGCACCTGAGCCCAACAGTCACATAGAGTCTCTGCTTGTGGCTCGTGGGCTTATTTGCCTCTCAGCAAGTAAAGGTCTTACTTCCCTGACTACAGACTGAATCGACATCCTCTGCACTGGAAGCTCGGATTCTTAACCACTGGAGCCTCAGCCAAGTCCCCTCCATGTCATTATTAACCAAACGCATTATTAGTAATAGGAAGAAGCCTCTAGTCACTGAGCATTTTATTATGTGTAAGGCACTGTCTATGTGTATCACATGGATTATTATTTAACTCTCAAAACAACCCTCTACGACATAGTTTCCTTTTATTTATTTTATTGAGTGAATAAAACAGTTCACATATCCAGTGAACTGTCTAGCTCCCAAGCGTAGCGCTGGATGAGTCATGACACATGCACACATCTGTACCCCTTGCCTGGCCGTGACGACAGCAGGTTTCCTCAGCCCCCTTCCCCCTCAATTCCTACACCATTCGCAGGAGCTGTATAACCTCAGATTAGTTTGATCTGCTCAAGAACTTCATATAAATGGAATCGTGTAGTAGTGTGCCCTTCTAGCTCTGGCTTCTCTGATTCAGAACAATCCTTGTAAGATTCGTCCAAATGGGTGAGAGTGGGGCAGAGTCCTTTTCCTTTGTTTGTTGAGTAATCTTCTGTTATGTGACTAATCACACAGTTTATCATTCTCACACTGGAGGACATCTGGGTTGTTTACAGTTTGGGGGACAATACGAATAGAACTTCCATAAACATTTATGTACCAGGCTGCTGATGAACTTACGTTTTTCTTGGGTAAATACCAAGAAGGAAAACTGCTGGGTCATGGGAGAGACAAAGAATCAACTTTAAAAGAAGAGACCCTCTTGTTTTCTTCTATAAACTATACAGTTTTATCTTTTACATTTAAAGTCATGCTCCATCTCAAATTAAGTTTTGTGGAATCATGTGAATTAAGATCAAGGTTGTTTTTTTTCCCAAGTAGAAGCCCAGATGTTTCAGTCTCATTGAATTTTTCCAAAACCTGGTAGCTCCTTTCATCATTCCCATTTCACAAAGCAGGAAATAGGCTCACAGAGTCCTAATTCTCGACCCCTGTCCAAGTGTGAGCCTTGACCCCACGTCTGAAGCCCTCAGCCAAGCACACACCTGTCATGCAGCGTTCTCGTCTTAGCGTGAAGGGAATCGACTTCCCACATGGAGCTGCCATTCCCGGTACACCGGTGGCCCCACACTTCGATGGCCAGCGCCCCATCTGAAATGAACTCCAGGAATTCTTCCGTTACGTTGACCACGTAGTCCTGGGATAAGCGGGGGAAAGGGAACAGGACAGGGATTACGCAGAAAGAAATCTGTGAAAGTTCCTTGTTACCTTTCAACTGTACACAGATTCACTTCAGAGTCTGTTAGCCTGAATCCCAATCTTAAACCCATCACTGCTGCTGGACAGAAAATGGCAAAGAAACCAGCATATTAGATGGGAAGGGATACTCCGAGATAACTGAATTGAGTTCCTTTCTTTAATACAAGAGGACACTGAGGAAAGCAGCTACCCCATGTCACACTGCTTGCTGTTGCAGAGCTGAACCTGTCCTCCCTTTCTTGTGGTTCAGTCTCTTCTCCAGACCACTCCGATTTTCAGCTGGAAGAGACCAATCAGCACAGCAAACAAACAAACAAAAAAAAGGAATTTATGATTGTTCCTTGCTATGGCTTAGGAGACTAAAAAGAGAATTAAATTTTGTATGATTATCTCCACCAATCTGCATGCTTGCTCTTAAACTCTCCCACTCCAGCTTTTCAAAAACTGTTTACTTATTTCTTTATGTCACTGCTCGGGCTTCTCATGTGGCGGCTTCTCTTGTTGCAGAGCACAGGCTCTAGGTGCACGAGCTCCTGGAGTTGTGGCTCCCACAGTCTGGAGCACAGGCTCGGTAGATGTGGTACACTAGCTTAGTTGTTCCTCGGCATGTGGGATCTTCCTGGATCAGGGATTGAACCCATGTCTCCTGCACTGGCAGGCAGATTCTTTACCACTGAGATACAGAGAGGCCTCTCCCACTCCAATTTTTTGCAGAGATGAGTGAAGAAATAGACGCTGAATGGACGGAGCAATGAAGCATCACCCAAAACAAAGCAGCAGGCAAGGAACCACTATCATTTCCTTCCCATTAGCAGGAAAGGGAAGGAAATGGAAGGGCTGTCCTATATTGGTTTAATCTTATACTACTTAACTTCTTATTTGGAAATCAGTTCAGTCACTCAGTCTGACTCTATGCAACCCCATGGACTGTAGAACGCCAGGCCTCCCTGTCCATCACCAACTCCTGGAGCTTGCTCAAACTCATGTCCATCAAGTAGGTGATGCCATCCAATCATCTCATCCTGTCGTCCCCTTCTCCTCCTGCCTTCAATCTTTCCCAGCATCAAGATCTTTTCTAAGAAGTCAGTTCTTCACATTAGGTGGCCAAAGTACTTGAGCTTCAGCTTCAGCATAAGTCCTTCCAATGAATATTCAGGCTTATTTCCTTTAGGATTGACTGGTTTGATCTCCTTGCAGTCCAAGGGAATCTCAAGAGTCTTCTCCAACACCATAGTTCAAAAGCATCAATTTTTCAGTGCTTAGCTTTCTTTATAGTCCAACTCTCACATCCATACATGGCTACTGGAAAAACCATAGCTTTGACTAGATGGAGTCTAGTCTCTGCTTTTTAATATGCTGTCTAGGTTGGTCATAGCTTTTTAATATGCTGTCTAGGTTGGTCATAGCTTTTCTTCCAAGGAGCAAGTGTCATAATTTCATGGCTGCAGTCACCATCTGCAGCAGTTCTGGAGCCCAGGAAAATAAAGTCTGTCACTGTTTGCACTGTTTCCCCATCTATTTGCCATGAAGTGGTGGGACTGGACGCCATGATCTTAGTTTTTTGACTGTTCAGTTTTAAGCCAGCTTTTTCACTCTCCTCTTTCTCTTTCATCAAGAGGCTCTTTAGTTCCTCTTCACTTTCTGTCATAAGGGTGGTGTCATCTGCATATCTGAGGTTACTGGTATTTCTCCCGGCAATCTTGATTTCAGCTTGCACTTCACCCAGCCCAGCATTTCCCATGATGTACTCTGCATATAAGTTAAATAAGCAGGGTGACAATATATAGCGTTGATGTACTCCTTTCCCAATTTGGAACCAGTCTGCTGTTTCATGTCTGGTTCTAACTGTTGCTTCTTGACCTGTATACAGATTTCTTAGGAGGCAGGTAAGGTGGTCTGGTATTCCCAACGCTTGAAGAATTTTCCAGTTTGTGGTAATCTACACAGTCAAAGACTTTAACATAGTCAATGAAGCAGAAGTAGATGTTTTTATGGAATTTTCGTTTTTTCGATAATCCAGTGGATCTGGCAATATGATCTCTGGTTCCTCTGCCTTTTCTATATCCAGCTTGAACATCTGGAGGTTCTTAATTCACATACTGTTGAAGCCTAGCTTGGAGAATTTTGGGCATTACTTTGCTAGTATGTGAGATGAGTGCAATTGTGTGGTAGTTTGAACATTCTTTGGCAATGAGTTTCTTTGAGATTGGGGAAAATAGACCTAGAATTTTAAAAGGAAAATAAACTTAATGACCAGTTAGCACAAACTGCATATTTTAGGGGTGAAGAAACCTCCAAGGTTGCAGAGTGAGTCTAAGGCCTCTGAGACTAGTATTTATTAAGCCAGCTGTTAATTAGGATGCACTTTAAATCCAGGTTTCATCCTTCTAAAAGAGCAGCTTTTTGGCTCTAAAGAAATATGAGGAATATTTAAAAGAATAGTCAGAGAACAACAACAGCAAAAAAAAAAGATTACTAAAGAATTGAGAAATAGACTTGGTGAACACAGCTTAAAAAAAAGTGGGCTACTTATTTTCATAAAAATAACGACTTGACAACTGATGAATTAATTTGCAAGGCAGCAATGGAGAAACAGACATAGAGAGAGAGGGGAGGAGAGGGTGAGACGTATGGAGAGAGTAACATGGAAACTTACACTACCATATGCAAAATAGACAGCCAGTAGGAATTTGCTGTATGTCTCAGGGTACTCAAACAGGGGCTCTGTATCAACTTAGAGGGGTGGGATTGGTTAGGAGGGAGGTGGGGAGGGAGGTTCAAAAGGAGGGGACATACGTACACCTATGGCTGATTCATGTGGAGGTTTGGCAGAAAACAAAGCAATTATCCTTAAATTAAATATTCAATTAAAAAATAATTTTTTTAAAAAGGAAAAAAAAATAATGACTTGGCAGACATTGCATACGTGAAATTTTATAAGTGGTGATATGGATGTGTTTTCTAAGTGTAGAACCAGAAAAAAATGGGCACAATTTCCAAAAAAAAGTAGTCTTGAGTATCTATTATGAATTGTCCATGCAAAAACAAAATTAAACAGAGGCTAGAGTCTGGCTGTCAGAAATGACTAGTTGGCAGTCTGATATGATAAATCAGGAAGGGTAGCCGATGTCACAAAATGGGCCCAACCAATATTCACTAAAACTTTGCCTTTTTCATCTTACATGTTCTTTAAAAGCTCATATAAGACATTAGAATACTATGATTAGAATTCAAAAGAAGGAAAAATATCTACAACAAGGTATATGGCTAAGTGTTCACATATATTAAAATTAAAAAATTAAAATTAAAAGCCTATATATTAAAATAATAAAATGCAACTCTGCAACCTGTATAATGTGATTACGTTTTTGTAAACAACTTTTCAAAGGAGTTACACATGCGTGATGGTAAGAGCCTGTGTCTCTGCCCATTTATGTGTGTGAACATACGTCTGCACACATATGTATGAACGAACACATACAATATGCTGCAAATTGTTACCGGGCATCACACTTCTGAGGACTAAGATTTCAAGGAGAGATCTTTCAGATTTCCTTTTAAAAGCTTTCAAAAGATTTGAACTTACATTAAAATACATTTGAATGGTTTGATACTGATTTCTAACGTAATGCCACAGTGATAAGAGAACAGACTCTGTATGATTTCAGTACCTTTAGACCAAGACATTTTTGCACGTTGCTTTATGTTCCTGGATATGTTTCAGTGTCTCCCAGTTTATAGTCTGTGGCAATTTGAATAGAATTTGTTGTCCTACTGTTATGTGAAAATTGTATAAGTCTTAACTTTATGTTGAATTGGTTCACAGTGCTTTACAGGTCTCCTGTATCCTTCTACTTCTCTGTATATTCATCCTATTAGGTTTTGAGAGTTTGCTATTGAAACTCCAGCTAAAAATCTTAATTTATCTACTTTAAAAAATAATTGTAATATATAGTGGAACTATATGTAAAAAATAAAGTACATTTGGAGGTTAAAAGCCTAATAAACATATTATGTTTCATAACGGGGAAAACCTCCAAGTTACAAGTAGACCCAGCCAGCAGCCTCCCAAGTAGTTCATTTTGCAGTGCCATTTATACCTTACAGTGAGAGAAGGTCACAGTGTACTGGGCATCCTTGGACTGTGGGGAAGGCACGTCAGGGTCCACGACAGGGGCGGCCACCGTGGATTCACACTGGTCCCAGAACGTGTATTGGCAGAAGACGAAATTTGAGAGGTTTAAGGGCAGCCCAGTTGCTTCTTTAATTTTTACCTGAAGAGAGGAAAAAAAACCCTCAAAAACGCAAAGATAACTCTAATAAAGAAAACAAACTGTGCATGCTTTTCATTTCCAACTACCTCAAACTTAAGAGTGAGTGATGAAATAAATCAGTCATCCATTTGACATCTGAAAATATTTTCATTAAGGATTACCCATCTGTAATGATGGGCTTCCCTGGTAGCTCAGCTGGTAAAGGATCTGCCTGTGATGCAGAAGACCTGGGTTTGATCCCTGGGTTGGGACGATTCCCCTGGAAGAGGGCATGGGAACCCACTCCAGTGTTCTTGCCTGGGAGATTCATGGACAGAGGAGCCTGGCGGGCTACAGTCCATGGGGTTGAAAAGAGCTGGACACAACTGAGTACACAGGCATATATGAGCATCTGTAATGAAATCTGTACCACAGTTTTGTAGCTACAGTATATGAGCATGGCCACAAATGTACACATTCCTCTCAAACTTTCCTAATGACTGAGTTTTGGATACAGCTGCAACCTTTACTAGAAAAGCATGATTCACTAAACAATATACACTCCCTGCAGCTCACATACAAAGAAACTTTTGAAGCTTCACACAACTGTCATCATAAAGTATGCTATACTTCTGAAAAAAGTACTGTCCATTACCGTGTTTGCTGTCAGAAAGTTTAACTTGTATCACGTCCTATGCAAAACGCCCGAGATTTCCCATCAAATTGTTTTGAAAGGAAAAGATCACTTATCCGAGCCTCCGCAGTCCCGCCCTCTCACCCGGCACGTCAGTTTCTTGACTCGGTGAATGACTTCCCCGGTGCTGTCTACGACTTCAAGACTCCCGCTTTCGCTGGAGTTCTCCGAGGAGTCATCCTCCACCATGCGCTCCGGGACGGCACCTGTAACTCGCATCACTTCCACGTGGAGACGCCCTGCAACCTGGGTCAAGGAACCAGAGCACCGTGGGGTTAAAAGGCGGCCTGTGGATAAAACCGACCTGAGATGGAAAGCACGCAATCCTAACCCCCAGGGAGCCGCTCCACTGTGACTACTAGGCCACCTCCAGCAACAGGAAACTTCCAGAGCTAGTCCACTCCATCACCTGTTCTGTAATCACCCGGCTTTACTTGGAACAAAATCGGCCTCCTGGAATCATCTTCATTCTCACCCTTCTTCTACAGGACAGTTCGTGAACAGCACCAGGGAGCTATCACACGCTACCTGGAGCCATCTATTTCTCATTCATAGATTCATTCACGTGCTCATCTGATCAAATACCTGGAATCGTGGGGAACACCAAGATCAAGACACGGGCTCTGCTGTCTGGATGCTCACAGTCAAGCGAGAGGAGAGAATTTTAAAAACCCAGGAACAACAGTATAGCCTAACTGCTCTAACAGAGATATGCGGGCCTTGTCACGGGATAGACTGACTTACTCAACAAATATTTACGGAGACGTGACTGTGTGCCAGCGGCTGTACTGAGCACTGCGTTTACAACAGTAAACCAAAAAGTCACGGCCACTGGGCTCATACAGCCTCTATTCTCTTGGGAGCAGAGAATGCGAACAGACCTCACAGGGTGGCTGGAAGCAGGGTGAGGGGTGAGGCCTACTGCAGGAGGGAGGACAAATACAGAGCCACTAAGTTATAAGGAAACAGTTCCTTTAAGATGGTTTTTCTAAAAAAAAAAAAAGGTGGGGGGATCTGGGGCTTGGAGTCTCCAGAATATCTTGGTGGTTTTCCGAATCGGTAAGAGTTTAGCAGCGGCTCTCTTGTAACTGCTAGCACAGCCTGAATTTAATGGGAGGAATCGCCCCCGCCTTCGCAGTCTTGGGGTGTGGTAACTGACCAGGTTTATCTTTGATACCACACTTTAAGGTTGTAATGACAAGTTGTAAAGGGGACCCCTGCGCTGGCGGTGCTGCTGTGATCCTAAACGGTGAGCCTCATTTTCAGAGATAGCTCAGATCACTTTCTGCAGAGCAACTGGCCCTGGCACCTAGGCCCTGCGAGAAATTAGCTGATGGTATTTGACAAGTGAGGCAAACATGGAGGAAGGAGTATGAGAAAGGGAAGAAAGGAAATACGAGAAATCAGTTAGAAGACGGTACTTCTTAAGCTTTTTCCCCTAACGTTTTTTGAGAACCTAATACATTTTTAGTAAAATCTCAGGGGTATCAACGGAACACTCAAAGTCCACCATGGACCCTGGCTTAAGAAACCCTGACTAGGGACTCAGCTACCAGGTCTCTTTGCCATTGGAGTTGTACCCATTAACAGGGGAAAAAGCAATTTAGCTCACTAGTCTCCCACACCAGTGTTCACAGGTGGGTTACACATGTGGGAATACAAGACGTGTACTTACACATCACAGCTGGGAATCTAGGGTTTACTTTCTGGGTTCACTTCAGGCAGAGTGGAGCCGTATTCTCAGCCTGCTCTAAGAACCATGAACCATATGTAAACTACATAGTCAGTGCGAACTTGCTGTATGATGCAGAGAGCTCAAACTGGTGCTCTGTGACAACTTAGAGGGATGAGATGAGGTGGGAGGAAGGTTCATGAGGGAGGGGACTTCTGTATACCTGTGGCTGATTCATGTCGATGTATGGCAGAGACCAACACAACACCGTACAATTATCCTCCAATTAAAACTAAATTTTAAAAATAGTAAAAATGTAACTTAAAAAAAAGAATCATGAAAAGCAACTTAGTATTTCTAAATTTGCATGTTATTAAAGAACAAATTACTTTTAAATTTAGTAGCATCATGAAATATTGATGCTACTAAATTTTAAATGAAGACATTCGTTGATGAACTGGGTAATAAAAAAAAATTGTTTGAACTTGAACATTTTCTGAAATGTTTCAGGCTGACATAAGGCCAATATAATGAAATAATTGAAATATGAGAGGCTTTTTTTTTAAAAAGAGGTGGTAACAATGGGATAGTTAAGCTTGTTTGCTTTCAATACTTCAGATTTTAAAATAATCCTCTCAAGTTATATCTTATAAGGGCTTCCCTTGTGGCTCAGATGGTAAAGAATCTGCCTGCAATGCAGGAGACCTGGGTTTAATCCCTGGGTTGGGCAGATCCCCTGGAGAAGGGAACGGCTACCCATTCCAGTATTCTAGCCTGGAGAATTCCATGGACAGAGGAGCCTGGCAGGCTCTACAGTCCACGGGGTCGCAAAGAGCTGGACATAACAGAGTGACTCTCCCTTTCACATTTATATCTTGTAAAGATCGCGTAGGGGCCAGGAAGGAGCTAAAGGGTATTATGGAGGTAAGAGCTTAAAAGAGAAGTCAGCATGAGGCACAGGGCCGAATCGGGTTTCCAAAAGATTTATAATTTGATTAAAACAAAGACAATCCTTGTGAACCAAAAACAAAAAACATGTTCTAATAATCTTATAAAGCCATGAGTTAATGTTGATAGTTTCTACTGATATTAGTAGAGAAAATGTGATCCTGAGGCTTCACCCTAGTTTCTGGATCTAAATCAAGAACATAAATCCACCTCAAACAACAAAAACCACTTTTGAGCCATGGTCATTTTCTCCCAGCCGGGCTTGTCCTTACCTCCCCCTGCTGGCTGATGATAGGAACTGCATACTGAAGCTTCACATCACAGAAGAGGCACTCCAGGAACACGTTAGCGACGCCAATCAGGTTGTGATTCTCTTGGGCTTCATAGAAAGGGTCACCCCGTTTCCCGCAGAGTCGCTTAGCCTGAGTGGCAGGACAGGTGGGGGGTTGGGGGTAGGAGGTGAGTAGGAAATAAAACCTCAACCTAATACAACTTAAAACCAGCTATTTTAAAAGGTTTCAAAAAGAAAGCATTTCTCTGCATCAATTAAAAGTAAAAAATTAGAATCATGTCATACAAATAAAACAAAACTAGCACCCGGGAGGGGCTTGTTAGCTAGGGCAATAACTGATGAAAAGGCAAGGAAAGCCTTTCTTCAGTTACAGCCCCACCTACCACACAGCCCTCCCCAACCCTCCCCATCTTCCCTGGCACACCCTACTCCTCGTTCTACCCCGAGCTTTGCTTCACTTCCTTCCTTGAGTCCTTTTTTCCATTACTAATGTCCGAACAATGGGCCGTGCTCTCTAAAATTATTCTTAGCACGTACCCAGCCATGAACACCGCTAGGGGGGCATGAGCATATGCTAACGAATACAAAATCCATGCTGGCCCATCTAAGCTGATTTTCAGCACCACCGACAAAACAGCACAGGTTCATTTTGTTCCACTTCATTCCACCTGAAATGTACTAAAGATGCAGAAGGTGCTAGGTGTCCTCTTCACTTAGTTCCTGTCTGGGTGAGGATTACATATTCTATGACCCATCCAAGTGAACTTTCAAGATCACTTTCACTTTGCATTTCCAATGTCAATGTCCCAAGCATCACTACAGATAGTCAGTGATGCACGCGTGTGGGTTCTGATGATTGCGTGTTAGTCACTCAGGCGTGTCTGACTCTTTGTTGACCCCATGGACTGTAGCCCACCAGGCTCCCCTGTCCGTGAAATTCTCCAGACAAGAACAGTGGAGTGGGTTGTCATTTCCTTCTTCAGTTCTGATGGTTAAATCACTTATATTCTGTCCTTTTAATGCAACCAAAGCTCCTTGACATTTTGTCCCTTTTACCTCAGGAATCTTTTCCTTCCATTCTTGATAAAGGTCTCTCATATCAATTAATTTATTCTCCAGCTTCTCAATGGTCCACACTTGGGTGCTCTTTCCTTTCCTCCTCACTTGAATAGCTGGCTCACTCACTATTGCTCCTCTCTGTAGGATATAGGAAAACAAAGACAGAAAAACAAACACAGCAAATCTTGTTATAATGTTTTTGGACTGCTGAAGCAATATGCATTATCATAAAGCAGAAAGTTTGAAAAAGACACATAATGTATACAAAGAAAGATGAAATCTACCATCTGTGGAATATTCTAGTTTATTTTCAATCTTCTTTGTAAGGCTGTGCATGCACCTTTTATTTTTAATCACAATCAGAACCAAGCAAAAATACAAATTTCCCATCCCAATTCTTTCTCCACAGTTAACCTTGCTGTGTTGTAAAATATTCTTCAGAAACATAATGTTTAATAGCAACAAAGTAATCTGTTATGGGGATATATCACTCATTTGACTAATTAGTCTACTGCCCAACATCATGGCTATTTCAAATGTCTGCTATTACAAACGTAACTATGATAAGCATCCTTGTATAAAAACACATAAATCTTTACGAACACTTCTGTAAGTATGGATTTAGAGTAAATTTCTCAAAGGAGAACTACTTGGTCAAAAGACTAACATGCAAGAAGGCTGATGAGATACCCTCTGACTCATTTCTCGCTCTCTTGTCGAAGGGAAAAATGAATGGAGGAAAAATTATTTTTCAAAGTTTCTCCCTAAAGAAAAAAATCTTGAAGTTTTAATGATGGAAACTTCCCAGTGGCTGCAAAGAATCCTTCTGTGTACATAAAACAGGGAGTCTTCCTTTCTTGTCAGTCTCTCAGAATGGTACTATTAGAAGATATTTACACATCCCCCATTTCAGGAGGCATTTATATGAAAGAGAAAAGCAAGAGGAGTTAGTTATATCCATTTCTAGTTTCAATGTTTTATTATTTATTTCTGGCTGCACCGCGCAGCTTGTAGGATCTTAGTTCCCCAACTAGGGAGGGAACCCTGGACCACAGCAGTGAAAGCGCCAGGTCCTAGCTACTGGGTCACCAGGGAATTCCCAAGTTTCAATGTTTTAAAGAAAGTGTTTAAACTAACAAGTCTTTTACCCCTCCAGATTCTCATATTCTGATCATATATACCCAAAGAGGTTTCTAGAGGGGGTCTTCAAAAGAAGAAACCTTCCAGCTCACATCAGGGTCTCTTCACAGATGTTCTGCGGATGTCAAGGTCATGTTATGCCTCTCAGAAGCTACTGCTGCATCTCTTGCCCTCCTCTTCCTTGAGAGCATTCTTACCTTCCTGTTGGCACTGAGGTTCGCAGCAGGGATCTGCAGAGTCACCTGGTAGTCGGTGAGCTTACTCATCTCCTCGGCTAAGAAGTTTGCCTCTCTCACCAGGGTGTTGGCCTTCACCAGCTGCTCCCGCAGTTTTGCCAGGCTTTGGCGAAAGAGTTCGTCCCTGCGAGCAGCAGAGAAGGAAATGAGAACATCTGGAAGAAAACTGCAATCCCGTCCAAGTGAATCATATTATTAGAAAGTAGTAGGAATCCCCTCTCAGACAACTATCTTTCAACCTAGTTTTGCCAATTCACCTCTTATCCTTCCCTCTTCCCACTGGGGTTCCTGGGCTATCCACTGGTAACCAGGAATGAGGAGCAAATGTGTGGGCTGACTTAACTTTCAACCATATTTTAAATTACGTAATATTTGAAAAAGAATAGATTTTGATATGATAATGCAAAAAAAGAAAGCCCAATAAAGCATTCCTTTAGGAAAAAGAAATCATTATGACTTTCGTAAGCTTTGCAGTGGAAGAGATCTAGAATACGGAGAAAGTATTCTATGTGATCTCTTCACTTGGTAAATGTGAGAAGTAGGTACTTTTGGGGCAGCAGAAGTCTGCTTTTCAACTCTAAACGATAGTGCTTCCTAATAAATGTGATCTAACATCCTGACTAGATCCAAATCCTATTATATGTTTTCCCAGCGCCACATCTTTTGCCTCAGTAGTCTTCATCAGGTAGCTCAGCTGGTAAAGAATCTGCCTGCAATGCAGGAGACCCTGGTTTGATTCCTGGGATGGGAAGATCCATTCGAGAAGGGATAGGCTACCCACTCCGGTATTCTAAAGAATCTGCCTGCAATGCGGGAGACCTAGGTTTGATCCCTCAGTTGGGAAGATCCCTTGGAGAAGGGAAAGGCTACCCATTCCAGTATTCTGGCCTGGAGAATTCCATGGTCTATTCCATGGGTTCGCAAAGAGTCGGACAGGACTGAGTGACTTTCACTTTCAGTCTTCATCATAGTTACAATTTTTCACTTATTTGTATAATTATTTGACTAATAACATCCATCTCTCCTATGAAGCTGTAAGCGCTCCCAGGGCAGGGACCATGTCTTTTTTGTCACTACACCTAATTCCTGGCCAAGGACATGGCCCATCACAGAATATGAAAAAATCACCCACTGAATGAAGAATGAAAGAGTATAGCTGACCCTCGAACAACATGGGTTTGAACTGCATAGGGCCACTTAGATACGGAATTTTTTCTCTATGATCCATGGTTGTTTGAATCTATGGATGTGGAATGCAGATATCAAGGACCAACTGCAAAGTTACAGTCGGATTTTCTGTGGCATGGAGTGTCCACACGTGACAAATGCTTAAGAAATGTCCAGTGCTATTATTACAACACAGGAGTTATTGATGGACTATCGACAAAGCCTGGCCTCCTCATTTACTGAATGCATGACTAAGGGAGGATATTTCAATTGATTGAAATAATATTTTCCATGGCTTGGTGCTGTTGGGATCATAAATACTACAGTCCTAGACTGTAGTAAGAACATAACAGAGCTTTGCAATAATTTATTGTCTTCATTGTTGTTACCATTTCCTCTACCACTGCCTCAGTTCTGATACAAATATTTTAAAGTTGTAAATTTAAAAAATTCACAGATTTCTTAACATTAAAACTGCATTTAAATTTATTCCAAAGTAAGAGAAATAACAGAACTAGAAATGCTTTTTACGCTTTGAGTGAGTGAGGGAGTGAAAGTCTCTCAGTCATGTCCAATTCTTTGGGACCCCATGGACTGTAGCCTGCCAGGCTCCTCTGTCCATGGATTTCTCAGGCAAGAATACTGGCGTGGGTTGCCATTTCCTTCTCCAGAGGATCTTCTGGACCCAGGGATCGAAGCCAGCTGCAGGCGGATTGTTTACCACCAGAGACACCAGGGAAGCCTGCTTTTATGCTTTAGAACCATTCAGTTATTCTTTACTTCAAAACCAAACAGTGGTATTCTAACTTGATACCATTTTTACTGAAGGGTAAGGGACAGGAGTAATCTTTAACAACTGATATCACAGTAAACATACTTGAAAGGGAAAAAGTGAAGTATCTCAGTTGTGTCCGACTCTTTCGGACCCCATGGACTGTAGCCTGCCGGGCTTCTCCAGGGAAACCTTCCTTGAAAGACAAGGTGTCCGCTAACAATTCAGATGTGGAAGTAAGATGTCCCTCTTTGCTAGGTCTGTCCGGCTTTGACGTACGACGGCCTCCCCCGAGGCCCCGAGGCCTTGCCTGGGCCCCCTTCCTACCTCTCCTCGGCCCACTGGGTCACCTTCTGCTGCGCTGTCTGGCTGCTGTAGGCCAGGCGGTCGGGGCCGCTGCTCTGGGGCTGCCTCTCCGGGGAGAGCTGCTGGCGGAGCTGCTCCAGCTCCCGCTCGTACATGAGCCGCTGCTCCTCCAGGGCGCTGCGCTTTTCTTCCAGGTACTGTTTCTCCAGGACTTGCACCACGTTCTGAACGGGGTCTGGTGAGCCAAGAGACAAGGCAAGGGGGTCTTCAGCGGTGGCTCGGACAGGCAGCGCCCCCCGCCCCCGGCGAGGCTTCTAACAAGAACCGCCTCCTCCCCTAGATGGAGCCTTTTGGTGCGCTTGTCTGTGAGTGGCCGGCCGGCCCGGCCAGGTGGAATTCTCTCCATCTCCTTTTCCTTAATATTTCAGATTCAACACCTTGTATGGAGACATTCCTCACATCTATTATTACCTTCTTCAATTGGATGAACTCGCCCTGATGTGTACCCAGGTGGCTCAACTACAAAAAGCAGAGGGTAGAGGAAAAAGGGATGGTATTCTATCCACCGAGAAGACTCAATGAAATCTAAGGTGATTTCAAAGACAGAGCCACACAAGGATTGATTTTATGTCATCATCACTTTTTAGGTGCATTTAGCATTGGCTTTAGTATAGGGTAGAGGGTTTATAGTTCCAAATTGGCTAAAAAATTGTTTCTCCTGAACTCCTCTAATGTGGCAAGAAACTTACAGATCACAGCATCTGTTTGAAAATATGAATTGAGTATATGGTCTGGCAATTTCTCAGGTGTTAATAGCCAAGAAAGCAATTCACTTGTCAAAATGAAAGTCTACTTCTGCTTTTTTGCTTTTGCAGATTGAGAGATGATCAACACACAGGCGGGTGAACAGGTATCAGAAATACTGACAGATCTCGTTTCAAGGGGCCCTAACTATGACCAGGGATGTACGGTGTGGGCAGGACTCCATCCTAAAGAGCTAACTGGCTGTGCCAAGACATTAGCTTGGTAACGGCCAATGACCTGGATGCAGTGGACAAAGATTAAGGAAAGCACAGACCACACGTACAAAAGAGAAAAGCTATGACACATCTAAGTGAGGAGGCCATAACAGGGAAAGAGTATGTTAGACAATCTCGGTGGTAAACAAAGAAACTTACCACAAGGGTAAGAATTTCCTCGAAGTACACAGGACCTAGGAGATTTACTTGCATTCTCAGACTAGCCTGTGATTCACAGACTTGCCGATTATTCACTGCAATGTCCTATTTCTACAAATTGACTCTCATTTTAATTTCTGGGATAAGAGAAGGAAATTAAGAGGAATCTTCACATCACCTGATGATGGACACTGACTGAGGTGACCAGAAGACCCTATCAATTTGTGAAATAAGTATTCATATTTTACTAGTTTTCTATCTGAGGGTTGGGGGGGGGGGAAGCACTTTAGCTTAAAAGAGAAGGTTAAATAATACAAAGCAGAGTAAAAATAATTTTGAAAATCATGAGATATGCACAGTATAGGTGAGTTGTTTTAATAAAAGTGATGACCACAACAGCAATACTAACTCTACTATCTGTCGGCTTATGTCTCAGGATAGAGGCACTATACGCTTTGCATGCATCATCTCATGGAAGCCTTGCAACAAACCGAGGGGTGGGCAGCATTCCCACTCTGAGCAGGAGACACCTGGAGCTCAGAAAAGGTGAGTGGCCAACCTAAGATGGCACAGCTAATAAGCAAAGCAACAGAGCCGAGTTTTGAACTCAGACCAGAGTTAATTATCTGGGGTAGGAAACAGACTTCGTAATAAATTATACTCTTACCACCAATGTTTTCCTCAGAATTAGTACTCTGCTAAAGGACAGATGTTTAAAAATTACTGTTCTTTGCCGAGGTAAAATTCTAAAATTCTTTTTTTTTTTTTCAAAACAAAATACGTTTCTTCATAGAGTCCTGACGTAAGAGTCCCTGAAATGCCTTACCTGAAAGACTGATGGAAAATGGACTCCTAAAAAAAAAAAACACCTCTCTTACACAAAGACAGACCATGGCTGGGTAAGACCTTTTCTCATAGTGAAAACTGACATACTCCAAAGGATTAGAACTTCTGACACAGCCTTACAACCTCTGGAAGAAAAACTGTGAATAATAATGGTAATGTTTTTTGAAAGAGTTTTATAAAATTTTACATTTAAGGGCTAGAGAAGAAAAGTTCTCTCAGAATTTCATATATATGTATATATATATATTTCTCAAACAGTATATATAGTTTTTTCTCTATTTAGGCTCTAGGTGTCAAAAAGAAAGGACAGGGTCCTCACCATCCATTTATAGGGCCCTGACTTAGTGCGTATGAACCTTTTTTCAGAGAAATAAAACTGGAAAACACACCAATTTTTTATAAAATCATACTCTAGGGCTTTGGCTAAAAGACGCTGAATAAGACGTTTAATTCTTTTTTCTACTTGCTGGTCAATGATGTGTAGAAACACACATATCCCAAGTGGCTGAGGAGGGGGTTCCACGCCAACGCATAGGTGATGTGACTGGTCACGACACAGCACCCCTACTGCTCACCAGACCTTCTCAGGAGCCACAGGTCAACACACAGATGCACAAGGGAGCAACTCCGAGCATCCTTCCCCTCGCTTGCCATGCACCAGCCTGGGATGCCTTGCTTGGGGACTCCAGGTGTGGCCGGATACACAGAGCCCAGGAGAGCTACAGAGGCTGAGGTTTCTTCTTTCCTCTGATCCCAACACAAGGCTGGAAACACTTTTCTCTTAGACATATTTGATTACATTTTCTTTCCAAATTAATTAACCTGTTTTAAGCCATTATTACAATACAGCATATTCTTTTTATTTTTTATTTTGGCCACACGTCACGGCTTGTGGGATCTTAGTTGCCTGACTGGGGAGCGAACCCAGGCCCTTGGAGGTAAAAGCATAGAATCCTAACCGCTGGGAATTCCCTATACAGCATATTCTTTTTTGTTTGTTTGTTTTTAAATTTAAACTTTTTATTTTGTATTGGGGTAGAGTCAACTAACAATGTTGTGACAGTTTCAGGTGAATAGTGAAGGGACTCAGCCATACCTATATCTGTTCTCCCTATATGGCATACTCTTAAAAAGCTCATCCCAATCAGCATGTTGGTCTGACCCTGTGATATGGGCAAGAATAGAAACCAAAGATGATCCAGCCTGTTCTCAACTCACCAGTCCACTATCAAGAGGGTGTTAATAGTTTCCTTCATTTCCCTATCACTTTCTTCCTCTTGAATGAAATGTTTTAAAACTCAGTGAGCCTGGCGCCTCAGGCCAAGAAACCAAAGGGGTAAGTGTTTTAGGAGAGAAAGGACCTCTTTTCCTTTGGGCATAGCTTGCTCTCTTCTTCCTTACTTTATTCTCTGCCTGGTACATAACTACGCAATGAGCGCAAACTTCCTTGTTTATCCCAAGTATGGGAAAGAGAGAGGGTGATGGCGTAAAGGTTGAAGGGCATTTATATGACCCAGAGGAAAGTGGAAGTGAAAGATGCTCAGTCGTGTCTGACTCTTTGCGACCCCATGGTCTATACAGCCCATGGAATTCTCCAAGCCAGAATATTGGAGTGGGTAGCGTTTCCTTTCTCCAGGGGATCTTCTCAATCCAGGGATTGAACCCAGGTCTCCTGCATTGTAGGCGGCTTCTTTACCAGCTGAGCCACAAGGGAAGCCCCATGACCCAGAAAATTAAAAAAAAAAAAAAAGTGACCCAGAGAATTAAAATTAATTCATATCAAGATGCCCAAGGCACTGAATCAAAGAGCAGAATAGATCCTTCGAGGGAAAAAAAGAACCTTTTAATCCCAGATGGAATAAGCTCTGGGACCCTTCACCAGCCCTTCAGTTCTTCTTTACTTTAGAGCTCCCACTGACTGTGAAAACAGACGTTGTCGAGAAAAACATATTATGGTCTAAAAATACTAGGTTTACTTTGACTCTTAATCCAAATGAATTGGGTTTTAGACCACTAATTCTTCTAGAGATCTGAAGAAATGCTATTTTAGTCTATCACTGGGATAATGCAGGTGACTGTTTACCCGGAAATACCATATCCTGAACTGCTCTGCTGCAGACAGAAATAAAAATACCAGAGGCATTTCTTGTTGTCGGATACATGAGGAAAAGAACAGCCACCAGGTTCTAACCATTGGGAAGGCCATGGCATTCAGAAACGGGGAGGAAGGGGTCATAACGGAAAAGGGGACATTCCTCCACCACGAATTCAGAGCACCTCTGCCAGGCAGAAGTCTGCGGCGTCTTCCCCATCATGTTAGATCTGGCCAAAGCATGAAGCACAGCGCCAACAAGCAGCCCTGCTAAACACCAGCCGAGCTCCCTCAAGCTCAAGCCAACCAGTTAAAACCTTTATCCCAGTGTTTGTGGAGGAGCTTCGTCTGAAACCACATGAGAGGGAAGAGAATCTTCAAATAGGACCACCAAGGGGACGACCACCAGGCAGACAGGCTTATGATCGGGAAGCCACCTAAGCAGTAGAGGTGAAGAGCATGAATCCTGTCCGGCCACCAGCATTTCAGCATCGTATCAGAGCTCAATGGTGTGCCCTACAGGGCAGCTCCACTTAGCAAGGGGAGTGGGAAAAGCATAGTGACGGGGAAATATTACTTTTAAATGAATGAAATCAACACTAGAGATCAAAGTCTGTTCTAGAACACAAATGGACACTCACGTTAATACCATGAGCCAGGCCACTGATGACTAATTGCTCTGGCTAAGAAGACTGGAGGGATTAACATGTACTACACACTCACTGGGTATCCAAGGGGATCATATGTATATACGATAAGCAGGGAGTGATTGGAGAAATTAGAAATGTGTGACACGGGATGATAGATGATTAAATGGATACCACTTAGATACTTCGCAGTGTTGGAGAACAGAGACATCCACAAGTCTGTAACTGCATCTAAAGAAATAAGCTCTTTGCTAATGGGCGTTCCTTCACCTGGAGTTTGGAACTGCACCCTCCTGTCACACCCTGCACCTACTGGGGCTTCCAAACAACCACCCACAGGAGACACACTGCTCCAGCATGTTGTTAAATGACCCACTAACGTGATTCTATCTAAGCGTGAAATGTCGGTCAGGACTCCTCCCAACTTGGGGAGCCAATGGCAGAGTGGAGCTTGAGTCCCGGCTGTGCTCCTCCCTGTGCTATGCTGTCAAAAGCCCCCGTAGTTAATCTTAATCTTTAATCTCTTTTTCTTTTTTAAATTTTTGGCTGCACCATGGCACATGGGACCTTAGTTCCCCAGCTAGGGATTGAACCTGTGCCCTCTGCACTGGAAGGAAGAGTCTTAACTATGGCCACAGAAGTCCCTTAATCCCTAATCTTAATGATGCTCTTTTCTGTTATTCTATACTCTATATAGTAATACATCACACTTGTTTTTTCATCTGGCCTTTTCTTGATACTTCATTTTTATAATTAAAAAGAGGGGCCCTTAAAGCTAAAAATCCAGAAATAAAAAAGGTCAAAACCTTTATTTCTGCAACAGAATCCCCAATTTGATATGCCAGAAATCTGACAATTCTCTAGGCATGCTCAGATTCCTCTGGGAGTCATTTAAAGAGGAGAGAGAGAAAGTAACTGTTTAGGGTCTCACCATTACTATTCAGCGTCTTCATGATAACCTCCATCTGTGCAAATTCGTAGTTATAGTCTGGTTCTGAGGAAGCTTCACTGGCCGCATCCAGGTCGTGCTCCGGAGGTCCTGTCTCTTTTTCAAAGTCTTTCAACCAATCTCGCCGTTTCCTCTTAGGCAAATTAATTCTGTGGGGTTTTTGACCATTAGATAAAATCAACGTGTTTCACACTCGGGTAACACAAAAGATGTGCTAGTGAGCACAAAGCGGTTACCTGAAGAAGTGGTTGTTTCCCCACAGGATTCTGTCCCCATGCCACAGCTGGGTAGTGCTGCACACGAGGGTGCCGTTGACACAGGACCTGGGGGGATATGGAAGTGGGGGACACGTCAGCTGCAAGGCAAAGAGCAGAAAACTGTGACCCAGGGGTTCAAGAGGTAAGCGGGGGAACTCTCTCTTAATGGACGTAACGTGTCACGCAGTGTCCTTTAGTATTTTAAACGCTGAATGATCCTTCTAAAAATTCAGTTTCTCATTCTCGATAGCCATAGGTTAATTCTCAAGAGCCACGCCTGCTCAGCTGCTAAGTCATGTTTAACTATTTGCATCCCCATGGACTGTAGCCCCACCAGGCTCCTCTGTCCGTGGGATTTCCCAGGCAAGAATAATGAGGTGGCTTGCCATGCCCTCCTCCAGGGGATCTTCCTGATTCAGGGACTGAACCCGTGTCTCCTGCACTGGCGGGTAAATTCTTTACCGCTGAAACACCAGGAAAGCCCACACCACCCCGACAGTGGCTACCAAAATGGTCTCAGCAGATAGAGAACTTTTCCACGGTCTCAGAAAGTTCTACTGAGCAGTGCTATTCTAGAATAAAACTAAAAAGTTCCAGAGTAAATCAGAGAGAAATATCATAAGCTTTACTTCTTTTACTTATTATTTCTGTGATCATCTCTATCTTTACAGGATCCCTATTCTAGGTGCTTGCTTATACACGGACATACACATGAACATATCATGCTCTTACTACAATAATATAGAAAAAGTTACGGAAACTGTCTGGTTTGGCAATGTACCCAAGCCAAGAAATTAGCATAGAAGTAATTTCCACTTGGACACATGCCAGGGGTACATGGAGGAAGCAAATATAAAATCTCTTCACAGGAAATTATGTAGCCTCATCTAGGCCACAAGACTCCTACAAACCACTGAAGAGGAACAAATCTAAAAAATCATGAACTGCTTTAGGAAGCGAAGTTATCAGCAGATACAACAAACAGTGGGATTTGAAGCTCCAACAAAATCAAAGAAGAGCATTTCCAATAAAGGCGATGAAGTAAGTAAAAATAAAATTACTGAAGCACACAATGGAGTAAAAACAAAATTCTACTAATAGAGACCAGGCAGATCTTAAAAAAGACGTCTGAGACTTCTACAAATGAAAAACAGAGACACGGAAATTAACACTCAATAGAATGTAGTTAAGCAGCAGGTAAGACGTGAAGAGAGAACTAGCGGACTTGGGGAAGATCTAAGGAGATAATGACTCTCCCTTTACCCTGCATCCTTCTCTTGCTGTGTCTCCAATCCCATTCCCATCTTTACAACCAAGATTCTCCGCCCACTTCCCCACCTCCTATTCTTCCTTCTTTGTATTTTTTCCTTCCATACCCACAACTGCCTGGTACTCAAACATCCCCTGGTTGTTAATGTCCTCCTAACTGGTATGTCCCACAAAAGCTCTTTAATGCCTATACTGACCTCTTCTTTAAACGTTCTCTTTCCTTGGATTCCATCACTGTACCTTGCCTCTCTGACTCCCTGTCTCAGCCCCCTTCATGGATTATCTTCAGATCATCCCATAGACGTTGCTTTAACGCTTCCACTATTCGTTCTAGATCCACTTTCAAAACAAGCAACACATAACACCCAGCTCTGTATCTTCAGTATAGGGTCTACAGCCCTAAATCCAATGTGCACCTGGAAATCTTCACACTGATATCCCAAGGACAGCTCAAACTCAAAATATACCAAACTGAACTCATTACTACTTATTACCTATCATCCTGCAAGCGTGTTCCTCCTCTGATATACCTTATCTTGATTTAGTAGCACCACTGTTCATATCATTTCTAAGACAGAAATTTAATATTACTGACTTCTTTTCCTTTACTGAATTCCTATGCTGTCCCTGAGCACATCACTAAATCTCGCCAACTCTTACATAATTTCTAAAATATATTTTGTTCTTCACTTCTTTTGCTACTGTGCATTCCCATGACAATAGCATATCCTAAGTCCTGCAAACTCCATACACTTTTATAGTGATCAGACTTGCAGGTTATAAAGATCACTTTAGAAGGAGCACTTAGCTTCCTGTAAAATAACTTGTTTCTATACATCCTCCTCCACATTCCCACCTCAGAGCCTAGAGCTAGTATACTGAATGAATGAACCTCTGCCTTCAGGGTGTAGGAAAGGAGGCGATTGGGCATGGTGGGAACGGAAGAAAAGTTGGGTAAAAAGACTTGGAGGTAAAATCAGGTACAAGGAAATCTCCTGAATAAGATCATTTTCAGATATAGAGTTGAAAGAGAAAATGATTAAACTGTCATATCGTGTGCGAGCGTGCATGTGTATGCGTGAAAGTGAAAGTGGAGTTGCTCAGTCGTGTCTGATTCTTTGCAACCCCATGGACGGTAGCCCACCAGGCTCCTCCGTCCACGGGATTTCCCAGGCAAGAGTACTGGCATGGGTTGCCATTTCCTTCTCCAGGGGATCTTCCCAACCCAGGGGTCGAACCTGGGTCTCCCGTTTTGTAGGCAGATGCTTTTACTGTCTCAGCCACCAGGGAAGTCATGTGTATGTATACACACACATAATTTTGTCAATTAAAAAAGTAGGAAAAAACCTCCAGAGCTTCTAATGGGGGGACAGCATAAAGCTAAATTTTATTTGAACTTGGAATAAATAAAAATTAAGAAACAGTATCATTTTATCATTAAATATGTTAACAATATATCACTTTAACACAAGACCTACAAATTTCATGCATCTTTCATGCTAGTAGTTTTAGTCTCAGGTTTTCATCACTTGGAAATGTATACAGCTGAAATTAACACAATAATTTGACATGAATGTAGTTTTCTTCATAAAAATGTACGTTCTGAATTATAATGTTGTACGTTAATGAATATTGTTTTAAGACCTCATTTTATACATGCTTATAAAATAATTAGACATCATTTAGTCGCAATTAAAAAGTAAATATATTACCCTGTCAATTCTCAAATTTTTACATATTATAGTTTAGCTTAGGAATTCTTCATATAATGGGGATATCTGATTAATAACTGCTTTTCATATAATGCATTATATGGGTAACGAATAACTTTATTCAATATTTATGTGTGTCAGGCACTGAGGGAAGTGATTTATATGTTTTGTCTACCGTTAGCCGTATTTATCATGAGGGGATTGAAGATTAGATAAAAGAGGTTTCTTATCTAAGATCACCCAGCTAGTGAAGGCAGAATCAGCCACGCTGAAGCTGGTGCTCTAAATTTTGCTTACACAGCTCTTTATAAGCAGAAAGCAAAAGCTAGTGTGGCCTTAACTGTGATAACTGAACCAACAGAAAGGGGCAGTCTACTCCTGAAAATGAGGCACTTAAGCTATGTTAAGGTGCTTTTCTTTTCTTTTTTTCGTTCTTCCCTACCATCTCTTTATTTTTATTATTTTAAAGTTAATTTTTATTGGAGTCGGCTTCCCAGGCGGCTCAGCAGTAAAGCACCCACCCGCCAATGTAGGAGACACGAGTTTAATCCCTGAGACTGGAAGATCCCCTGGAGAAGGAAGTGGCAACCGAATACTCCAGTATTTTTGTCTGGAAAACTCCATGGACAGAGGCGCCTGGTGGGCTGCAGTCTATGGGGTTTAAAGAGCTGGGCAGGACTTAGCTACTCAACAACGACAACGACAATAGTTGCTTTACAATATTCTGTGAGTTTCTGCTGGACAGCAAGGTAAATCAGCCACGTGGATGCGTATCCCCTCTTCCTTGGACTTGCTTCCCACGTAGGTCCTCACAGAGCATTAAGTAGAGCTCCCTGCACCACGCAGTAGGTTCTCATTAGTTACCTATACGGTGCTTTTCTTACCGAGCATTTTCTTTCGGTGTGAGGCTGACCTCTCCATCAGAGCCAATGTCGATCTCACAGTGCTCAGGCTGAATTCCTATCCCAAAGAGCTGGATGTCCTGAGAGGTATCGGCACCTACCCTGGTGTGGTCCTGGTAACAGATTGTTCAAGAAAGAAACACCTACATTTGCAGGTAACTCAGTAAAAGTTTATCACAGTCAGTTTGAATAAGCTAACAGACCACACATGACAACATTAGGTGAACCAGACGGGAGATGTGAGATCTGGTGCGTTGTATGTCAAAAGCTTACCTTAACACACTAATTTAAAATATGTTTAAACACTATAGAAAAAAAAAAAAACCTAATCAATCATGATTAGCTATTATTTTAGAACATAAAGAAGTCAGAGTTGACAGTAGAATACCTTGCGCCCCAATTTTAACTTGATGACTGTTTATGTGACCATGGCCAAGCTATTTCATTCTAAGCCTGTTGTTTCTTCCCCCGAAAACCAAAACAGCATTACTACGATCTAATGAAGAGGATTCTTTCTCCAGAATCACCTGAATTAACAGTGGAAAGTCTTTTGAGAAAAGCTATATAAATTCAAGAACCACTGACAATGGTTTCCTGGAAAATCATATTTTCAAGTATGCAACTTTTAAAATGGTAAACAACAGCTGAGTTGCTAATACTAAATTACAGAGTATTCATGCCTGTGGGTTATACAGTGTACACATTAGCATGATTCGTAAGTACCTCAAAACTCAGGCATGTGAGGCCTGTGATTCCTGGTGACTGGGCCCAGTGTGCAGCCCCTTTGCTTGTTCTGTTGCTCTAAAAATCATGCAGTCTCTGTGATAATAATACTTCCCTATTCAACAGAAAAAGTGCATGGTTTTTCAAAATTAAGAGTTCAGAAACAATCCCTTACCCCTTCATCCTTTCCTAAATAAACAGATTTTAAGTTTATAAGTGGATTCTCAATAAGTCAGGGCCATTTGTGTCATATTTGTTTCTGGAAAAAGTAGAGTAACAAGGATTCTAGAAGACGGAGGCTCCTTTCTTCACTTGAAGCTTATTCTCCACTGCATTCTGCATGTTCACGAGGCAGCTCAGAATCTCTAATAAAGGAGTTTGATAACCACTGAAGTGACCCCTGTAGTGTGATCAGTGACATGACCCCGAGGCCACACCCATCTCCACACTTGAGGGTGATCATGGGACCAAGAGTTACTTCCTGAGGATGCCGGTTTAGAAGGGATGGATATGGAAGAACCCTAGGGAAAAACTCTAGCTGTATAATCTCCCATCAGAGTCTGCTTTACGCTTGTGTTGCCTTCAAGATCCCCTTAGGATTACTCAGAAGCATAACAGTGACTCTCCAGGGCTTCTCAGAATCCTGTCGCCATAGCCAGAGATCACCCTGACACCCTGGGTGGCTCCCGCTGCCCCTCTGAAGTCAGCCCAGCTAGGCAGCCCCAGTATAATATTGGCTGGTTCAGAAGTTTGTTGGGGGGTGGGGTGTCTTTCCATAACATCTTATGGAAAAGATGTTTGGCCAGCCCAATACAAAACAGCTAGTTCTCGCTCAGTGGTAACTTGACTGAACTACCATTTCTCTTACTTTTAATGAGAGCTAAGCTGTATACAAAAGGCAAAATCATGGGGACAGGTACCCAGACCCACGTGGGGATTGTACGTGAAGGCATCGGGATGGCAGCTATCGGGTGACTTCCTCTCTTACCTTTAAATAATAAACCAGAAGTTCGTTGAGAGCAGGGTCGGCGTTCAGGTTGACCAAGTAGCGCTTGTCATCCCCCACCTTGATACCAGAAGTCTCCAGGGAAATCCCCATGCTCTCAAGTTGCCGCTGCCTCTCCTGTGCAGAGACAGACAAAAGCAGGGAAGCTCTGTTTGTTGCTCAAGTCAGGAGATGCGCCTATGGAAAGCTTAAGTCACTATTCCTGGGGACAACGCCAGCGAAATGACACTTTCTACTCAGCTCAACCAAGTCTCTGAGCGCCCAAGCCACGGGACATCCTGTGTTGGTGTCACAGGAGCACCATCCTGCCCTTAAGGGGCTTCCAGTCCAGTGGAGGGGATAAGACCACACGGCTGGAAATGAAAGAGAGAGCCCCGAGCCTCTGCAGGGGAACAACGTGCTGCCGGGCTGCAAAGGAGGGAGACTGTGATGGGTTAAGAATCCAGGAAAGGCTTCAGGAAGAGAATACATTTGAGATGGTTCCTGAGGCACAAGAAGAATTTCAAGAGGAAGGAACGGGGGAGTAGCAAGGTAAGGGCAGAGGAAAGTACGGTAAGGACTCAGGATGCACTGGATGAATGCAGGTGTTGAGGACCCCTAGTCCAAGGACCCCAAGTGTAACACAGGGAGCTCTGCTCAATGCCATGGGCAGCCTGGATAGGAGGGGAGTTCGGGGAAAACGGATACACGTATAAGTATGGCTGAGTCTCTCTGTTGTGCACCTGAAAACTGTCACAACACTGTTAATCAGCTATACTTCAGTGTAAAATAAAAAGTTAAAAAAAGAAAAGAATCCCTAGTCAGTGTGGGAAAGTAGTGGGAGATGGGGCTGAAAGAGCAGGCCTCTCCTTTTTGCAGAGGGCCTTGAATTCATTCAAGTTATTCATGAAATGTTTTTCATGTTAGGTACTAACCTAGGCCTGGGAATACAAGAGCAAACAAGACAAAGTTACTTCTTTCACAAAAAATTATATTCTAGTGGAAGGACACAGACCATAACAAAATAGACAAGTAAAATATAGAATTTCCTAAGGTGATATGTACTATGAAGAAAAATAAAGCAAAGTAGGAGTTTCAGAAAGTTAGGTATGTGCTTGTGATATCTACAAAAAACATATAAGCAGAAGGCTGGCCTAGGTTCCAGTTACTGATTTCCAGCTACCTGACTGGGGTGGTTCAATGCTTACAAGTGGTCAATGAGATGAAAATGTCATGAAATGTACAGTGTAGAACTGCTATCTCTCACACACAGATATTCACACATGTGTGCATGCTCAGTCCTTGCTTTTTATCTCAAATAAAGTTCATAACAGCATTTTATAACGAGCCAAAGAATTAAACACACTGAAAAGCCTATGATGTGCTGTATATTATAAATTCTCTGCCAATGCTTTGCCAGGTGATCTGAAATCACAGATTTTTAAAATGTGAAAAGCAGGACACGTTAAAGATGATTCCTGTACCATGCTTGCACAAATTCTGAACTGTCCAACACTTCTATCAAAACACAGGGACCAAGCAGTAGTTGATATAAGACACTGAAGTCAGTGTCTAAAAATGGATTTTTGTAGGCTCTAGTTCAGCAGAAAAAGCTCCTAAAGGCTATTTTTTTTTTTTTTTTTTTGGCTGTCTTGGGTCTTAGTTACAGCATGTAGGATTTTCAATTGCAGCACGTAGGGTCTAGTTCCCTGACCAGGAACTGAATCCATGTCCCTGCATTGGGAGCATGGAGTCTTACTCAGTGGACCACTAGGGAAATCCCCTTAAGTGTCTTTGCGGATGACTCGTAGTTTTACAGAAAAGATGGCAAATGAGGAAGAATCACTATAGCACAGGGAACGATACTCAGTATCCTGTGTGATAAGCCATAACGGAAAAAACATATTTTTAAAAAGAATGTCTATATGTGTACAACTGGGTCACTTTGCTGTATGGCACCACACTCTATGTCAACTGTACCTCCATAATAAAAAAACAGAGTCACAATATGTTTAGGCCTGGGTTATTAAGCTACCTGTGCAATTTCTTCTGTTTTCCTGAGCTTCTCTTCCCAAGTCACCGTTAGTTCTTTTATCAGCTTTTCAGACTCTTCGAGCTTCTCTTTCAGTTCAGGGGCCTTCATAGCCTTTAAAATAAAAGCAGAGATATCTGACTTTCTCATTTTCTTCACCATTATGTACAAGACAATCCCTTATTGTCCTTCCTAAGAGGTTATCAACTGTCTGTTGGAAGCAATTAAGCTGCACACTGTCAGGGGGGGTTTTAGACTTTTTTTAATCAAATGAAATGAAAGAAGAAATGGCTGCTCCTCTTAAAACCAGAAAAAAGAAATTCCAGTGCCCTGAATTAAACTGATATAAATCATCCCAGAGTAATTTTATCCATCATACTTAAATTTCAGTTAAAGACCTCAAAGATGCTAAAGTTCACCTTCAAAATAGAAAAGTATGAGAACAAATTACTTGAGTAGATTTCTTTTTCAATAAAACAAAGACCAACACACATCACTAATAAACACATCCCAGTTATATTAACCTACCAGGAAGGGTAGAGACTCTTCTCAATTGTTTTAAAATTTGAGTTTGGGCCATTTGAACTACTTTTCTTACTGATGGTAATAAACTCAGCATGCTTATTACTCACTTGGAAATAGGACATCTGGTTAAAAGGACAGTAATCTCCCTCTGAGTCTGTTCAGTGAGAATAATTAAGAGGTCTAAATATAGACATACAGCTTAAGAAATCTTGGGGGGGCCTTTCTTTGGCCCCCATCTGCTTTCATGACACTCTATAGTAACTTGAGGCTCTGCAAAGGATAACCCTACAAACAAGAAAGATGGCAGAGCTCAGACTGGAAGCTGAAGGGGCAATGATGTGGGTCTGGCTGAGGATGTGTTAACTGTGTCTCATTGTGTTAACAGAACCTGAGAGTGACATTTAGTGCTGGGTCCAAGGGGACACACATGAAAATTCTTTGTGAAGGCTGAGCCCCAAAGAACTGATGCTTTTGCACTATGGTGCTGAAGAAGACTCTTGAGAATCCCTTGGATAGCAGGGAGATCAAACCAGTCAATCCTAAAGGAAATCAACCCGAATATTCATTGGAAGGACTCATGCTGAAGCTGAAGCTCCAATACTTTGGCCACTTGATGCGAAGAGCCGACTCATTAGAAAAGATCCTGATGCCAGGAAAGACTGAAGGCAGGAGGAGACGGGGACAACAGAGGATGAACTGGTTGGATGGCATCACTGACTCGATGGATATGAGTTTGAGCAAACTCCATGAGATAGGGAAGCCTGGCATGCTGCAGTCCATGGAGTTGCAAAGAGTCAGACACAACTGAGCTACAACATGAACCTGCTGTGGTTCCTCTGGTCTGCCCTTTGGCCAGGCATTGTTCTGGCTACCAGGCCTGGATTACAGGGTCACAGCAGAAATGCAGATTCAGAGACAGGAGAGAAGACAGAGATGATCCACCTACAAACTCCAGAGTCATCACGCTCCTCCTGGGAACGACTCTTATCACAGTTTATCAGCATTTTAACTTTCCAGGTGTTCTGCTACCTTTCTTGGCATCAATGAAAAACAAATTAAGCTTGATGCACTCAGTGATGATTAGAATGATAATCAAAAAGAGCACCATTTATTGAGCACTTCCCATGGGCAACTCATCATGCTAAGTGCTTTCCAGTATCGCTGTTGTACTAGGGGAAAACACAATTAATAAAACATGCTTCCTGCACTTGAGGAACCTGTGGCCCAGAAGAGGAGAAAGACATGTAAACAAAGTTATAATGCAACTCCATAATCACCAGTAGATAGAATCTCCAGGTCCCTAGCTCTGACCTCTCTGTTTGTGGGGTCAGAAAACAGCAGGATGAAGGAAGGTGAACTCAGAAGCCTTAGGTACACACCCGAGTCCTGGCAGGTAGAAGCATGTACCTGAAGCTGAGGCACTTGGCCCCCATCTCAGTGCTGTTAATAGTGCAGTGAGACAGTGCCTCCCCTGGCAACAGCTACTGGGAAGCGGGTATGGTTATGAAGTCTGGGTAAAGCCAAGGAAAGATGGTAACAATGCAAAGGGATTTGGTTCCCTGTCAGGAGTTAATACAAATGAACAAAATACAAAATGAATCACTCCTAATGCTAATTATTCTTGACCACCTTGTCTGCCATGGCTTAATAAGGAGATGATACAGAGCTAACGTCTCTGAAAATGGCCAGGCCACATGGAAGTTGTCATCTACAATGTTGATCAAAGCAGCACCTTTGGGTCTTAGGATTTCACACTGGAAGAGTGAAGGGCCAACTGACTGCCTCAAACAGTTAGGCCGTGGCAGAAACTCTCTTAATTGTCTGCTTCCTCGACTGTCAGTGCCTGGGATGCAGCCTTGCATTTCATGCTTGTTGTCCTCCCGGTGCTTAGCATGGGGAAGACGCTCATCAGCTCAGCACTGCTGAAGGACACGAGGTGAGCTGAGCTGCGAGCGAGCTCATCTTCGACACTGAGACACCAGGAGCCAGGGAGCCTGGCTCACAGGGAGCGCCGGGCTCACCGTACCTCAGCCTGCGAGAGCTGCTCCCTCAGTTTCTCCACCTCCTCCCGCAGTTCCCGGATGACCTTCGCGTTGGGATCCTCATTCACCACGGCATGGTTAACGATCCTTTTGGCCCGATCTGCGTATCTCAGCGTGGAGAGGGTCTCTTCGTAGTTGTCTGCTGCTGGGCTAATGGTGGCGATCATGGAGGTCTGGCTGTTGCCCCCCAGATTGTCCTGCAACATATTTCAAAGGGCGTCTTAGGAAATAGGGCCTGTTCCAGGCACAACACAGATAGGAAGCGGCAAACGTGCACGGACGACCTTCCCTGTGAAGAGACCCTGATGTGGAAATGGGCTTGTATTTCACAAAAACTTTTTTGACAACAGGAACGGTGATCCCCCTCTATTCACATCAATGCACAATGCCTGTGGAACAGCATTATAATGGAAAAATGGCAACAGGAATGAGTCTTCATCCTTGCGTGTTTAGGAATCATAGTAACACTACTGTCAGAAGTTCGCTGTGTTGTTTTTGGTTAGCTTTGCACACATCTCTCAGCTGTCACCACTGAAACAGCCAATTTCTAGTTGGAAAAGAACACGAGAGCAATGAATTACCTTAAGCAGCCAAGTGAGGACTGAGTCACGATAAGGCACAAATTTGTTTTTACCCTTGCCAGCTGCCTGGTCAGCCAGTGATGAGATAACCAACCCTAAGGTTGTAAGTGATCTGCCAAGAGAAAAAGAAAAAAATTAGTTTTATGGAGAATTTATTTTGTTTACATAATAATCCTTCCAGGTACTAAGTATAAAATTATGCAAAACAGTAAGTCCCTCAAGTTGATCTTATCAAGTCTACATTCATGGAGAAGCTGAGAAAATGGAAAACAGAAAGTAACTCCTTTAAGTTTAAAAAAATGAATTTAGAATCCATATAGAATCTATTTTGTTCAAGAGACAGGAGCTGTGAAACATTTCAGAACCTAGAAACATGTATTTAAAAGATTCCTCTAGAGAATTATAATTTACTCTGAATATTATGTTTAAAGTCTCAACCATCTGCTCTTTGAGTCTAACCAGGACTACTCTGGCCTCTGATTTTCTACTAACCATGTAACTTGTAAAACATACTTCCACCACACCTTACAAGGTATATCCTGTTCATCTGCTTAAAGCTGGCAAGCTTTTTTCAATGTTACCACAGTTTAACAAAAACAAAGAACCACCCAAACAGAATCCTGGAAGCGGTCCCAGGCCTACTGAGTCAGAACCAGTTAAAGGTATCTCCAGGTGATTCACCTGCACATTAAATTTTGAGAAGCGCTGGCTGAACAATACCCAAAGTGATACATACATTCAGGTGCCAGGCCTATGAGTTTCAAAACGGTGCTGGGACCAGCAGCATCAACATGACCTGAGACCTTGTTAGAAAAGCACTATCTCCGGACCCATGCAGACCTACTGAGTCAGGAAACTGAGCTTCAACAAGCCTTCCAGAAGATTCTAATGCACATAGAGTCTGAGAACCACTGGTCTAGGCTAATGAGCTTCCCCTGATGGACGTGAAAGTGTCAGTCACTCAGTCGTGTCCAACTCTCTGTGACCCCATGGGCTGTAGCCCGCCATGCTCCTCTATCCATGGGATTCTCCTGGCAAGAATACTGGAGTGGGTTGCTGTGCCCTCCTCCAGGGGATCTTCCTGACCCAGGGCTCGAACCCACATCTCTTATGTCTCCTGCACTGGCAGGCTGATTCTGTACCATCTGTGCCACCTGGGAACCTCCACTGGTGGTTAACACATGGAAATCTATGGTGCTCTGTACTTGGAAAAAAGAGCACCATAGAAACAACTGATTTGTGGTGTTGAAGAATGAAGGACATCCTCATATCATAGTTAAGTACCAACTGTTCTTTTAAAAGAAATCAACTGGATTCCAAGTTTAGCAGCCAGAAAAGATCAGTCTCAGGACATCTCTCAGGACGGCTAGGAAGGTAACATGACACCACGAAGACAAACAGCTTCGTAAATGATGAAAAAATTAAATGCTGCTACTTATTTATAAAAACCAGGAAGATCACAAATCAGCAGGGGACTAGAGGTTAGCAAGTGAAAGGCAACATAGCTTTCTTCCTAACAGCAGATTTCCATTAAATAAGCTGAAAGGAGTAAAACTGTATTTCCCACAAAATAAAATTCTTCAAAGGTGAGTCACTGGAGAAGTCACTGAAATACACCGCAATGCCAAGAGGCAGAAAATGAGCCAGAAGTTTGATAACTAACAGCCATTACTGCCAAGTGACATAAAGATGTACATCATAATGGACAAATTTAAAAGTTAAACAAATCCACCCCGAGAGAAATGAAAGCATATGTCCATATGAAAACTTTCATAAGAATTTCATAGCAGTGATAGTCACAACAGCCAGAAGTGTGGCACCAGCTCAAACGTCCACTGAATAATGAAAGGAAGAACAAAGGGTGATAATATGGCCTTGCAGTGGAGTAGTATTCAGCCATATCAGAGGAATGAAGTTCTGACGTGCGACAACACGAAGAACCTTGAAAATGCTAAGAGAAAGAAGCCAAACAAACACAAAGAGCCACTGTCCTGGCTTGTACGGTGCCCCCCACCATCCAATTCGTGTCCACCAGAGGCTCAGGTGTGTCCTCTTTTGAAAATAAGGTCCTTGCATAGGTACTGGGTTAGCCAGAAAGTTCATCCAATTAGTGACTACATTGTTAAATAAAGTTCTTGGTAAAAATGTCTTTTACTTTTCTTAAAGCTGAATGAGGAATTTCCCTAGTAGTACAGTGGATGAGAATCCGCCTGCCAGTGCAGGGGACATGGGTTCCATTCCTGGTCCAGGAAGGGAGGTCCCCAACCAATGGTTAACAATTTTAAGAAAGAAAAAGGACGTGACCTTTGTGAAATAGAGGAAAAAGAGTTCAATATAAGGCAAAAATACATTTCTGCCTAGATAAAAGAATATAGAGCATTTTTCACATTTTGCAACTATTGAGATGGAATTCCCATTTAGAAGCAATCCTTTGGACTATTCCCGACTTTTAATACCCAAATGCAGCAGAAATTACTTAAATTCATACCATCCATAAAGAGCTCAGTGACTCAAGGGTCAGTATCAGCAACTCTGAGGTTAACAGTGATCCTACAGCTCTCCATAACTGAACAAGTTTATATACAAGCTCTACAAAAACTGCACAAGCCAACAAAGGTCCATCTAGTCAAAGTTACGGTTTTTCCAGTAGTCATGTAGGGATGTGAGAGTTGGACTACAAAGAAAGTTGAGCGTCAAAGAATTGATACTTTTGAAATGTGGTGTTAGAGAAGACTCTTGAGAGTCCCTTGGACTTCAAGGAGATCCCACCAGTCAATCCTAAAGGAAATCAGTCCTGAATATTCATTAGAAGGACTGACGCTGAAGCTGAAACTCCAACACTTTGGCCACCTGATGCGAAGAACTGACTCATTGGAAAAGATCCTGATGCTGGGAAAGACTGAAGGCAGGAGGCAAAGGGGACAACAGAGGATGAGATAGTTGGACGGCATCACCGACTCGATGGACATGAGTTTGAGCAAGCTCTGGGAGTTGATGATGGAGAGGGAAGCCTGGCATGCTGCAGTCCATGGGGTCGCAAAGAGTTGGACACAACTGAGTGACAGAACTGAACTGATACCTTTCTTAAACCTAGTTCCCTTGAAACTTTAATCATCAGATTCCTTTCTATAGGCGTAGATAGGACGTGATGTAAGCTACCTGTATTGTCTAGGATGGATTTCAAATTTATTTTGTTTCCAGTTACCTGTTTCTAAGATTGTAAGTGTAGTACTTATGAAACTTTATCAGAGCTAGGTGTGTATTTCTCTTTCTATAGACTGTGATCACCTTGGTAGCAGAGATGACTGTGCCTGGCTTACAAAAAGCATGCATTCAATATTTGCCAAGTTACAGGGAATCTAGAATACACTGAAGAACAGAACACGAACCTCTTTCTAGAAAGGACTAATTCAGTGATGGTTTTGGTACACTCTGTGGCTATTGGTCCAATACCCATTTTCCCTTTCTCACTTGCTAATGGACATTTGAATATGCTGGGAAGCACACGGCAAGCTAAGAACTTTACAGAGTCCTCTGCAGCTTGGAGAAGCCATGAAACATAGTTCTTCCAATGACATGCAGAGAGGGAGACATTTGTGGGAGGGGCTTCCAAGCAAGCTATGGTTCTCTGGATAAAAAGGCACATATTCAGCTTATAGAAGCTAGAGGTCCTTTCCCCACCTTGTTCGGAACAAACATGTGGATACAATGCCTAAAATGGTAGCGCTGCCTTGGAGTCAGGAGAACCACATGAACACACCCTAAGGTTAGTACAGCTGTGTGCCTGATGGCATTTCTGAGGTGTTGGACCAACCTCTGGACTTCTTTTTAAGTGAGAAGGATGAGTTGCTTGCTGCTGCTAAGTCACTTCAGTCGTGTCTGATTCTGCGTGACCCCATAGACGGCAGCCCACCAGGCTCCTCTGTCCCTAGGAGTCTCCAGGCAAGAACACTAGAGTGGGCTGCCATTTCCTTCTGCAGTGCGTGAAAGCGAAGTCGCTCAGTCGTCTCTGACTGTTAGTGACCCCATGGACTGCAGCCCACCAGGCTCCTCCGTCCATAGGATTTTCCAGGCAAGAGTATTGGAGTGGGGTGCCATTGCCTTCTCCTTCTGTTGCTTGCAGCAGAATGTAATCCTTGGCTTTTGCAGAATTAGGTGGAAGGTGATCAAGTTAGTGGCACTGAGTTTAGCACTCCTCCCCAGAAAGTCTCCACTCCTTACGGGAAAGGAGAAATGTAAAATGTGACAAATTATGGGGAAAGGACAGCACCATCAGACAGGAAAGAAAACAGGGATATCTATAGTATAGGCTTCATTTCCACTCACCATTGTTATTCAGTGACTGATGAAATCATTAAATTCAATGTTCATCCAATGAGTGTCATTCCCGATTTCATTTCCATTCCAGTGATTGTGGTATCATTAAAAAGCCTGTCCTAACATTTCCAAAAACAGGGTCTTTTGCACATTGGTTCTGGACACATTAAAATGTTATACCTAGAATTCTGACATCAAGTAAAATCAAGAATGATAGTGTTATATGAGATTCATTGCAGGTTCTCAGAGCTTTTAGCACTGGGAATCTCCAAAGGAAGATTTGTTGTTGTTTTTCAAATATTTAAAAAAATAATTTTATGTATTTATTCTTTTTGGTTGTGCCAGGTCTTTGTTGCTGGGCGGGCTTTTCTCTAGTTTCAGAGAGTGGGAGCGACTCTCTAATTGTGGTGTGTGGGCTTCTCCTTTCCGTGGCTTCTCCTGTTGTGGAGAACGGGCTCAGTAGCTATGGCTCACTCAAGAGCTTAGCTGCCCCACGGCCTATGGGATCTCCCGAGACCAAGGATCAAACTCGTGTCTCCTGCGTTGGCAGGCAGATTCTTTTCCACTGAGCCACCAGGGAAGCCCTGCAGTATTTTTTAACTTATTTGGCCAGGCTGAGTCCTAACTGTGGCGTGCGGGGTCCTTAGTTGCAGCATGTGGGACCTAGTTCCCTGACCAGGGGTCGAACCCATGTCCCCGGCATTGGGAGCACAGGGTCTTAGCCCCTGGACCACCAGGCAAGTCCCTCTGAAGGAAGATTTTACAAGTAACCTTTCTCAAAATTATTTATCTAGGAGTCATTTTCTCCCCAGAGCCACCCGAGGAACGGGTGTGTCACAAGCGGGGGGGAGGGAGGAGGGAGGGGGGACCCGGAGGGGAAGCATATGTAAAACCATGGTGATATCATAACAATGTATGGCAAAAACAATAATAAAAAAAAAAAAGAAAAAAAAAATAATAATAATAAAAAAAAAAAGAATGCTTTGAGAAGGCCTAAGGTGACAGCGGCTTGTGCCTCAAAGATGTGGCCGCTCCCTCCCCAGGAGCAGATTTTTGCTGTGTCCTTTGTGGGTCTCTGGTGCTAAGACACGTGGATCTCTTTCTTCACACATGTGGACCGTGTGATGTACAAGTGGTAAATTAGCAAGTACCACCACCCGCCCTCAAATAACGGACAGAAGGCAGGCCACTTGACCCTTCCAGGATAGCAGCTCATGTCGGGTTATGCAGGCGAAACCCACTGACGTGAGGTTTCCAAGAAGAAATGAACAAGCGTCATGGAGGGTACTCAAGAAGAAAAAGAGGAGGACCGAGTCACATGAAACATTAGAAACACGGTGCTTAGACGTTATGACAACATAAATCATACGACAGACTCCTAGGAATAACATATATTAATATACCCCGAGCAAGTGTTCAGTAGAACCCATTTTTTAGAAACATTGGGTATATACTTCATTAATCGTAGTAACTGAAATGGAAAAAAGGCTGGGAAAGACACTCATTAGATTAATACTGTTGGCATTTAAAGGTTGGCTGTTGCTGAGGATAAAACAGAATCATCTTCAGTGACATCCCTCAGGGTATGAGAGTGTCCCATGATCTAAGCGAATTCTCAGAGAAGCTGAACCAGCCAGGCTCCAGCAGCAGGGAAAGACTTCGTCCTTTCACCCTCAGGAGAAGGGTGAACAGCAGATGAAGTCCCAGGTGTGTCTCCGTGAAGATGGTCCACAGACGACCCATCCCTCCCCAGCCCCGAACAGGCCACGGCGGAGCAGCCACTTCACCTTGGCGCGCCACGTGAAGGAAAAATGAGTGCTGCAAAGCTCTTAAGAGCTTAAGGGGAGACGAAGCTCTTAAATCCACGGCCCATTAAGCAGACACTAATGTCTGTGTGAAGTCCCCGCCAGGTCTGCTTAAGAGGATTATTTGTGTTTCATCCAAAGAAACCCCAATAGGCGGCCGAGAGAAAGCTTAGGAAACAGGTCAGAGAGTTCCTGCATTTCAGCCCTCCACTGGGCACTGATGTTAAGGCTTAAAAAGCCATTTGTGGAACTAACGGGCAGCAGTTTTGATACATTATTTATTTTCGTTACTAGGACACACTTACAGAGAGCTTCCTACGGGTAGGCCTGTTCTAAGCGGGTGACAAGTCGTCACTAATTTAATCCCCACAACAGCCCTACTCAGAGTGTTTCTGCATCCACATTTTACGGGTGAGGAAACTGAGGCACAAAAGGGTCACACCCTTAGTTTCTGTAACCAAGAAACTCCCGTGTCTCCTCTGGAAAGCCTCCCACATCTTCTTGTCATCCATGGCCCCACCTCACCTTGTGTGTAAATTTTATGGCACTTAATGTATTAATATCACTCCCTCCTCCTCCTCCTCCTCCTCCTCCTTCACTCCCCCGCCAAAGATCTCCTTCCCCACCGGACCCTGAACTTCCCAAGGCCAGGGTCTCATCTTGGTCACCCCTTTCTTCTTATGCCCAGTCAGTGTTTGACATTTATTTGCTAGATGGAGCATAACAGTACAGGTCCATTTATCTCTTATCTGATAGCCTTATGGCCACGTTCGTTTTGAAATTCAGACTGTTTTTGGATTTCAGGACATTAAGTGCATACACTTTTACATGTGACCACCGAGTGGATCCGGGACAGCAGCCTGTAGTAAAATTCATTAACATTTCTACAGCTAAACACATGAATGGCCACACTAAATGAGTAAATAAAGACCACAAGTGAAGCTAAAGACCTCATCTGAGTTCAGGTGAGGGTTTATCAACAAGCGAACTATGAAGGAAACAGGAGAAGCATTTGGTTTTAGAGCCCTTTGGCTTCCCTGGTGGTTCAGATGGTAGTCTGCCTGCATGCGGGAGACGGGAGTTTGATCCCTGGATCGGGAAGATCCCCTGGAGAAGGAAATGGAAACCCGCTCCAGTATTCTTCCCTGGAGAATTCCATGGACAGAGGAGCCTGGTGGGCTACAGTCCATGGGGTCATAAAGAGTCAGACACGACTGAGTGACTTCACTATGGATTTTGGAAATGCAGGTAAAGGCCTGTGGGCCCCTTTTTCTAGGAAGGTCTCTGAGACAGCTGTGCTGACCTCATGGCACGGTCATACTGTGCGATGTCCCATTAAACCAGTGACCACGTGGAGAGTTGGAGGTCACCTGGGAGAGACCTGGATATGTAGCAGGTGCCTGGCATACATGTACCCACTCAGGGAGCTGAGAGAGACAGGTGGGGGGATGAAAACAGCCCTGGCCCGAGGTTCAAGGGAAAGGGTTCAGAAGCAGCTCCCCTCCCTTCAAGCCAGCTATTTTGGGAAAAGCACAAGACCAACTTGGCAGACACCCATAGGCTGGTAAATGTGTCCTCAAAAAAAAAAAAACAGTTCCGTGCTTCAGTGCTGGGTGATGCAGCACTTCTAATGTGCCTTTTGCTTTTTCAGATAAAGTATTAATAACTTACTGTATGTCAACCTACGGTGTTCCCCTTCAAGGTCTGCGATCATGCTGTAACAAATAATCACAGGGGTAGTGGCTCAAAACCACACAAATCATCTTATAGTTCTGGAGGCTGGAAGTCCTATTTCTCTGGGCTAAGGTTTTCTTGCCTCTTCCAGCTTCCAGGGGAGCCCCTGTCTCTTGGTTCATGGCCCCCCACATCTGTCCACATGTGAGCAGCGAGCTGTGAGGTCTTTCTCACCCCATGTCACTTTGACACCTGCTCTCCGACTTCCTCCTTTCACTTGTAAGGAGCTCTGTGATTACAACAGATCCACTCATCTCACACACTAGCAAAGTAATGCTGAAAATTCTCCAAGCCAGGCTCCAACAGTACGTGAACTGAGAAATTTCAGATGTTCAAGCAGGATTTAGAAAAGGCAGAGGAACCAGAGATTAAATTGCCAACATCCACTGGTTCATCGAAAAAGCAAGAGGGTTCCAGAAAAACATCTACTTCTGCTTCATTGGCTATGCTAAACTCTTCGACTGTGTGGATCACAATAAATTGTGGAAAATTCTTCAAGATATGGGAATACCAGACCACCTTACCTGCCTCCTGAGAAATATGTATGCAGGTCAAGAAGCAACAGTTAGAACCAGACATGGAACAGACTGGTTCCAAATTGGGAAAGGAATATGTCAAGGCTATATATTGTCCCCCTGCTTATTTAACTTACATGCAGAGAACATCATGTGAAATGCTGGGCTGGATGAAGCACACGCTGTAATCAAGATTGCTGGGAGAAATATCAATAACCTCAGATACGCAGATGACACCACCCTTATGGCAGAAAGGGAAGAAGAACTCAAGAGCCTCTTGATGAAAGTGAAAGAGGAGAGTGAAAAGGCTGGCTTAAAACTCAACACTCAAAAAACTAAGATCATGGTATCTGGTCCCATCACTTCATGGCACATAGATGGGGAAACAATGGAAAAAAACAGTGAGAGATTTTATTTTCTTGGGCTTCAAAATCACTGCAGATGATGACTGCAGCCATGAAATTAAAAGACGCTTGCTCCTTGGAACAAAAGCTATCACCAACCTAAATAGCATACTAAAAAGCAGAGACATCACTTTGTCAACACAGGTCTACTCAAAGCTCTGCTTTTATCAGTAGTTATGTATGAATGTGAGAGCTGGACCATAAAGAAAGCTGAGCACTGAAAAGGTGCTTTTGAACTGTGGTGTTGGAGAAGACTCCCTTGGACTGCAAAATCAAACCAGTCAATCCTAAAGGAAATAAACCCTGAATATTCATTGGAAGGACTGATGCTGAAGCTGAAGCTCCAATACTTTGGCCACCTGATACAAAGAGCTGACTCATTGGAAAAGACCCTGATGCTAGGAAAGATTGAAGGCACAAGGAGAAGGGGATGACAGAGGATGAGATGGTTGGATGGCATCACTGACTCGATGGACATGAGTTTGAGCAAGCTCCGGGTATTGATGATGGACAGGGAGGCCTGGAGTACTGCAGTCGATGGGGACACAAAGAGTCAGACAGAACTGAGCAACTGAACCACACTGAACTGACCCAAATAATCTTCTCATCGCAACATCTTTAACTTAATGACACCTGCGAAATCCCTTTGTGAGGTAATGTATGCACGTTTTGGGTATTAGGACTTGGATGTATTTGGGGGGCAGGGAGGCAATATTCTGTCAAGAACAAAGTTCCTCTTGCATCCCCACATCCAATGTGCCAGACACACAGAGGCCTGCTCAGCTTTTATTCATCCTATATAAATGTATATCTCCAACCATCAGCTTCCTCATCTTTAAACAGAGATATAAATACATATAATGAACCTCACATGAAATAACGCATATGAAAGTGTCTCCAAACTAAAAAGAACCCTAAAAATGTAGGTATCTCACAGACTAGTAGTAAGGAATACATACATCCATTTGAGAAAGAGGACTCTTTCCAGGCCAACACAATACCTGGGCAGCTCAGGGCGTGAGCCTTGGCTCTGGAGCCAAACTACCCACAACCAAGTCTAAGATCCACGCTTAGAGCCCTGTGACCTTGGACGTATTATTTAACAGCTCTCTGCCTTGGTTTCCTTGTCTGCAAAATGATGCCGTGAGGCTCAGATGAATTATTACATACAGAGTACTCAGAACAGTGCCTAGGATACAGTGAGATGTCAACAGAAGTTGGTGATCCTCACACGTCAAGGCCAGCCATACTCTAAATTTCCATGAATTTAGAGAACTCCCAGTGTGTTCCCATAAGCGCAGCGACAGGCAAACAGCCAGCGTGGCTGAGTGCTAGTAAACAAACCTCCAGGAGGAGTGACAATCTTTTCTTCGGAGCCTGCTTCCTCACACCCCATTTCTGTTTCTCCATACTGGTTCTTGCACTCGTTATTTTTTTCTGTATTTTTTTAAACTTTTTATTTTATACTGGAGGATAGCTGATGAACAATGTTGCGACAGTTTCAGGTGGAGAGCAAAAGGACTCAGCCATTCGTATACATGGATCCATTCTTCCTTTCGCTCCCCTCCCATGCAGGCTGGCACATACCACTGAGCAGAGTTCCCTGTCTTGCACCCATTTTAGAATGCAGAGCTGTATGCCAGTCTGGGCTCCTACAATGCTTTGTCATGAGACAGAGCAAAATCCTTTGTTATCAGAGCAAGAGACAGAATGCCTGGGAGTTGACCCCCTCAAGCAGCAGTCTGTGCAGTGAGCAACGGCTACGTCCATTTGATAGAGGGGTGATATTTCATAGCTAAGTCTAAACTTTTGCAGACTTTTGTGAAAAAGTGCCATTTTTCAATGCAAGCTGCACAAGGATGTTCCTGAATCTATTACCTCTTATCATCTCTGTCCTAAACAAAACCCCAAGTTATTTCTTTTTCATTAATTTTTATTAATGAAATTAATAAATTATGAGTTTTTAATTCATTAATTAAAAAATAATGAATTTCCATTAATAACTGCTTTACAATGCTATGCCGATTTCTGCTGTATGGCAAAGTGAATCAGCTATATGGTATATATATAAACCCCAAGTTATTATGTCTCAAAAGAAACATACTACAAGCACAAACCACGTTTCTTTCTGCTGAACCTGAAATAATGACTATGCTGTGTACACAAGCTATAAAAATAATAGCTAGAGCCACTAATATTTCTTCAGTGCATACTACGTGTCAGCCATTGTTCTAAGCACATTCTGGGCACTTAATCCCCAACAACTCAATGAAGCAGATGCTGTTATTGTCCTCATTATACAGATGAGAAGAATGAAGCACACAGAGGCACATTCACTTGCCCCAGGATTCACATGCGTCTAGTAAGTGGAGGCGAGGCCGGAATGAACCCAGGCAGTCCTACTCAAGCATACACGCCTAAAAGGGCAAACTCTGCTCCCTCTCATGCTGGGGAAGAGAGACTTCTCTGGCTTATCAGAGGCATCTTTGGATAGCACGTCCCAAAGAACCAGCCCTTTGGGACGTCCCTGGATAAGAGTCAGTCCACCTTCCAATGCAGGGGACACGGGTCCGATCCCTGGTCGGGGGAACTGAGATCCTACATGCTACAACTAAGACCAGTGTAAACAAACAAACAATTAGAAAATGAAAGACCTAATCCTTCATCTGCGCCTTTGCTGTACCCTCCACATGGAAAGCCTTTACCTCCTTGTCCAGCGGGCCAGCTCCTACACACCCGGCACTCCTCAGCTCTCCTTCAGCCTTCACCACATCCCTGGGCACGCTACGGGTACTCAAGGCAGAGAATGCGATTTCAGGATGGCGGTTATCCCATAACCGTTAGTTCTGGGGGGAAGTTGTTGTTTTCGTTGTTTAGTCGCTAAGCCGTGTCCGACTCTTTTGGGATCCCACGGACTGTAGCCCACCAGGCTCCTCTGTCCATGGGATTTCCCAGGCAAGAATACTGGAATGGGCTGCCTTTCCTTCTTCAGGGGGTTTTCCCGATCCAGGGATTGAACCTGCATCTCCTGCACTGGCAGGTGGATTCTTTACTACTGAGCCACCAAGGAAGACAAGTATTAGCCTTACGAAGAGTTGTGAAGTCTATTTTCTCTTTAGAATACGCCCCTAGAGTCAGATCTAAGATATGACTTGATTTATAAAACTGCTACGTGCATTTACCTGAGATTAACTGCATTATACAGTGATATTCTGGGCATTTGTATGGACAATGTTGGAGCCCTGCTGCCTCGTGCTGGTTCACTTAAATAAACCTCATGCAACTCAACAGAGGCAGGCTGATGTTTTTCTTCAACCCAGTTCACTAAAGCTACACAGACTCTGAACTACCTGTGATCAGAGCCATCTGACCCCTTCTCAAAGGGACCAGGTGCCCCAGACACACAGGAAGCTGGTGGGATGTTGGGGTTTACCACGGGAATCGCACAGGCCCCTTACTTGTTAATGTTGCTGCCTTCTTTCAGGCGCTCTCCCGCAGCTCCGGTTTTAGACACTCTCTCGCTGCCCGCCAGGTCCACCAAGCTCACCTTGCTCACCTTCTCCCCTGAGTTCTAGTTGTGGGAGACGAGAGAGAAACGACAGACACACGTGAGCACAGAATCCACACAGATACCTACGCAGACGTCAGCACCACCACCGAAGCCATCTTGCTTCAATGAGGCAAACTTGAGAAGACCGTAAATGGTAAGAAGAGTTCTTCGGACTAGCAGTTTTAGAGTAAAAATTAAAGCTGGTGTGGTCGCATGGGATTCTGTTTTGTGGTTGGGTGCCAAGTGCACTGGGCTTTCCAGAACATATTCAGAAAGCTGGAGCTTTTATGCATCCATGAGAACGTTCCAGGACATGAGGATTCCTGCACATTGAGGTCAAACCCCTCACTTTTTTTTTTTTTTTTTAAGCTATCTTTAGGCGGAATGTCGTGGTTTCCTCTTTCATATTCTCGAATGACTATGAGGTAAACCATTTGTTTCTAGAGGAACTTCACTATGGAAGGATACGTATTAAAACTGGTATGGTGACAGCGTCATGGTCTTTAGAGAGTTCATACAAGGATTCCAGTTTTTTAATGTTATATATAAAGTCGTTGCTTTGTTTAGTCACTAAGTCCAATCCTGTTGCAACCCCATGGACTAGAGCCCACCAGGCTCCTCTGTCCACGGGATTTCTCAGGCAAGAATACTTGAATGGGTCACCATTTCTTTCTCCAGGACATCTTCCCAACCCAGGGACGGAACTCATGTCTCCTGCATTGGCAGGTGGGATCCTTACCACAGAGCCACTATATATATAAAGTAAGACCTAACAAATTGCATGATGTAAGCCGAGTAGCTGATCCAATAAGCAGAAGAGCTGGCCTAACGTTCTCAGGAACTGAGTCCAGCCACGGAGCAGTTCACCCAGGCAGGGACTCTGAGTCCCTTCGCTGTCACCCAAAGTTCTACCCGGTCGCTCACCCCAGACTGCAGGTCGTACAGCGTCTGTGTGATGACGATGTTGAACACGGCGTGGGAGCGGCTGCTTTCTTCATTCATGTTGGTTGCAGCTACCGTCCGAGACTTGTTTCCCTCAGACATCAATGACTCAATGTCCTAGAGGCACGCACAAGAAAAACATTCTGAGCAAAAAACCCCTAAGAACAGTGTCCTGCCCACCTGTGGATGTACTAATTATGATGCATTCCATCACCACCCTTGCATGTAAACCTCCCACCTCTCTTGCACAGAGCCGGCTCAAACTTCCACTCCCTCAGTGCTTTCTAGTGGATGAAATGTTTCACCCATTCCTTCCAGACTGCAACAGTCTCCTTTCTCTGCTGGGCTATCTATTTTTCCCTTTGCAAGTTCCTAAGGAGAAAAGAGCTAATGTTTACTGTGTTCAGATACTCAATAGCAATGATGACCTGATTTTATTCCAACTCTCCTGCACAGCTCTCTTCCGTATGATTATTAGCCTTCCTTCAACAAGGGGCTTCCTTGGTGGCTCACACGGTAAAGAATCTGCCTGCAATGCAGGAGACTTGGGTTCAATCCCTGGGTTGGGAAGATCCCCTAGAAAAGGGAACGGCAATCCACTCCAGTATTCTTGCCTGGAGAATCTCAGGAACAGAGGGGCCTGGCGGGCTATAGTCCACGGGGCTTCAAACAGTTGGACATGACTGAATGACTAACACTTTCATTCAGTGAATTTCCAACACAGTGGCTCTCCCAGGACAGGGAATTTTCCTTATTCGACTCGATACAACTTGCTTTAGAACACCCGGAACCTAGGACTCTTAAACAATGTTTGATGAATATTACTAAAGAAGTATTTACCTGATTATACTCACAGGACACTGAAGTTCATGGAGGTCAAATAACTCTTCCTACATCTAATAAAAAGCAACTGTTTGCTTTTTAGTCACTACATCATGTCCAACTCTTTTGCGATCCTATGGACTATAGCCCACCAGGTTCCTCAGTCCACAGGAATTCCGAGGCAAGAATACTGGAGTGGGTTGCCATTTCCTTCTCCAGGGGATCTTCCTGACCCAGGCATCGAACCCACATCTTCTGCTTGGTAGGCGGATCCTTTACCACTGAGCCACTTGGAGAGCCCAATAAGAGGCAGAACTGGATACCCTAGGACACCCCAGCTCTTACTAATAAGTGACAGGAGGAGACGGTCACTGGCCCCAGTGATGCTGACCCAGGCACCTAAGCAAAAGTGCTGACTTTTCCCTTTCCCCCCAGAGGGGTCTTCGTTCATTTCCAGATTTCACTGATGACTGTGTGATGACTGCCCTTTATTTCCGATTTAAGCAATACTAAAACTATCTACGTTTAAATGGCTGAAGAGAGTTACCTCGCAGATTAATTTTAGTTCTACTGAGTCTGAAGTGATGCAGGGACAAATAACACAGAGATGGCACTTCTAAGTAGGTGGATGTATTTACTCATTTATTTATCAGCATTCTTTGGTAACAGCAGTTTCTTTCGTGGGATTCCCACAGCAATGACAATAAAAATACAGACAAAATATCAAGCCAGTATATAAGAAAATTTCTATGCTTTCTCAAGGAGTAGGAAAAAGCAACAGATCAGTCAACAGAGGGAGGATCAGTTCAGAAAAACAAGAATCACAAGAGTGAAAAATAATGCAAACTAAGATCAGAGACCTTGTCAAAGAGAAAGGGTTGAAATAACTACCAAATAGTATTTACATCTGTCCAGAAGGACATCACTGGCAACCTCAGGCAGAAGAGTTTCAACCGAGTGCTATTCATGAAAATACTCAGCACCCTCAGGATGCTGGGCCTTCTGGCAACACTGCAAATCCTTCAAAACCAAGCAGTTTGAAGAGTGTGATTAAAAGCCTTTATTTTCTGTTTGGGGTGGTTGATACTGGGTTTCTGAGACCATGGATTGTAACAATATGCTATAAAGCATTCACATAAAAATATATTCAACATGATCTATACACTTCAATTTACTGTCACCTTTTAATGTCTTTTTTTTTTTTTTTAATGACACTTACCTCAAAACTAGTGACAGCCAGTTGGGATAAACCATCTACATATGGTCCCAAGACTTTATGCTCTCGAACTTTCAGAGACTGTCTACTCCTTCAAGAGAAAGGAAAACGGAATGAATGAATCATACCCAACTTGGAGCTTTTCTCTCTAAAAAAAAAAGTACTTGTAAAAGTACTCGGAAATTAAGATTGCAATTTCAAAAGAACTTTTAATGATCAAAAACTATCTAAAAGCTACTTTACTTGGATTAGCAAAACAGCATGCCTTATGAGGAATGTCTTTATACTCCAAATTCTATTTAAAGTAACATACTATTTTAAAAATTCTATCTCTACTCCCAAACTAAACAACCAGCACACAGAATACTAGGTTAGGCTAACTTGTTTTAGTAGATGAACCTTAATTTCACATGAGGTGGGGAGAGGGGAGTGAAGCAAAGAACAAACAGTACTGAATTTAACCTTTTGGCTATTTTATAAGTAAGCATATTCTCAATAAGTAATGTCTTGCAGTTTTAAGCAAGAATTGAACAATATTAAAATGTTTTACTTTTAATTTACCTTTTCAGATTAGCAGCACTGATTTATGCTGATCTGTGCTGACCATTTTATACAAAGAGTGATGTTACAGGATAGCAGTTATCTGTAGTTACTGATATTTATCCTATATTGAGAAGTGGCTCTGCTGGTCAAGATTTCAGGACTCTTGAATTTTTCAATGGCAAACCTGGTTTGGGACCCACCTGACGACCTTATCAACAGGGAACTGAGATGAAAAGTAAAACTATATAATATACACTATGGCCATATTGCATTATGTCACATATTTCGTGGCATCAGATACGGATCACTTTTCAAATCAAGAGTCAATGCCTAGCATCACTCAAGTGCAGCAAGAGGACGCTAAGAGTGAGCACATCCCTAAACCTAGAACTTGGTCTCTAAAAACATCTGTCATCTCAATCTTAATTTCACAACTCCATAAAGCTGGTTTTACTAACTTTATTTTAAGCTTGAAGAATGCAATATGACAATGAGCAATTCTGTTGTATCTGAAACAAGGGCAGACCAAGTGCACAATTTCATGACAACTGCCTCGCTGCCCATGCCTCTAGAACCTGGCTCACTCTGGTTGCATAATCAGAGATTATCGCTATGTGTGGGCAAGGAAAAGTAAATCAAGAACAATATCAAGTCCTTCTGATGGTGTCTAACATTTGGGATTCTTGTACACCACTGGGGGGAGTGTAAACTGGTACAACTATTCTGGGGAACAGTTTTGCAATACCAAGGCTGAAGGTTCCACAGTTTGTGACCCATAATTCCACTCCTAGATACACTCCCTAGAAACTCCTGCATTTGTACACCAGGAGGAATGTACAGGAACGCTCAGAGAAGGACGGTTGTGGTAAAAAGTGGAAACCACAAGAACGAGAGGAGATAGAATAAATAAATTATGGTATCTCGTACAATCAAAAAGCAGTAAAAATTAATGAATTATTACTTCATACATCAGAACAAACAAATCATTGAGAGGAAAAGTAGCAAATCATCAAAGAACACATGTATTATGAAGCCATGTACAAGTAAAAACTGTGCAAAATTAAGCATAGACTCTTAAAGAGAAGGAAGATAATGAGCAACATAGAAATGCTCCATTTATTAAGCCAAATGATGAGCAGAACAGTCATTGATTTTTATTATTCTTTATATCTTACATGTATTATAAATGTTCTTTCATATGCATTACACAGTTATTAGCTAAAAGTAAAAACATTTCCGATGACTGGGTCACTACCTTGCCATCCATAATTTTTATCATATACTTCTGATTATACCTTTGATTAAACAACTGCTGAAAGCATTTTAAAAATATTTTTAACAACATGAGAAAGTATTCATCATCAGTTCAGTTCAGTCGCTCAGTCGTGTCTGACTCTTTGTGACCCCATGAATCACAGCACACCAGGCCTCCCTGTCCATCACCAACTCTCGGATTCTACCCAAACCCATGTCCATTGAGTTGGTGATGCCATCCAGCCATCTCATCCTCTGTCATCCCCTCCTTCTTCCTCCAATCCTTCCCAGCATTAGGGTCTTTTCCAATGAGTCAACTCTTCGCATGAGGTGGCCAAAGTATGGGAGTTTCAGCTTCAACATCAGACCTTCCAGTGAACACCCAGGACTGATCTCCTTTAGGATGGACTTGTTGGATCTCCTTGCAGTCCAAGGGACTCTCAAGAGTCTTCTCCAACACCATAGTTCAAAAGCATCAGTTCTTCAGTGCTCAGCTTTCTTCACCGTCCAACTCTCACATCCATACTTGACTACTGGAAAAACCATAGCCTTGACTAGAGAGACCTTTGTTGGCAAAGTAATGTCTCTGCTTTTTAATATGCTATCTAGGTTGGTCACAGCTTTTCTTCCAAGGAGTAAGTGTCTTTTAATTTAATGGCTGCAGTCACCATCTGCAGTGATTTTGGAGCCCAGAAAAATAAAGTCGGCCTCTGTTTCCACTGTTTCCCCATCTATTTGCCATGAAGTGATGGGACCAGATGCCGTGATCTTAGTTTTCTGAACGTTGAGCTTTAAGCCAATGTTTTCACTCTCCTCTTTCACTTTCATCAAGAGGCTTTTTAGCTCCTCTTCACTTTCTGCCATTAAGGGCAGTGTCTTCTGCATATCTGAGGTTATTAGTATTTCTCCCGGCAATCTTGATTCCAGTTTGTGCTTCATCCAGCCCAGCATTTCTCATGATGTACTTGGCATATAATTTAATTAAGCAGGGTGACAATATACAGCCTTGACGTACTCCTTTTCCTATTTGGAACCAGCCTGTTGTTCCATGTCCAGTTCTAACTGTTGCTTCCTGACCTGCATACAGGTTTCTTAAGAGATAGGTCAGATGGTCTGGTATTCCCATCTCCTTCAGAATTTTCCACAGTTTATTGTGATCCACACAGTCAACGGCTTTGGCATAGTCAATAAAGCAGAAACAGAACTGGAACTCTATTGCTTTTCTGGAACTCTATAGTTTCTGGAACTCTCTTGCTTTTTCAATGATCCAGCGGATGTTGGCAGATTGATCTCTGGTTCCTCTGCATTTTCTAAATCCAGCTTGAACATCTAGAAGTTCACAGTTCACGTATTGCTGGAAGCCTGGCTTGGAGAATTTTGAGCATTACTTTACTAGCATGTGAGATGAGTGCAACTGTGCAGCAGTTCGAGCATTCTTTGGCATTGCCTTTCTTTGGGATGGAATGAAAACTGACCTTTTCCAGTCCGGTGACCATTGCTGAGTTTTCCAAATTTGCTGGCATATTGAGTGCAGCACTTTCACAGCATCATCTTTCAGGATTTGAAATAGCTCAACTGGAATTCCATCATCTCCACTAGCTGTATTCATAGTGATGGTTTCTAAGGCCCACTTGACTTCACATTCCAAGATGTCTGGCTCTAGGTGAGTAATCACACCATCATGATTATCTGGGTCGTGAAGATCTTTTTTTTTTTTTTTCAAATTATTTTTATTTATTTATTTGGCTGCGTTGGGTCTTAGTTGGGGCATGTGGGGTCTAGTTCCCTGACCAGGAATCAAACCTGGCTCCCTTGCATTGGGAGCTCAGAGTCTTAGCCACTGGACCACCAGGGAAGTCCCGTGAAGATCTTTTTTGTACAGTTCTTCTGTGTATTCTTGCCACCTCTTCTTAATGTCTTCTGCTTCTGTTAGGTCCATACCATTTACATAAATTCAGGATACTGAATTGTATTCAGAGAAGAACCTCAACCCACACACTACATATCCATTCCATAGATCTGAGACACCAAAGTGCATAAAGTGTTAACAGTAGTTATTTTTGAGTGATGGGATTACAGGCCATTTTTATTTCTTCTTACACTTTATCTACTTTCTAAATTTTTATATATATTATTCTTAAAACAATAAAAATTTTAATTCAAAGGTAAATGGCCCTTTCCTTCCTCTACGAATCAAATTCATCTGTTTTTTTCACCTAGTTTTTAAAAAAATACAGATGCCTGGGTTTCCTCCTGGGTCTACTGAATCACCAGCCCTAAGGGAGGGGCTCAAGCCAGTGTCGCATTAAAAAGCCTCTGAGTGATTCCCATGTACATCCCCGGAAGAAAATGGCTTGTCTAGGCCAGGTTGCTCGAAACCTTCGACCACTTTACCTCCAATTTAGAGCAGATAGAAAGACCACTGTGTCATTCTTAAGGAATAAATACAAATAAACCATAGTGGCAAAAATATCAGAACAGTAAAAACAGTCATCTAAATGGTATAGGTAAGCAACTTTATACACGAGCGTACGATAAACTATGAATCCTGGGTATACCAACAGGCTTTGGGAAGCTGATGATCCTGGGTATACCAACAGGCTTCGAGAAGCTGATGATCTCTCAGTAAATGAACTGGAATGGGAGTGGTGACCGAGGGCTTCAAACACATAAACTCACTTGCAACTTTAACTTCAGGATCATTTAAAATTACCACCCCCATTACAAAGTCAACCACCAACTTACCCTTTGGGGTCTAAAAGATCCCGGACTTTCTCATTATAAATTTCCATATAGGATACTTCCACTTTAAAGGTCTGTGACTCATTCTGCTCCAAAGAGATCCTTTGAAATAAAGCACAGCAGAGCCTTGGGATGAGGCCTCGCTGCTCAGCATTGCCCATCATGGAGAAGGATTTTCCTGAGCCTGGAGAAAGGTGAGCAGAAAGAGAGGAGGATGGAAGAAGAGGCAACAGGTAACGCTTCAACCGTACAAGTGTCCCACACGTCGGCCAAGGTCACACAGCAGAAGGAGACGGACAAATCTGGCCCCCAGAGCCAGGCCCTCGGACACTAGAGTTACTGTTCTTTCTATTACACTCCTGACTGCCAGTCTGACTTGCACTGTGAGACCCGGAGGGTACCTCCTTTACAGACGGATGCGTACTAATATAAGTGATACAAATACGTAACATTTAAAAGTATATATAGTAAAAAGGAACTACTGGATAGTACAGGGAACTCTGTTCGAGATTATGTAACAGCCTAAATATGTGTAACAATCATTTGGCTGGACAGCTGAAACTAACACAACACTGTTAATCAACCATACTCCAATATACGACAGAAAGTTTTAATGAGTGTGTAAATATCAACTATACATCAAGTAACATTAACATATTTTACCCACAAAATATTGCACACTTTTGAAAGCACTTTGCTATATATTCTCCTTGATGTCCTGTGATGTGACAACAGGCAGTACTTTTATCATTTAATTAATTTATTCCAACTTCATAGCTGAAATAATGGGTGGCTCACACTGTTAATTGCTGAACCACTGGTCTAGTTTTATTTAATAACCTATCATCACTTCTATATCCTGAGAAGTCCTCTGTATAGGATGATAGATACTAAGAGTTTTCCTACAGTTTTTCACTAGAACACCTGTACTAAGAAACTGGTAATTATTTTTCTAGCTCAAATACAGGTTAAAACTATAATTTAGGAAAATGACACTTAATAGTTTGAAACTAGCATGCTCATTAACACTTAAATTACTTCATTCCACAACTGTTGAACTTTCAAAAAGAAGATTACTTTTGATCATTTAATTCAGCTAAACCTGTGAAGTCAGAAGCATTTTTCTATAGCTTCCCAAAGTGTTTTCTATTTCTACATTTTAAGAAATGCACGTTTAATATCACTGACTGTACAGAAAAGTAGCTACTTACCTGTCTGTCCATATGCAAAAATGCAAGCATTATACCCCTGAAAGGCTTTCTCAAGAATTCCTTCTCCAAGGCACTTGAAAACCACTTCTTGACCTAAAAAAAACACAAAATAAAAAGACTGGTTTTTCTTCACATATTTGTATTAGTAACTGAGCCCCAGTCACTAACAACATTCTCTCAATCCAAAAAAGATGTTGAGTGTATTGCATACCTACTATGTGCAGGGCTGTGGATTGACAGCATAATGAATGCAATTTCTTCTACACTATAACTCAGTACCTGGGACAATTTATCATTCTACCCATTGCTTCCCTCTAAGACATTTCTCTAGGTGTTCAAGTTTCCTGTCCATTGTCTGTGGGTCATATGGAAGCATCATTTGAATTCGGTTTAGTTCCTTTTCCTGAGTTAGTATGAAAGTGTCATTCGATATAAACTGCCTTGTCTCCCCACCTGGATTCTGAGCTTCTCATGAGCAGGAACCATGTCACCCACATCTTGGTATGTGTGTGCACCTCTGCACCTAGCGTGATGCTAAGTTCATGCCACGTGCTGAGAAACTGTTGCTGGTAGAGGGGGTGTGCTGAGCACAGCTACCTCTTAACTGTGTTCCCACGGGGGCTAGGGGACAAGTTCTCATCTGTGAGTCTTTCTACAGCTCACTGCGACTCCTAGGGGTGTTCTGTCATGGACTGTTTATGTCCTGCAGTGCCCAGCTGAAGAGTAAAGGTGTGAAAAACATTTTAAACATTTAATGAGGCATTTGCCACCTTTTAAAATTGATGTCTTTCTAACATGCAATCTCTACCATCAAGAGAATTAAAGTGATTTTCTCCTTCCTCTGTGCAGAAATTACTGGTTGAAGTACCTCTTCCCTCTACTGGAGCCCCTGACTGATGTCAGTCCATAATCTGTTTATCCCTGTAATCCTAGTGCCTAGTATGAAATGCTTAATAAATGTTTGTCCAGAGAATTAGTCAGTTTAATCTTTTTATCCAAATGACAATTCCTTTTACATTTGGAAATAATGCAATATAACATAAGCTCTTGGGTGTATGTTTTTCTTTCATGCATCTGATTTTAGCAGTCTCATGATATTATGACATATCACAGCTGCAGAATGGGACTCAAATTAAAAGTGTAAACATGAAACAATATTTTCAATCATCAGGTTAGCAAAAAAAAAAAAAAACCACATGACAATATCCAATATAGCTGGACTGAAGAAATAGGTATTTTCCTAAACTGTTGGGGAGAGAATGAATGAATGCAGCCATTCTAAGGAAAACCTCACAGTACCAAGCAAAAGGAATGTGTCCTGCCTCTCTGGCCCACTATGGGGCATCTTCTCTAGAGACCCACTCCCCAAGAGACCCTCGTAAATGGGTATTCATGCATTATTTATAATACTGAAAGCTGGAATCAAGTTAAATGCCAATTAGTAAGGGAGCAGTAGATACATAAAATGTATTTGATATGATGGAATATTTAAACACACCGTCTTAAAAAAACAAGCAAAACAAATCTATGTGTTTAAGCAATGACAGGATTAAAAACATCGCTGAGTTTTTAAAAACGTCATGTTCAGACATAATGTAAAAATTTATGTCCAATAGTGTGTATGTGTGTTCTCTATGTGTGCCAAAGTGAAAGAAAAAATTGGATAAGAAAATATATCAAATTTATATAAACTTATTTCTCAACTTCTGACTTCTACCAAAGAGACATTAAAACATGTTGCCAGAATCTGTGGGTTTTTTTTTTTTTAAGAAGAATATAACTGTAAGAGGTTTCCTAAAAATAAGGGTTAGGAAGACTACCTAAAGACTATGTGTATGCACGCATACACAAATACATGGAGAAGAATAAAATACTGTCAAAATTCTTATCCACTAAAGACACATTTCCAAAATGTGTCTTTACGTTATAGTTAAGGGTCTTGTGCTCGTTAAGAAAATATCTGGAAACTGGAGCATACTATACAGAGTGAAGTAAGTCAGAAAGAAAAGCACCAATACAGTATATTAATGCATATATATGGAATTTAGAAAGATGGTAATGATGACCCTATATGCGAGGCAGCAAAAGAGACACAGATATAAAGAACAGACTTTTGGACTCTGTGGAAGAAGAGGAGGGTGGGATGATTTGAGAGAATAACATTGAAACATGTATATTACCATATGTGAAATAGATCACCAGTCCAAGTTCAATGCATGAAACAGGGCACTCAAAGCCAGTGCACGGTGACAATGCTGAGGGATGGGATGGGGAACGGGGCTCAGCCATGTATACCCATGTATACCCATGGCTGACTCATGTCAATGTATGGCAAAAACCACTACAATATTGTAACATAATTAGCCTCCAATTAAGATAAATTAATTTTTTTAAAAAGAAAATATCTTACCCACCCTGTTGCCAATCTTTCATATCCATTGATATTTTTTTCTCATATATTTGCTCAAAGGACTTTCCTTATTCCACATGTATTCCCAAGGCCCATGCCAAAGCACAGGCTTAAATCTGGACCTGAGCCCTGTAGCGCCGAAGATGGGGGAACGAAACACGGCTTCTGCTCAGGTTTGTGCGAACTGATGGTGGTTCCTCGCCAGGACCCAAGTGCCATCGCAAGCCTTCAAAGAGCACGGCTTTCTTGGCACAAACAGATGAATGGAGCAATCTTGTTTGATCTCCCACACTGGTTAACCAGCCCCCAGTAAGGGAGTGGAGTGAGGGTGGGGACAAGACGCTTTAAGACTTGGCTGGATCAAACATTCTGACCGTAATTCATGATTTTGACTTATATTTAGTAACTTGAAAAAATAAAAGTAAAAAAGCAAGAACTTGATGAAAAGGACTTAACTGTGGAGAAGCACTGTGGTCAAAGAGCTTTTCCTCTGGTTTCACAGAGTTTGAAGTCATTAACTCATCAAGGATTTATATCTGTTCTTTTATCAGGGAGTGAGATGGAATACTTTCTGGTTTCTGCTCTGATGCTGAGTAGGCTGGAATTATGAGGGGTTATTTTCTCAATGTTTTTTTCAAGGCCAGGTCACAAGGTTTCATTTACCTTGGTAGGAATGGCCTTTTTAAACCAAACATCATTAGCAGGGGAAAAAAAAAAAAACAACCCAAACCCAAGAATGAATGCTATAGAGCTATATGAAATAGGTTTATGATGAGTCAATTGATAAAACAACAACTCAGGGTATGTAAACTAAAACTCCACTAAAAATAACAAATGATAAAAGAATGTTTCAGGTAAAAATACAAGAATAAATTTCAGCTTCATCTATTTCCAAATTATCACAAATATTAAACAGGATATGAATTAACCTATTTAACCTGTATTATTGTTGTTGTTTAGTCGATAAGTTGTCTGACTGTCGGCCAGGCTCCTCTGTCTGTGGGATTTCCCAGGCAAGAATACTGGAGTGGGTTGCCATTTCCTTCTCCAGGGGGAAGAGGTCTTCCCCACCAAGGGATTGAATTCATCTCCTGCTTAGCAGGTGATTCTTTACCACTGAGCCACCAGGGAAGCCCATTTAACCTATATACCTTTATTATTTATGTTAAAAAGAAAAATTAATTGTTTTGTCAACTGCTCTGTTTACAGTACAATTTACACATTCTATCTATATCGCTGAATCTGTGCAATACCCAGATATGGTAGGTATGGACTGTGATCAATAAGGAGATGAGGGGGCCACTGAGAAAGAGTAAGTCATCTGCCCAAGACATGGCCACCAGAGAGAGGCAGGACTTGGGTCTATGGGTGATGACTCCCAGATGGACCGAGGCCCATCCATCATCAGTGACTCAGGCTGCAATGACACTGGAAATCAGTTACTCCCATCTCTGGTTTCCAAGGCTTTTTGTTTTTTTTTAAAACAAACTCTCAGAACTCATTACACTCTAGTACTTTTCCCCCCCACATCTTTCTACACCATTGAATTGTGAGCTCCTTTGAAAACAAGAGCTGTTGCATCTTAGCAGAGTACCTGGCACACAGTACGCACTCTTATTTATGGAATTGTCCCCGGTGACATTGCTGTTCTCGGATTAATGTGTATTTTCTTTTTCAGAAAAAGCTTTTATTTAAACACATTATAATCATAGCATGAGTAGATTGTATACGGAAGCTGAAAAGCCTTCAGTGCTACCCAGATCCTTCATCGTCTGTCTAATGTGTATTTAACTGGGGGCCCCTTTCCTCACTAGGGATGACAAAGGTTTTCAAAATACTGTTTGTTGAACTTAAAATAGTTAATTGTAGGATTTACACTTTGGTCAAAGTTACAGCTGTTTCTGAAATTCCAATGAGCCCCAAAGACCACAATACTCTGTTGAACAAGGCGCTAGGGTGGATGTCAACATCATCTGTACCTACTAATTGAACAATTTTGATAAAAAGTATAGATTTTACTGACATCCACATTACCTCCTAGTCATTAAAACAAAATCTATGTGACTGAAAAAAATAAATCAGTCTCTTTGATGTGCACTAAATGTATATATAAGTTTTCCAAGAAATCAAGGTCTTTTAGTTAAGCACTTAGTTACATTTGACAGACAGAATGTAATTCAGACTTACTGTATTTAATAAAGTTTTGGTTATAACTAGGAAAGGAAAATAAATGGAAACACAAAATGGAATATGAAAACGTAGAAAACAATTATTCTCTGTTTCTGAAAAGAATCTTTCTTTTTTCTGTCTTTAAATAGCTACCCCAAAACACAATTTATAAAAGGGTAAATACAAAGAATCATATTGTAAAGTTCATGGATTTTTACAAATCTAAGAAAGGCTGAATTCTAGCGAGACTAGAACCCACTTTATCACTGTGGCTTCATGTCTCAAGGGAAATTTACTGTTAAGACAAGAAATAATGAACACTTTCCGTGTTCTACAAAAATACATCAACATTACATTTTTTAACAGCCCCCCCTTAGTTTCTACTGTATGCTTTACTGATGCACTTTCCTATTACTCAGATTGTTTCCTTTTTCTATGCAATATTTATCCTTACATATTTATCTATGTACACTTTTCTATTAACTTTACCAGGCAAAACTCCAAAAACATTGAATTACCAACTTCTCTAGCAATGCAAGAGTCTTTTTTTTCTACAACTTCAACAATTCTATTATCATCCTTCCTAGTTTTGATTAACAGAAAAAGCAAGCTCCTTGCTTTGTTAAATTAAAATTTTCCTTTCCTTAGTTTATTGTCCATTTGTATTAACTTTAGTAAATTGACTGAGTCCAGTGTTTACTTATATAAATCAATTGGTTTAGTAATTGGTTAAGTATTTATTTAAAAATGCCCATCATATATTAAGGATATTAACCTTTGGTCTGTCACATGTTGTACATATTTCTCCCAGTCTGTCATTTACCTTTCAGTCTTGTGTTATTCTTTGTCAACAAAAGCTTTGGTCTTTCACATTCAAATCTCTTATCTTTTCCTTTATGATTATCATTTATGGTATACGTTACACTTTCAAAATCCTTCTGGATTATCATTACCCCAAATTACATAGCTATCCACGCATCTCTTCTTCTAGTCTTATTTTGGTTTTTCCAGTTTTATTTCCAAACTTGAATGCTACTTCTTATCAGCTGTGTAACCTTGGGCAAGACCTCCTTTAGTAATAAAACAAGAATACTTGCTCTCTTACTGAATTGCTGGTGTGATTTAATAAGGCAGTACAGTAAAGCAGTTACCACAGTGTCTAGCCATTGTAAGTCTAGAATATATTTTAGCTAATATCCATAATTAATATCATCTCTTACATTTTTAACCAACTAAAACTAATTTTGGTATAAAGATGGAGATGCTCATCTAATTACTTTTCCTTAAATAGCTCCTCCATCTTTGCAACAAATCTGTAAGACAATCCAATCCCATTTTAAAGATAAAAGACACTTAATCTCAGAAAAAGAATTCAAGGAATCATTTGTTGCTATTTCTCTAGTGCCTCTAGGGGTCCCACTTTCAAAGTTTTATGATGGTATACTCACATACATGTGAGAGAAAAAAGGGGCATGTGAACAAGTGTGTGTGTGTGTTCTGGGTCAGAATGAGAAGAGGAAGAAGGAACTGCATCACTAATTATTCGGAGCAGGCTATGCCAACCCAGGTTGTCCAGCGGAGGAAAGATATTTGCCATTTTTTAATAATATTAAGATATCTCAGGAAGGTACAGGGAAAAAAGCAACTTAATAAATTATATCAATAAAACCAAACAGAAATAAATATTCTCTACAGAGCTCCTCATTTTTTTTTTTATTCTGGTGCCTTAGTAGCTCTATGAATCCCTGGCTGGGGTTATACTTAATCAATTCTTTAGTTTGGTGACTTTCAATCACCACTGGTACAATAAACAATTATTTTTAAAAAGCCAAGACTGTCTCCCAAAGCCCAAAACTTTCATGTAGGTGCTACGCACTCTTCTGCCCTCCTCAGCATAATCAGTTTTCCATGACACATGAACAGTGGCTCCACTTCACTCTGTGATGGACAGAAAATATTAACCATCAGAGACCCTTCCACAGTCAAGTAAGGAGAGTCTGGTTTATCCAAAAGATTGAGGGTGTTTGTTTTTACTTTGTTCCTTTCTAAACACAGGAATTCCTTTTTTTCAATACAGGAAAAAGCAACTTGCCCACTGCTTTTAGAAGTTAACTAACAACAACAAAAAACAGGAGCTGCTCATGCTGGATGGTGGGAATGGGGGAATCCATAAAAGATGCTCTACTCCCACCCTTAATATTTCCTAACTCCAGTTCACAAATGGAATGAAGTGCCCTTGTCTAGGAGAACGAGTGTCAGCCCAGAAAGGAAAAGCCAGAAGTCCTGAGGGAAGCAGAAGGATCTATGAGAATTTCTTTCTATCCCAGACAAACCATGCATAGGTACAACTTGGTCCAACCTAAGAGCCTGTGGCTCTTCCGCAGGACCCCTGCCCATCAGGAGACAGCCACTCTGCCGATGCCAGCTTCATGAGCCTGGAGCAGGGAGTCCACTGGGCAAACCTGACCTCACTTGTTCAGAACCATGACCAAGATGCCAATTTCCTCTGTGGGGCTTATGATTAGATGCCTATAACCACATGGACAAGTCTTAAAACACAGGCATGCCCACAGCAACCCACAACACAATGTCAAAACGGTAGAGAGGGCTCCTGATTGGAATTTCTGCAAGCCAAGTCACAGAAGACGTGACCCACCCAGCCCTGAGTCACACATGATACAGAGCCCTACAGTGCTAACACCCTGAGTCTCCACACTTGTGCATAACAGCAGCAGTGGCCTCAGAGCTACCAGGCACGTGCACTGGGAGCTGAGGAACCAAGGGAATTCTCTCTGTGGCAGGGCCCTGGTACCAAAGTACAGAGGAAGAGAAACCAGGGGTAGGAAGGAAAGTGCATTCCGCACATATGCCAACTCTTCACAGCAGCTATACTCTAGGAAAAGGGAGAACAAAATAAGAGGGCATAACCTTAGGACTTCCTGGTGGACCAGTGGGTAAGACTCTGAACTTCCAATGCAGGGGACACATGTTCGATCCCCGGTCAGGGAGCTAAGCTTTCACATGCCAGGTGGCGTGGCCAAAAAAACAACCCTCAGAAACTCAAAAAGGGCATGTGCATGCATGCCTAGTCACTTCAGTTGTGTCGAACTCTTTTGTGACCTCACGGACTGTAACCCACCAGGCTCCTCTGTCCATGGGATTCTCCAGGCAAGAATACTGGAGTGGGTTGCCATTTCCTTCTCCAGGGGATCGTCCCAAATCACGGATCGAATCCTGCACTGCAGGCAGCTTCTTTACCACGGAGGTACCGGGGAAGCCCCAAAGAGGGTACCACCTGGTCACATTCACAATCTGTGTGAAACAAGTCAGCCTCGTACAGATCAGGGCTGACTAAAGCACTGTCTGGAGATCCAGGGCTGGATATGACATAAGCACAGAATATTTCTTAAGTAGTGAAGGGGAAGAGCAGTCAGAATTTTAACACCATTTTATCACTTTAAACAGAACCTCCAGTCTTCCTTCTTTCTCCCGTCTCTTTCCTCACTGGAGTTAGAGTGGAAAAAAAAATTTATATTTATAACCTGGAATTCCTGGGCCTGCGTGTTTGGGAGGGTGTTTTTCCACTCCTAACTGAGGCTGACAGCCCTGGCGACTGTGACGAGTCTGGACTTGGCAGGTGGCACGGCTCCCAAGCCAAGCACCTGGAGAGGGTGAGAGCCGCCAGGCTCCACACACAAACCTGAGGGGGCCAGGGTTACGTTTCAGTAAATCTCTCCCTCGATTAGCGCAACTCTCAGAAATGGTCACGTGTAGAGGCCTTAAACCTGGTTTACATTAAAGGCCCCAAAACTACAGACTTTAGATGAAGGAACTGGGGCTTTCCAAGGCTCGACTCAGTGAGATGAGATTTAAGTTTTAGTCAACTATAGAAGGTTGCCCTCAAGGGGCTGGTAAGAACCAGGACCCTGAGAACCTAGGCCTGGAGGGTAAAGGCCGACGCGGGCGGTTTTCCAGAAGGGCCCCTGGGATCGGCCAGCCCCGCAGTCCGCAGCAGGCTTCCTCACAGCTCGGCCTGGGTGACTCACCCAGACAGACGTGCCCAGCCCAGCGACAGTGCTGGGGCCTGTCACGAGCTGGTGGTAAACTTCAGCGCCTTTTTCTGTTGCCTGATAAAGTGGCTGAGTCACGGAGGGAGGAGGGTCAGGGGTCAGGAGCCCCGGAGGAAACACCTGTGAGGCCAGCCTCAGCAGAAAATGCGTTTTGGAGTCATTTTCAGGAGGGTGCTTTCACATTCAACAGCTGCTGAAAAAGTTGCTGTGTTTCATCTCTACCTGCTCGCTGGTTTGCCACTGTCTCTGACACAAAGGCAGGCCTGAGGCAGTATCACTTCTGGACTGTGGGGTGCACGGGAATGACAGCGCTTGAGGAGAGGGGAGAACAAAGCCAAATCAAACACAGGCAATCAGGATTCCAGAGAACTTCCGACGGGAGGGAGAAGGCGAACAGTATTATTCCTGGCTAGATGCCAAGCCAGAACACTTCAACAGTATGATTTCCTAAGCACAGCCTTTTGCTGGGATGAGAGAAAAGAGAGGAGGGCCCAGGATTGCAGTAGAATCCATAAAGTCCTCACGCATACTTGTCAGGGACCCAAATCAACCTTTACCACTGCTTTCAGCTCTCCTACAAGTAGCAGGGCCTCTCTGAACCTCAGTTTCCTCTTTTGCAAAATGGGGCCAATATCAGATTCTACTGATCAGGCGTTTTGACAGTTAAATGATCTGCTACAGGTAAAGGGATGAGCACAGTGCTGGGAACCTAGTGCTCAGGATTCTATTGTCTATTGTTGTTATTATTATCCACCCTGATTAACGCACTCAGCTAAGTTAAACGATGTCTCTGGGTGCCAAGAAGTAACTGTCAGGCAGGGTTCCCCAACCTCCAGGATCTAATGCCTAAGGATCTGGAGTGGAGCTGATGTAACAATAACAGAAATAAAGCATACAATAAATGTAATGTGCTTGAATTATCCCATTGTCCCCCACCCAGTTCATGGAAAAATTGTCTTCCATGAACGCAGTCCTAGTGTCAAAAAGCTTGGGGACCACGGCCTTAAGGAATGTGTATGTGACCTCAGTTGCTCACTCATGTCTGACTCTTTGCGACTCCATGAACTGTAGCCCACCAGGCTCCTCTGTCTATGGAATTATCCAGGCAGGAATACTGGAGTGGGTTGCCATCTCCTCCACGGGATCTTCCCAACCCAGGGATCGAACTCACATGTCCTGCACTGCAGGCTGATTCTTTACCTCTGAGCCACCAGGGGAGCCCCAAGGAATAGATGTGGACAAAGGAAGGAAAATGGAAGAAGGTAGGGTTGGGTGGGATTAAAAAATCTGGGAGTAGCGATGAGAAAAAAGAATACACATATACTCTTTAAAAATGTAACAATATCAGTCTAGCCTACTCAGGGAAATTTTTCTTAACTGACCTTCACTTACCCAATTTTCTGAATTAACAAACATTCTCTCTTCCCCAGTAAAATACACTGGGGCTGCATACTAAATCATCCAGCTGGTAGACAACTCTCCCGACTCCCACCAGATGAGTTATGTTCTTACAAAGAGTCAGTTGTGTTTGCTCCTAGACTGGCTTATATCAGTTGCACTTCTCCATAATTACATAATTAACACATGCAAAAAAGGGAGTTGCTAGTTTTAAGAAAACTAGGTTGGATGCTTAGGGACAACTTGATAAAGGTGAGTCACTACAAGAACTGTCAAATTAGGAATGGGTGAGAATTTGGAAAAGACAAAGAAAAACCTGGAAGGATTTTGCTGTCAGATTGTTTCATAAATGTCTTCTAAGATGGCATGCTCCACTTCTAGTGAATCTCTTTAACTTTTCACATAGTCAAGTACTATTGTTTCTCATAACCACAGGGAAAACTTCCACAGTTTTGACTTAACAGCGACTAATTCTAGGCAAGGTACTTGCTGAGGGTTTATATACACTTGAATATTTTTTAAAAGAGAATACAATATGCTAAAATGAATATTTTAGAACTCTGCTTAAAAAATTGGTTTTATTTTGGCTACTGTCACTTTTTAGAATGTAAATTTTGATGCAGAGTTAAATAATACGAAACCAAAACAGTTTCTACCTCTGAGCGCATAAACTCTCCCATCAAGAGAACAGACTCAGATATGGCCACTCTCCCCACACAGACTGCCATAGCTAAGGGGCACTCAGCTGGCCCCTCATGGTACAAAAGAGAGAAACATTAGCAGAACAAGGATCAGATGAAAAACATTTGTCCTGAATTGCAGGGTATGACAATAACTGAAAACACAGGCCTCAGCAAATCTGAGCAACATACCATATGGTGAGAACTGTTATATAATTTCTAAGTCAACAGTTTAGACTCTCAGGTCAGGAAATGTTCATGTCCACATAGATTCCCCAGAAATGCCATCGCAGACCAATTTCTATTTGGCATGAAGATTTATAGAAAAAACAGGTTTATGAAAAACACTCTCCTAATAGGAAGAAAAGTGAAACCAAGGTTACTGGAAGTCATTGTTATTTACCCACCTGACACATTTTAGGCACATGATGAAAAATGTATTGGTTTATGGCCAAGAAGCCCTTAATGAAATTAGCAGTGATTTAAACATTTACAAAGACCTATTATCTGTTACTGTGCTCTAAAATTTCACTATAACGACCCTTTTTTTAATTATTGAAAATAATGGAGAAGTAATGGTTTTCTTAATAATGGGTCTTCAGCAGGATCACTTGACTTACACCGACTTTTTAATCCCGAGTGTGGATCTCTGTTTATGTATATGTATTTATGGGCTTGGGAAGGGGAGGAGAAATGGGTTTATGTAGAAATGCCATGTTTTGAATGCCTAATTCTGCAGGTGACTTGTTTTTTTTTTTTAAGCCCTGTCACAAAGATTTTGCTTAAAGATTCAGAACAATGCAGAGACAAGCATTATTATGACTCACTAACCAAAAGGTAGTAATAAGCAATAATATAATTCAAATGTGCAGTGTCTCAGAGCATGATTCAATGCAATTCAAACGGCTTAACAAACAAGCCTTTGATTTGCCTCTGAGAAGTCCACTGCAACAGCTGTGCGGCCAGCATAAAGTGTCTGATTCATGTTTATCCCGAGAGCTGGAGGAGATCTGAGACCATTCTAGGCCACAGATCCTCCCTCTACAGATGAAGAAACAAGACACTCCCAAAGTTTAGCGGTTTGTGGCAAAACCAGGTCTCATAGATGCCAGCACGCACAATGCATTTTCTCCCTTACTACTGCTATAGCAAGACAGTGATAAAGATGACGATAAATATTAAGTGAGCTTTTCCCATGGTTTAAGGTACTTTACATGAACAGGTCATTCAGCTCTCAAATAAACCTATGGGAGCAGGATTAATATAATTACGTAACCTAAGGAACAGAATTCCGTCTGACCTGACACAGAGGCGGGAGTGGAACCCAGGCAGTTTGATTTAAAAGCTCACATGCTTCCACCATGCCACCTAACCCAGTGCTGTGCCCTTAAACCTACTACAGAATTACAGATATCTACATCAGCCTGAGAGTGGAAGCTCTTGCTTGCTGTAGTAACCTTTAATAAACAGAGTAACATAAAACATAACTTAGAATTGAACATCGACACATCCCGTGAAATCAAGAGCCTCCCTTTGCTCTTTCAGCCCAAGCACTCATTTCTCGCCCTCCCACCTCCTCTCTGCCCCCAGAGTTTTGAGAGCTGCCTCAAGAGCTCTGATTCAGTATCAATGATGCCATTCTTTACTGAGCCTGACAAATAGATCAGTTTCAGGAACTATGTGCTTCCCCTTCTCCGTTTCCTCTATGCCCAATCAGAGAATGAATGCTTCTATCTTAATGTTTCCATTCACAATTAAGAAGGAATTGAGTTTTTTTTTTTACTAGAGAAAAAAGAAATCAAACTATAATTCAATACAAAATAAAAATTGACTATATGGCAGAAACCAATACGATACTGGAAAGCAGTATCTTCCAATTAAAAATAAAAATTGAATTAAAAAAAGTAAATCAAATTAGTACAGAAACCACTCAACTAATCTACTAGCAATATATTTACTAGGCAGATTATTTGCAATGAGTGCCAAAAAACCTTAAGAGAGTGATGAGCAAGAATTTTACTGCTGAGGTGGTAACAGCATTTGTACAATAACGGAAAGGTCTAAAGAATAAGAAACTTTCTCCCTATACTTGTAAATAGATGCTACTCTATCAATCAAGAAAATCCTGTTTCAGGCTAACTGGAATACGGAATTTGCTGTGATCATGCAAACAAAGATTTAGTAAAGTTAAAGCTATCAGTATGTTAGGCTGTCAGTATGTTTAGAATGCATTTTTATCTATTTATATATTCATCAACATACCATATGTAGTGAAAAGCTACAGAAATCCTGACTTTCACTTTTGAATTTTATCATCTGTACTTAATAAAGCTATTTCCAGTAGGAAAAAAGTTTACATTCAGAGGTATGAGTGATACATTGCAGAATACTAGGATGGTCTCTATGGGCAGTTAATGGAGGATGACTGTAGGGATGTAGAAAAGAATGAAAAAAACAATCTTCCTAAAACATTCTATTAACCACATCACTCCAACAGCCTTTTTTTTTTTTTTTAACAGTTCTTAGCCTAGCTTTTTAAAATGTCCTGTTATCTGGCGTTACTCAACATGTACAAGTAAGTCTCTCACTGATTCCCCGTAAGACGCATCTTCCGCTTGGACCAGTGTCACCCACCGTGCTCACTTCCACTTCTGCACCCCCCTTATGAAAAAGCCAAATGACGTGTTTACGGGCACCTTCCACTGGTCAGCCCATAAAGTTACCTACCGAACCCTTGTAACAACATCTAAGTACTAATATTGACATGCTCCCATTTTACAGAAAAGAAACGATAGCTCAGAGAGATTAAACTGTCTCAGAGAATCGAAGCAAGCATCCTGAGACTTAAACCAGAGTGGACTTTCAGAGCCCACGTGCTTTCCTTGACACCATCCGCTTCCTCTCGTCTGGATGCCCTCCACACTGTGCATGAGCTCAGTTCTGTCCAACTCTTTTTGTGACCCCATGGACTGTAGCCTGCCAGCCTCCTCTGTCCATGGAATTCTCCGGGCAAGAATACTGGAGTGGATGGCCATTTCCTCCTCCAGGTGATCTTCCCCACCCAGGGAGCGAACTCACATCTCCTGCACTGGCAGGTGGATTCTTTACTACTGAGCCACCTGGGAAGCCTGCCTTCCATACTGCCCTTTGGTTAAATCTATGCTAAACTTTTATGTCCCGTTACAGTCCCACTTCCTCTATGATTTCTTTCCAGGCAACTTCAGTCTTTTCAGATTTTGCCTCTCCTTGGGTTTTCTACAGTACTTAAAACCTGTAAAATTTTGAGCTTAAATATTATCTCCAAATGCTTACTTGTTGTTTGTTTGCATCTTTTGCTTTCCAACTTAGGTTTTAATTTCTCAAGGGCTTCCTTGGCTGCACACACAGAAGGGGTTTAATGAATATTTAAGGAACTATTCTGAATCTTTCTGGCTTCCTGGGATAAATAAGAAGAACAAACAACCACACCAGGCTGGAGCACAAAATGAATGGGAGGAAGACGGGGAGCAGTGGGTAGGGAAGGTAGACAGGGTTATATGTTAATAATAAAGGACCTTAAATGTCACCCAAGGAGTATAGACTTTATCTATAAGTGATGAGGAGTCCTCCAAAGTATTTAAGAATTTCCTAAGAGTTTTAATCCAGGGAGCTATATCTGACTACGTCCTGAATAATATCAACTGAATAGAATGAGAGACTGTGCTTTGTATAGCCATAGCATTTGTCCCCATTTGTTTCTGTCACAGTATGAAGTGTTTTATTTAAATACAATGGGAGAGGGCAAGGGTGGGATGATATGGGAGAACGGCATTGAAACATGTAAATTACCATACGTGAAATGAATCGCCAGCCCAGGTTTGATGCGTGATACAGGGTGCTCAGGGCTGGTGCACCGGGATGACCCAGAGGGATGGAATCGGGAGGGAGGTGGGAGGGGGGTTCTGGAAGGGGAACACATATATACCCATGGCAGATTCATGTCAATGTACGGCAAAACCAACACGATAATGTAAAGGAAAAAATAAATTAATTAATTTAAAAAATAAATTAATAAAATAAAATTTAAAAAAAGAATAATCTTTCAAAAAAAATACAAATAAATACAAAAGCACACATCCAGAATGAAAATATACACAGTGCTAACAGTCAAGGCAGACTCTGTAGAATATATTATCTTGCATCCCAAAGGACCAAAAAAAGACAAATTAATTACAGCCAACATTAAAAATTATTTATTCACATTAATAAAATACACTGCTGAAGTTGCAGGAATGATGTTTAGAAAGAAGGCTTATTTACCCATTGTGAGCCCTGGAAGGAATTTTCCAACTTCAAGATTAACTTTTGAAAAAGCTATATATCAAATAACTTCTCAGCAAATTTTCTTTACATGGCAAGGAAAAAGTTATCAAGAAACAATATGTCCTACAAGCAGATGACTTCCTTTGCCTTCTAATCTTTTAAGATCTACAGCCTCTCCATCATCCTCTTGCCCTTTAGTTCAGTAAATGGAAAAGTCATTCAACTGAGATTCTTTTTCTTGAATATTTACGTATGTATTTAGCTGCACCAGGTCTTAGTCAGCCATATGGACTCTTAGTTACGGCATGTGGGATCTAGTTTCCTGACCAGGGATGGAACCTCAGCCCCCCGCATTGGGAGCTTGGAGTCTTAGCCACTGGACCACCAGAGAAGTCCCAGCTGAGATTCTCATAAGTAGAAGTAAGGAGAAAATACTCATTAAGACGATGTAGTTAAGAAAAGGGGTCACAGTCAGAAGGAAAGGAATGAAGACCTCCTTCACTAAAACAAGTGCTTCCCTCTTGAGCTTATTTTAACTCCTAGGAAAGGTGAAGATTCACTTGTGATCACAAATAATAAAATTATTAGTAGCAGTCATTTGTATTTAACAAAATAGGGATAAAATGTCTCAAAAGGAAGGAACAAGTAGCAAAATGTGGGGCCAGGAGGCCATGTTTCCCTGAAGAAAGAAGAGCTTTAATTCATATCACCACTGACTACTCTAGAACACTCAGGATGTGAGCAGGTCCTGGAAACCAACAGCATCCGTGCTTTGCTTGTTTAAATGAGCAGAGCATCCTCTACAAGTCAGAGATGAGAGAAGACAGGACACATTCAACCTCCTTTGTGTGATAACCTCAATACAGCTTGAGGTGGCTCCCCGTTATCTCCAATCTTTGGAACACCTCTAAAGACACTTCATACCCCCTTTACAGGTGAAGAACCTGAAGCTTAAGGAGCTTGGGGGCAGGGAGGGGGAACCTGTCTTCAGCTTCTTGGAGAGCACGTGGCTGAGCCAGATCCCAAAACCAAATCTTACTGGCTTCAAAGCCCACATGCTAGAATTGGAAAGAATGAGTGCAAATTTTATGGAAAAAACAGAACTCCGGAATAAATAAAGAAAACAGACATAATGGAAGAAGAGGCCAGAGGCCCACCATCAAGTACAGGGAGACAATTAACTTACCAGCATATTTTGCAGTGTTAGATTCATCCATGGACCAAAAGCAATAATCAAATGCAAATACCTGGATGAAAAAACAGAACATTAAATTTAAAAACTTATTAACTTCCATGAGTAAATCAGACTGAAAAAAAAAATTCACTGATGAGGATGCCTGTTTCTGTCTGATACAAAAGAAAAAACAAAAACCAGAAGTCTGATGCTTTATTAACCCTGAAGTTTCTTTCGGACCAAATTGGCTATTTTCTTGTATTACAAGAAATACAAGGTTATTTTCTTGTATTAGAGTAAATTGTATATGAAAATTGCTACGTACTCCACACTCAAACAAGAAGAACTCTTAGCCAAAATATTTTAAATTATACATTTAGTGAGAAAAGACAATGGCTTCTCTCTGAAGTCTGCAGCTTCAGCAGATGCTGAAATGGTGGACCAGGTAGACCTTCCATGGGGGATCTTCCATGGCTTCTCAAGAAATACTAAAGTGACCAACTTTCATTGAAACCCAGTCCCACCTAACTTTCCATGACCCTATCATTTCTAGCCTAGCCAAAGATTTGTCAAAACTTTCCACATTCCCAGAAATCTTGGACTCCCAATCCTAGGCCAAGTATTGTTAATATATCAATTCACTCTTGCATGCTTTAGCTTTTTGTATAGTCACTGAATGCCTACTATGTACTAGGAATGGTTGATGTTGCTATATCAGTTCAGTTGCTCAGTCGTGTCCGATTCTTTGTGACCCTATGGACTGCAGCACTCCAGGCTTCCCTGCTCCATAAGGACACACATCGAATCACTGTTTTCCATGCATAGGATCACCACTCATGCTCCAGCCATCTTTACCACATGCACAGGGCAATGCTCCCCAAAGTGTGCACCAAGGAACACGAAATAAGGATTACACCATGTTGGAAATTGTACATATTTTACCCTGTTTAAGATTTTCTATGCAATTCTTAACACTGCAGGTGCTGAACAGTCTTCAGCAAATAAACCCATTTTTAAAAGATTCACTTTTATTGGAGCAGAGTTTCTTTACCATGTTGTGTTTCTACCGCACAGCAAAATGGATCAGCCACACATATACATCTGTCCCCTCCCTTCTGGACTGTCCTTCCCATACAGGTCACCACAGCACGTTAGGTAGAATTTCCTGTTCTATACAGCACATTCTCATCAGTCACTTATTTTTCAGATAGTATTGATAGTGTATATGTATTAAATATCAATCCCGATCTCCCAATACTTCTCATCTCCCCTTTCCCCCTTGGTATCCATCCATAAACCCATTTGGTTGTGTAACTTTATTTCTCCAGTTTCTTTTGATGAAGAGACCTTTTCTTGTTGTTCAGTTGCTAAGTCATGTCTGACTCTTTGCGACCCCATGGATGGTAGCCAGGGCTCCTCTATCCATGGGATTTCCCAGGCAAGAATACTGGAGTGGGTTGCCATTTCCTTCTCCAGGGGAGCTTTCTGACCTAAGGATGGAACCTGTGTCTCCTGCTTGGCAGGCAGATTCTTTACCGCTGAGCCACCTGGGAAGCCCAGTGACCCTCTCTTGAGTAACACCTATTAATGTGCCCTGAAGCTAGTGTTTCTCAGCATCACCCTCCTACTTCTCAAGCTAACTGACTCAGGTGACTCAGCAGCTATTTTCTTGGCTCCTTGTCCCTTTCCCGCTCCCCGGTGCAACTCCAATAGTAAAATGCAATCCTCCTGTGGACAGAGACTCTTGAACGTTTCATCATTTCCAAGGGATTGTAAACACTGGGCAGTTAGAAACAAATACTCTGACCAGCCCTAGAAACTGGCCCTAAGGCAACTTTCCAGCCTAAGTCTCCCAACAGCCATATGCTTCAGCTGAACTTGTCCGTACCTCCGAGTTACTAGGTGCAATTCCATCCCTGTCATTTGCTTCATATCCACCCTTCAAAATGCTTCACACTCCTTAAGGCCCAGGCCAACGTATTTTTCATCCAGGAAGCATTCTTTGGTTAGACCCCAGGGGGTTAGCTTTCTCTTCTCTGAACTCTCACAACACTGTTAAATCCTATTTTTGTGACTCCTGTCACAATTATTTTTTCACTTACCATGTATATGATCTGCGCGTAGGTTTTTACCTCCACTGCTAGACAGAGGTCCTTGAAAGCAGGAGCCATACCTAATTCTTACTTGTATCACGCAGTGTCCACAGTAGTTGCTTTATAATTATTTATTAAATGATTACTGGCATTGAGACCTTGGCAGAAAGCAGGTACCTTCCACATCATCACAAGACTAAGTTGCACTCTGAATAGTTTCAGCGCCACCTGTACTTCAGTGCTTTTAAATGGATTCCGGTCAACACACAACTTATATCATCAACCTCAAATCCAAATGCAATTTTGTTATGTATACAGACATTCACTCTGGTCTCATAACAACCAAGGTTAAAATGAACAGCTATGAAACAACAGTTTCAGCCAACAGAGTGTGAAATATTTACTGCATTCTAGGGCTCTTCCAAAGACTTGAGAGACCACACAGGCATAATCCAGTTAATCTTCCTGCCTCAAGGCAGGACAGAATTTCAACACTTCCCCTGAGAGATGAAGATCTGTCTTGTTTTTAAACATTTCCAGAAAAGGAGATTCCACAACCTCCCTTTGATGGCATCTTTATAACACTTAACTTTCAATTCCAGAGTATTTTCCTTTCCTTTTGACTTAAGTCAACTCTCCTGACTTTAAACGGCCAGCAGAGGCTGCTTTCCAATTTTTAGGTACTGTTTCCCTCTAGACTGCAACGAATTCCTCTTAGTAGGAGCTACATACAGTGAAATCATAATTTATCTCCTGTATGTTAGTTTTTCATACCTACCTGAAACTTACTGATAACAGTTTGCTATTCTGCATATAAGATTAGAAAGTTATAGATCTATATTCATAGTAATGTCACCTGAAATAAAATGAAATCCACTCCAAAACTGGGGGTCTACCCTTAATAATCATTCCAAATTCTGTGCCAACTTTCATTTCTAACAAACTAGCTTAATAGTCTAAAGTTGGTTTTGATCATAAAAAGGAAGATAAAATTTTCATTTTAGGCACTTGCCCCCACTCCCAAATTCAGACAAATGTTAAAAACATTTTCTCAAAGGGCTCTGATAGTGCTGGCAGACACACTTGTTCTTTGCCTGCCAAATACTGGCCTCTCCCTGGACTGAATTATGTTTCAAATTTCAAATCCTGTGATCACAAGCATTTTAGAATGGGCATGCCTCAAGCCAGTCACGGAGCACGGGTTATGATTTTACTCAACATTTATCATAAGAAAGTTAAGCCCAGAAATCTGAAGGATTTCCCTAAAAACTCAAAGCAACTGGAAAGGTTTTTTGCTGTCATTTTTTTCTTTAACAAAGGCTGCCAGTGATTCCCCGCCACTCCTTCTAGGAAATTCCATAGCGCTCTACATCTCCCGTGGCACTAGTTCACACGTGGTCCTGTTTCATGGCTTAGTTCTGCTTGTGTGGGTCTCAGCTCCACTTTTAAAGGCGGACCTGTTGGGGGCAGCGGCTTTCTCTTAGCCTAGTGTCTGGGCCATATCTCACATAGAGCAGTCACTGTATGTAATATTTTCTCAATAAATAAACATAATACCAGGAGAAGAAGTTGAAATGCAGACAAGAGCATGGAATGCACATGAAGAACTAACTGTTAGGAAAAAGTAGAAGTTCCAACTGCAAGACAGACTTTTCTATGTTTCATGACTTTCAGATACAGGCTTTTGGGGAACTTGTTACCTTTAATGGCCAAATACAGACTTGGTCACTAATGGGTCCTCTTCGGCACCATCATTCCAGGGTTCACGGGCATAAACTAGTATGACCACATCAAGTCTACTTATTTGTTGTGAGAATAATTATTTGGTATGACTTCTGAAAATAGTGTGTAAATGTTTAAAATAATTTATCTTCGGTAGCATGATCATTTCCCCTGCAATCCTGTTAGTTCTATAAATAAACTAGTATTCACAAACAATTATCTTTCTTTTCCTGGCTAAAAAAATAAATAAATAAATAATTATTTAACTTAATCACAAAGGTTTGTAACAAAAGAAGACATGGTTTTCTTAGGTCTTAAAGAAATTCTGATTTTCTCATACAGAAATCATTGACATTTCCAGTTGCCAATGGGAAGGGATAGTTAGGGAGTTTAGGATGGTCATGTACACACTGCTATATTTAAAGTGGGTAACCAACAAGGTCCTACTGTATAGCACAGGGAACTCTGCTCAATGTTATGTGGCAGCCTGGATGGGAGAGGGGTTTAGAGGAGAATGGACAGATATGCATGTATGGCTGAGTCCCGTCACTGTTCACAGCGTTGTTAACCAACTATACCCCAGAACAAAATAAAAAGTTCAAAAAAAATCACTGACATTTCAAAAAAGAAAACTAGACTATTTTCTGGAGAGTTTATTCTTTGGAAACTAACCACTTCAAATAAAAAGGAAATCGTTTCTGAAGCCAGCACATTATAGTAGAGGAATGTATTTATTCAAGATTTCTAACTAGTTTCATTAGAATTCCAGATGTTTATTTTACCTATTCATTATGAAGTCACTGGCATCTTGAGTATAGGAGATGGGGGACTTTTTAATGCATACAACTGACCCCCACAAAAAAAATCAAATCTGGAAACCAAGTATAATTTTCATATTTCACCAATGCCAACCAACATTGTGAACTTTTTTTGTAAAGCAACCCACATTTTCCAAGAGCCTTCAACTAGAAAAAGAACAGAAGGTACAGATGCTCCCCAGTTTTTAAAATCTGAAAACCAGTGTCTTCAATGAAATGTGACTCTAAAATTCAGACCAGCATTTAATTCCCTGAAGCTTGTTGGACACATTGGTCCCACTTTCAGCACACTCCTAAAAATGTTCACTTTGCATCTCTGTGACCCACTGAACATCCTGTAAAGTGATCACAAGCTGTTTTCAATAAGGCAGATGTGTTGGATGATTACACACTCTAAGGCAAAAGTCTCATTTCACTGGCAAGTCAGCAAAATTCAAGTTGCCATTTTAAAAAAAGACAAAAAGCATCTCTTATGTTCCTCGAAGAAAGAGAGGGAATCAGGGTTCTAAGAAATGTGACCTGTAATCATTTTTCTGATCCATAAATACCAAATGTAAAAGAAGGCACTTTCAACTGCACACCTCTTTCTACTTGCACGCTTTCAGTAACTGCACACTTTCTCCAATTATAAAACAGCTGATCCAAAAAGCATCAACCAATGGCTAACTGCCGCTGCTCTCAGTCTGAGGCACCACAGGGAACTCAGACACACATGAGACGCATGTTTCTGTCCTCCAGTCACTTTTGGTCCAGTTAAAAGACAAAAGAATTCTTGAAAATTAAAAAGCATGTTTTTTTTTCCCCCAAAATAATTTCTGTACTTTTCAACTCCTCTCCAGGAAGAAAGTGATTAACCCAATACTTCTCTCAAGATAATTTAATTTTAGGCAAAGAAACACCTCCAAACATACACATCAGAGTTTTTGCAAAATGCATCAAAGCATACTCCCTTTCTAATTTCTCCTTATTAAATTATTTTAGCATCATCTCAAATGTCACTCCGTTATGAAATCTTTCTTAAGGACACTACTTCTTCTTACTCTGAATTTCATGACTCTGGCCAGATTGTACCTGTTAACGTGTATAAGAGAGTCCCTTTGTTCTTCTACACTACAAATTCTGAGAGGTCAAGACCTTGGTTTGCCTAATGATTTTACTGCCCATACTTCCACCAACCAAAACTACTCTGAGAATTTACTTTTTAAAGCAACTTCACAGTGAATGACCATTCACTTAAAAACGATCTCGTAATTCTGTGTTGTCACACATGACGGCTACGGAAATAAAACAGCCCACACTGGTGAGTAGTAGATTACCCAACAGTACTTGGTTGACGGCTGTTCCCACTCGACTGTGAAAGTGACCACACCAATGTCACCCTACAGACACGATCTGTGTGTTTACTGGATTCCCACTCCTTTCCCAAAAGGCAGGAGCAAGTTCTCCTATTCACCTACAGATTACGTCAAGAGTCAGGCATCTCTCCAGCTCTGAGAGCTTCTACCGATGACCAAGAAATCCTCTGGGTGGATGAGCACAGTGGGAAATCCAGGGGAAAAAAGGAGAAGAGAAAATGTAGAAATCTAAGAAAGTCTCCCTTCTGACAACCCTTTGCCTCTCTTCACCCCCTGGCCATTTTCAAGACCTGCCCAAAGGTCACCTCCTGCAGTGTGTCCTCGACTTCCCTCCTCTGTGCTCTTTCAGTCAATAGCTGCACCTCCTGAATACAGTCTACCAAAGTAAGCACACATTTCATATTAAATGAGGGCTACGGGCGTTTACGCAAAGAATCTACGAATACAACGCATGGGGCACAGTAAAACTCAGCCTGTGGCAGCTACTGCTATCGCCCTGGACAGGCCCCTCTCCCAGTTGACAGCACGACACAGTGTCCATTTACAGAGCGTGTACTGCGTAGCAGGCATCATCCTAAGTGTGTTACTTTCTCGTCAAGCTTGGAGGTTTCCTGGGCCAGGGCCTGTGCTGATTGATTTCTTTAATCCTTACAGGCACAGACAGAGCAGATAGGTGCTCTGTATCTGCTGAGTCAAAGAGAGAAAAATGAAAAGGCACAGAAGGTTCATTCGGCCACGAGAAGAGAGCAGCTACAGTTCACCGAGTTCCTCGTCAAACGGATCGACACAAGCCTCACTGTGTACTTCCTAGCCCCCAAGTCCAGAATGAAAAGGGCTTCCCATGGCGGGGAAAACGTCCACTCTCTGTGGACTGGCTGGGCTTTGCACGAAGGAGTGTGTCTCTCTGCTCACACGATCCTGCCGTCCTCCTCTCCGGGTACAATTCACCCACTGTTCACATCTGCGGACTGAGCTGTTTGCTACTCACAGCTCCTTCTGGCTGCTGTCGACTCTGGAACTGCACCTGAGATCTCTCCACAAACCCCATTGCTCTCGCTTTATAAACGTCGGCGAGCCCGTGTCCTGTTGGCGGTTACTTTTCAACTCTGTTCATTTGAGAGAGTACAATGACTCTGAGCGACGCGGTGTGCCAAATGTGTTCACATGTCACCACGTTGTTAGGGAACTGAACCAGACCAAAGAGGATCAAAGCCCTACGTTCATGTCATGTCGAAATGACGATGCTTGGCATCATCTGTTTCCCACCGCTTACAACGCTGTACATGTTTAATCTTCCTCACCACACTGTGAGTTCCAGAGAGCGGGAACCACCAGTTAAATCGCCTCTTGAGCCCCACAAATTCTTCAGACTGTACTTGCCACAAACGTTCTCAATTATAGTCATCTAATAAATGACACTTGAATGAATAAAGTAAAAATGCCTCCTAGGAAAAAACGCAGAGGGGTAGGGCTATGCTGCCATTCAACTCAGACAGCTGCAACACTCATGGGCTCAGATACAAAGGCAGGAATGTAAGGGGTGAGAGTAGAGTGGCTGCATTTAACAGGGTAAGAGAAACTGGGCAAAAACCTCAGGATGGATGCTAAAAAGAAGTTCCATATTCAGCTATATGTTTGGTCTGAAACAGAAATATGATCCTGAAACAGAAATATTAAATTACATATGTAATTTAAATTGCATCTGTAGGCACATTCAAAAATCAAGAAATAAAACAATTTAAATAATGTTTTTATTTAACCTAATACACTTTTTAAAATATTTACTTTTTTCCTCATACCAGGTCTTTGATGTCTGCTGTGTATTTTTACACGCACAAAAATCTCAGTTTTGACTAGTCACATGAGCACATGTTCGAATGCTATGTGTGGCTACGTGGCTGCTGGATTGGACAGAACAGGTTTAGAACTCATCTCATTTCAGGCCGCCACTCAGTTTTCAGAAATGCACAAAGTGAATGATGAAAATGATGGTGGTCACAGACTGTGAAATGAATCTGCATGAAACTGTACTTCAGATGGCGTGAGCTGTATACAGTGACTTCTCCCTCCTTATTTCTGAGCCTTTTTCTGCAAAGCCAGGTTTTTTGGTACGGCAGTATGACCCTTGAAAGGATACTGCCTCCAAAAAGTAACAATTTTATTTCTCCCGTTCAAGATTTTGCCAACAAACCTATATAACGAGAAGAGGGATTAAACACCCTTAAGTTCAACAGTTCCTAACAGGGCTTGGAAATAAAAAACAGGAAGATCCCCTGGAGAAGGGCATGGCAACCCACTCCAGTATTCTTGCCTGGAGAAGCCCATGGACAGAGGAGTCTGGTGGGATATAGTCCATGGGGTCACACAGAGTCAGACACAACTGAGCTACTAAGACTTTCACTTCAAAGTCAGTTTAATTAACAAGATCAAATGGTTCAAATGACTCTTACACTAACTTACAGAGATCTTAAAATGACAATCATGTCTTTAAAAATGAGCAGACGGGGTACAGAAGAATGTGATTGTAAACAAAGTGATCCTGCAGATATCTATTTTTGCTTCAGACTCTTCCTTCTTACTCTTTCCTGGTTTTTTAACTCCATAAAAAACAGAAAAAGAAAAAAACCAGAAAAACAGAAAACCCTCCCCCCCAAAACCCAGAAAAACCACTTTACAAGCGCATGCAGTCAGTAGCAGCAATCAGAAGGCCTAGAACTGCAGCCCAAAGCTCTCTCACTGAGGGGTCTGTGCTGATTCACTCCTTAAGCCTCCATCTCCTTATTCTCAGACTCTGAATGGTCTGAGTTCAGAAATTTCTTCCAGCTCCAAAGTGCTCACTTGGCACATAGATGGTACTTAACAAATACTGAAGGGTGAAGAAGAAAACAGAGAAAGGAGGAAGAATTCATCTGTTTTTCTCTGCATATGTTTCAGCGTAGCTGCCTGGGAAGGTAAGAAGCTTGTGTTAGAGATGACAGAAGCATGAAAAGCGAAGTGTCCTAGAACATGCCTGACGTTCTGAGGGCCGTCAGGGAGACCTGGAACTGGGCTACTAAAGGCAAAGCTCCTGTGACTGGGAAATTTTCCTGGTTTCCATCAACAGAGTGTGCATAACACATAATTAGACAGCGATCTTCACACATACACAGTAAGGAAAAACACACCTATCTCAACTCTGAAAATTCTGAGACAAAGGCTCTTTATTTTAAACTAAGGAGGAGGCATAGCCGGTGTCTCTATGTTTGTCTAAAAGCTTCTTTTTCTTTTTAAGGGAAGTAGAACACGCTCCAATAAACATTGCATGATATGCTACTGGTGAAAGGATTAAATGCTATGTATGCACTAGGCCCAGGCCGAAAGAAACGTTGCTCTACTCTGGAGTACAAATTTACAAAATGTAACACCAAAAAGAAAATCCAAATATATAGCTCAAAACGATTTATAGCAGGATACATTTGTGGAAATTTCTCTATCGTACATGTGCATGCAATATAAAAAAATGTTCAATCTGACTCTCAAGTTCAACCAGAAGAATATTTTTTCCTTGTCCTAATACAACACTAGAAACAATAACTTTTAAGGACAAAAGAAACACAATTTGGCGAGAACTAGTCTAAGTGTCTCAGTGTTACCATGAGCAGCAGCACCACAGGGATACCTGGTTTCTCTTCTGAGTTCTCACTGGCTCTTCCCCATCCATTCCGGAAAACAGGATGGGTCCCTGCTCACCCCTATTCTCTCACGTCCTCTATCCCACTTACTCCTTTCTTCTTTGACAACATAATCAACACCTCTTCCTTTACCTTCTATCTCCTTCCCATCAGGATGTACCTGACCTTTCTACAGCAGACTACAAACCGTGTATTACCTGCTGGGCATCTCCATCAGATGCTTTGCCATCATTTCTACTTCAATTCACTCTAAAACTGAACTCTTTCACTTTGCCATGCACCAAACCAGGTCTTTCTTCTTCAGTTCCCGCTGAATCTTCAGTACTCGGCTTCAATCTCCAGATTCATCTCTGCCTCCTCTTGAGGCACTGTCTTCTCCCACATGCTATCAGCATCCAGGTCCTAGATAGTTTAGTTCTGCAATGTTTTGATCACTCTTCCCTTCTTCTTCTCTCATGCCACGCACCAACGCAGGCCCTCATTATCTCTCATTTTATTGAAAAAGAGGTAATGAATTTACCTCATTCCTGGCTCATTTTATTGAATACCATCCTGTTCCCACCCACTGACCAAACCCAATTTATTTTATGTTCTGCTTTCAGATTAACCTGAAAAGGAATTTGAATCAGGGCACTGCTTTGTTCAAGTGAGACATGGAATAAATCGAGATGCAACCCTAGTATCAAGGCCCTCCAGTGGGATTTGGTTTCAATCTCCTCCATTTTTTTATGACCATGTCACGCTGGTGGGAGCTTAGTTCCCTGACCAGGGATTGAAATCATGCCCTTGGCAGTGAAAGCTCAGAGTCCTAACCAGTGGACCATCAGAGAAGTTCCTCAACCTCCTTTTAAATATATCACCCAGGATTCCCTTCCATGGACCAGCAGTCCAACTCTATGTCATTCTCTGAATACAGGTGATATTTTCTCCATCTCTTGGCACATCTGTCTACAATTTGATGGTCAACTATATTTGAGATGTTAATAAAAAGGTATTGTGCATTTTCAACTAAGTATATCCCTAAATATCTAGTGTTTTTGAAGCTACTATAAATTATTGGGTTGCTGTTAATTTTTATTTTCTAATTGCTCATGCTATTTTAAAGAGGTACAATTTGTATTTTGACCTTTTTCTAGCCACCCTGCCACTTGTAAGTTCTAGAAGCTTACTCGGAGATTCTCTAATGTTTATCAAATATATGACCTTATTGTCTACAAATAAAGATGCTTTTGCTTCCTCCATTCTGATCTGAGTTTCTTTTGTCTTGCTTGCCTAATTACACTGGCTAAGAAGTCCAGTCAATTGTGAATAGAAGCGGCTAAATCCTCATCTATTTGCATCTTGAATGGAAAGTGTTCAGTCTTCTACTGTTAAATATGATGACTAGCTGTATATATTTAAGGCATGCCCATTACCATCTTGAGGAGGTTTCTGTCTACTACAACCTGCTGTAAATTTACAACATAAACAAGTGTTGAACTTGGTCAAATGCTTTTCACAAAGTTTTTTCTATTGTATTCTGTGAATATGAAGTACATCTATTTTTTCGTAATTAATACTTAATGTTTTAAAGCAGTTTTAGCTTTACAGAAAAACTGATCAGCTAGCGCAAAGAGTTGCCATATACCCCTCGGCAGTTTCTGTTATTACTAATAACTTGTATTAGTTATGCTATATTTATTATAATTGATAAACCAATATCAATACATTATTAACAACTAAATTCCATACATCAAATTTCACTCTTTGGAGCTATACAGTCCTATGAGTTTTGATAAATGCATAATGTCATATATCTACCTTTGCAGTATCATACAGAATAGTTTCACTGCTCTAAAAATCCTATACTTCACCTATTTATTCATCTCTCCTCTCCTCTCACTCCTCCTGGCACCCAGTGATTTTGCCCCTATTTCTCTGAAAGCATCCAAGTTTGCATTAAATTTTAATTTGGATTTAAAGTGGATCTGGCACATTCTAAGTGCTGAATTAAAGACAGCTATTATTAATAGAAACAATGAAAATAGCATAACATTCTAAGAGTACAGTTCCAAGGATAGACAAAAAGACTGTGATACTTCTTTCCTGTATAACAGTTGGGTAGGGACAGTGATAACTCAATCAAATATTCCAAGAGACAGCCCCTCCTTTCTCCTAATCAGCATCTCTAACTTAGAATATTTTTAAGTAAAATGTGCAAAATCCTCATATATAATAGAGACAGAACATACAGTAGGAAGGTGATTATTATTTACCATCATCATTAGGCATAATTTCAATAATTGTCCAAACACAGACTACAGGAAAAGGCAGATATTCCTCAGGAAAATACAAATTAATGTAATGACAAGAGAATCCAAATTGCTGGTGAGATTTGTATGATCCACTGGGCACTTTCCCTTTGGGGACAGGCCACAGAAGAGGATCAGGATTACAACCCAGCCAGGCCTTTGGGTCTCCTTGAGAATGGAATTAGGACAGAGTGTTTTCTCCAGTCACTCAGTCATTTCCAACTCTTGTGTGACCCCATGGACTGCAGCACGCCAGGCCTCCCTGTCCATTGCTAACTCTTGAAGTTTACTCAAACTCATGTCCATTGAGTCGGTGATGCCATCCAGCCATCCTCTGTCGTCCCCTTCTCCTCCTGCCCTCAATCTTTCCCAGCATCAGGGTCTTTTCTAATTAGTTAGTTCTTCACATCAGGTGGCCAAAGTATTAGAGTTTCGGCTTCAACATCATCCTTCCAATGAACACCCAGGACTGATCTTCTTTAGGATGGACTGGGTGGATCTCCTTGCAGTCCAAGGGACTCTCAAGAGTATTCTCCAACACCACAGTTCTGAAGCATCAATTCTTTGGCACTCAATTTTCTTTATAGTCCAACTCTCACATCCATACATGACTACTAGAAAAAAACCTTAGCTTTGACTAGACGGACCTTTGTTGGCAAAGTAATGTCTCTGCTTTTTAATATGCTGTCTAGGTTGGTCGTAACTTTTCTTCCAAGGAGGAAGCATCTTTTAATTTCATGGCTGCAGCCACCATCTGCAGTGATTTTGGAGCCCCCCCAAAATAAAGTCTGACACTGTTTCCATTGTTTCCCCACTTATTCTCTGGCTCAGTCTTTAGCAAAGTGGTTCTGTCCACCAGTGAAGGGAACACATAATTTAGCTAACCTTGAACCTTCTTTCTATAAAACTGGTGAAGTGTCCTTCTGGTACAACAGGTCTTTCTTTTTTTTCTTCATTCATTCAACAGTCATTGTGCAGATGCCATGTAAAGGTTCAGGTATAGGTTTTTACTATTAATATTTTAATATTTGGTCTTAGCTGTCAGTTCTGCAGAAGCCAGAACAGGACTTTCCATCCTATGAGCTTGACAGATAGTTTCCTCTTGATTTCATATTATACTGTGCACACATTCTGTACGCCAACCCCATCAGAATGCTAGGATCTGGTCTGATTCATGCAGCACTTGGCCCCTGTCCAGAATACTTGCTAAATGAAACCAACTTGTCTTCTTTGATGCTTTTACTAACTATGCATGTCAAAATCTCATTGTCTGAAATAAATAAAAGTTCATGCTTATATAGTCATTGTTAAAAATAGGTTTCCCATTTTCTTTCAATATTCACAGTTTCTGCAAGAAGAGACCTTATCTAGCTTAGCGTCTTTTTAAAAAATTTTAGTTTGCTATGTCATTTATTTGAATTTAAGATGATCTTCATACTTTCTAGATGTGCCTTATGGCATGCACACACACACACATGCACACATATGTGCACATGTGTGTGTGTGCATATATATATATATTTATATTTAATGTCATTCATTTTATCTTGGAAATTTCATGACACTTCACAGGAACTATTAATAGGATACCTAGCGAAACCACGAAACTATTATATTCTAGGTAGAAAGTAACCAGAACATTTCTGTATATAAAGCAATTAAGTGATTTTTTTAAAATGTGATTTTGTGCCTCTTTTCCATTTCACTGCTTCTCCTTCATTACGTAACCCTATGTGGAACTGCTCAGGATTTTAGTGCCTTTTTCTGTAGGGGAAGAATTAAATACATCACAAGGTTGGCTGTCTGTTCTGAAACCTTTAGCAACCAACAGCAAGGGAAGAAAGAACTACTTAGGGGGAGCTCACATCTTTCTGAGTAGCAGAGACATTTTTGGTTACACATTTCCATATCAATAGGGGCTTCCCAGGTGGTGCTAGTGGTAAAGCACCCACCTGTAAATGCAAGAGATGCAAGTTCAATCCCTGGGTCAGAACGATCCCCTGGGGTAGGAAATGGCAATCCACTTCAGCATTCTTGCCTGGGAAATCCCATGGCAGAGGAGCCTGGAGGGCTACAGTCCATGGGGTCACAAAAGACTCAGAAACAACTGAGCACACACACCACGTCAACGATTGCTCAGGAATAACCGTCTAATCCCTCAGATTTGGCCAGGATGCCAGGGCTTATATTTCTAAACATTATACACTGCCTCCTTCTTAAAAGATTTCATATTATCTGTTCAATGCACGCCTTCCTTACTGGAGCTGGAACTCTTAATGCCAAGGACAATTCCTATACTGCCTTCAATAAACATAAAGGATAACACTTAGCATTTTAGGGAGGTCTTAATACTCCAAAAGCTAAGTTAGATTTTCCTTCATAATCCCAGAGATAAGTAAGTCTAATCTATCCTGGAATTCTTCCCCTTACCCAATGTATCTTAGATTCTGACTATATAATATATGTGGGTGTAGCCTGACTTGATCCCATCCAAAAACCAAAGCTATAACCAGCATCAAAGCTATAATCAACCTGGTCAGAGGCTGGTTGCATTCATCCTTCCTTTTGGTACTAAGTGTCCCTTGGATAACCAATAAAATACTCACCGGTAATAAAAATCAGCCTTCATTCATTCAAGAGTTGATCATTCAGATGATATCCTGCTTCTCACTGTCTTCTTTTACTATCTACGCTTTATTTTTTAGGCTTCTCACTGGCACCCATGCCAGTGTAGGCTGGCCGGAGCATGGGGACTAGCTCTAATTAGTGGACTTTGCAATTGGCTAGAAACTCCAAAGGAGCACATAAAGTTGGCAGATGGCTGAAACTCTAAAAGTTTGGAGAATTTTTCTGATGATATCAATGATTCTTAGTAGGACACAGAAAAGATAGTTTGTTCAGTCAATAACCCAGTTACCAACCTACTATCACGTTACCATTTTTGCCTTCCCATTTTCTAGGTGGTGATATTATATAGCTCTGCATTACCCTATGAAGGCTTCCTTCATAGCTCAGTTGGTAAATAATCCACCTGTAATGCAGGAGACCTGGGTTCGATCCCTGGGTTGGGAAGATTTCCCTTGAAGAAGGGAAAGGATACCCACTCCAGTATTCTGGCCTGGAGAATTCCAGGGACTATAGTCTATGGGGTGGCAAAGAGTCGGACATGCCTGAGCAACTTTCACTCTCACTCTCCATTACCCTATCCGTGAATTATTATTATTATCATGTTATTTCCTCTCTCTGGGCCTCATTTCATCATCAAGAAAACATAAACAACAGCCAGATAAGCCTGTTCTGAAAACTCACGCATTAGTTCCAAGAATGAAATAATGTGTGAAAGTGCTTTATAAGATGTAGAGGACCATTCACATTTAATATCATTACCAATATTAACTGTTCATGGTTTAAGTTTTACATTAGAATGCCGAGGTGTCTACTCAAAAGCAGAGGTGTTTCACATAGATCACTGTGATGATGAAATTCGAAATTTTGGCACACTTGGCCAGCATGCATACCAAATTCAGTATCTGGCTGGGGCTTACCTTGGGAGGTTTCCTGAATGAAGGAAACAAAAAATTTCAGCAGCAGAAGTAGAGAGGGTTGTCCACACGGCAGCAATACATCAGAAGGAAGCAATGAAAGGAAAAAAAAAAAAACAAGGCAAACTCAGCATCTTGATTACATGATCTAATATATGCTCTACTTCACAAAGATCAGAAGCCAAATTTACTCCACTGCCTGAAGCAATAACCTCTTATATTTGCTCAAAAACACAGTGTGGGCATAATAAGTTTCTTCCTTGGCTTAATAGAATCTATCAAGTCATTCAGGGATATTTTTAATGATTATAAAATAGCCAACAAAAAGAGCACCAGAAAAAAAAAGAAACACACTGCAATCATATTGCTTGTGGTCAAACACTTCAAAATCAATTTTTCATATTTGAATTTTTCTTAAATTGGCATATATATGTATATATTTCCTTTGAAAAATAATCTAATCAATATGGAATTTCTCTCCCATTTAGAAAGCATTCTTTAGATGACAATTTTCACATATTTCAACCCTGAGTATAAATTTAAAAGCAAACTGCATCCTTATCATCAACCACACATGAATTTTTTTTAATTGTTTTTGCCATACAATGTCATGATATCACCATGGGTTTACATATGCTCCCCCTCCAGAACCCCCCTCCCTCCTCCCTCCCCCCGGGAAATCTCGCTACACCAGCCCCGAGCATCAATCCTGGGCTGGCAATTGTTTAGACATATGATAATTAACTTGTTTCAATGCCATTCTCCCATATCATCCCACCCTTACCCTCATCCACAGAGTCCACGAGTCTATTCTATACATCTGCGTTCCTTTTGCTGTCTCGCATGTTGGGTTCTCGTTACCATCTTTCTAAATTCCATATATATGTGTTAATATATTTTTTTATCACTCAATTTTGCATTAAAAAAAACCCTCTGCATCCAGTAAAATCTCTGAAAATGAAGTAGTTTTTAAAGTAACAAACCATTAGACTAACTTCCTTGGTAAATGTTTTGAAAGTTAAGGAGCTGAACTATGATTTATATGGTATGTAATCCTATCACAGGGGCTTGGCTTTCTAGATGTGGTTATTCTTAACCAGTCTCCAATACCATCGATTCAGAAACTCCAAAATGATTGTTACAAAGAAATGAGGTTTTTTTCCTGTGGCTTTAATTTTTCTTCATAGGGAACAGAACCATGAGAATTTAAAATTAAAAAAAAAAAAAAAAGGATTTTCCAGGGCAGAGGGCATGGGAACTAAAAGGTATAGGCACAAACAGCACAGTGTCCTTTCTTCAATACTGTGTTCAATGATGAAGCACAAGCTGGAATCAAGATTGCTGGCAGAAATATCAATAACCTCAGAGATGCAGATGACATTACCCTTATGGCAGAAAGGAAAGAAGAACTAAAGAGCCTCTTGACGAAAGTGAAAGATGAGCGTGAAAAAGTTGGTAAAACTCAACATTCATAAAATTAAGATCATGGCATCTGGTCCCACCACTTCATGGCAAATAGATGGGGAAACAGTGACAGACTTTATTTTGGAGGGTCCCAAAATCACTGCAGATGATGACTGAAGCCATGAAATTAAAAGATGCTCCCTCCTTGGAAGAAAAGTTATGAACAACCTAGATAGCATATTAAGAAGCAGAGACATTATTTTGCTAACAAAGGTCTGTCTAGTCAAAGCTATGGTTTTTCCAATAGTTGTATATGGATGTGAGAGTTGGACTATAAAGAAAGCTGAGCGCCAAAGAATTGATGCTTTAGAACTGTGGTGTTGGAGAAGACTCTTGAGAGTCCCCTGGACTGCAAGGAGATCCACCCAGTCCATCCTAAAGAAAATCAGTCCTGAATATTCATTGGAAGGACTGATGCTGAAGCTGAAACTCCAATACTTTGGCCACCAGATGCGAAGCACTGACTCACTGGAAAAGACCCTGATGCTGGGAAAGATTGAAGGCGGGAGGAGAAGGGGATGACAGAGGATGAGATGGTTGGATGGCATCACCAACTCGATGGATATGAGTTTGAGTAAACTCCGGGAGTTGGCAATGGACAGGGAGGCCTGGTGTGCTGCAGTCCACGGGGTCGCAAAGAATCAGACAAGTGAGCAACTGAACTGAACTGTGTTCAATATCCCTCCCAGAGCTATGAGACCCCCAGATAAAACCCAGAGTTCAGTATCAAGAAAAGAAACTCCATGGATTCCACAATTATGCAGATAACCCTAACCTTTAAATCTACGGAAAGAAAATCATGACATTTCTTATAATGATGAAGATAAAGAGTTATCTTTTTGAAATTCCATGAATTAGCTAAAAAGAAATGAATCCTTATGTCATGACCGCAGGCAGGGACAAGAGGAATGTAATTTTTGTCTTCAGGTTCCAGAGGGAAACTACCTAGAAAAACTGGCATCTCAAGCTGCTAAAATAAAGTCTCAACATTCTGTGCCTCTATCCTTTTAAACAAGACAAACATTTATGGGTGTTGTTATAAAAATGCATGCATGTTTTTAAATCTAAGGGAGCCGCGGGTCTTTGCTCTGTATCTAAAGCTTGAGGTTTCTTCCAAGAAAATTTCTTTAAGTGGAACAACTGCTCTAGAAGGCATCTGTTCTGAACAGATAGAACAATAATAATAAAAACCTCACTCGGTACTTTTGATAAAGCCTTCTCTTATATTGCCTGCTTTATTTTTTAAAAGTCTTTTAAATCACGGCTTTATTTAACGGGGTAAAGAAAAGCCACTTGACTTGGTCTACAATAAAGCAACCATATGAAACAGCATGGGACAAATTAGTAAAATATATGTTTCTCATTAAGGCTACAATGAACCAAGGAATCTAATGGGGGTGGAACATCCTAACAGAAATTCCCGGGATTCCCCCAGGGTTCTCCCGTACTTCATGACTGTATAATAATCATCACCAGCAGCAAAGAATAAGTGCTGGTTTTTAGCCAGTAGTATCCTGACCTCCTTTGCCATCCAATAACAGAGCAAGTCTTTCCTTATTGACGTTTCAACACAGTTTTCTTTATTCCTATTAGGAAACCAATCCTATTTCAGCATTTTAAGTATTTTGTAAGTATACCTCTTTGTCTTAGAAAGAAAGCGCATGATATGGGAATGCCAATATAATTCAGCTACCTTCCTTTATGTTTCTAAGGATGGTTTGTTAAGAATAAATGGAGGCAGCCATTCTGACTGGTGTAAAGTGGTACCTCATTGTGGTTTTGATTTGCATTTCTCTGATAATGAGTGATGTTGAGCATCTTTTCATGTGTTTGTTAGCCATCTGTATGTCTTCTTTGGAGAAATGTCTGTTTAGTTCTTTGGTCCACTTTTTGATTGGGTCGTTTATTTTTCTGGAATTGAGCTGCTGGAGTTGCTTGTATATTTTTGAGGTTAATTGTTTGTCTGTTGCTTCGTTTGCTATTATTTTCTCCCATTCTGAAGGCTGCCTTTTCACCTTGCTTTTAGTTTCCTTTGTTGTGCAGAAGTTTTTAATTTTAATTTGTTTATTTTTGCTTTTATTTCTAACATTCTGGGAGGTGGGTCATAGAGGATCCTGCTTTGGTTTATGTTGGAGAGTGTTTTGCCTGTTTTCCTCTAGGAGTTTTATAGTTTCTGGTCTTACATTTAGATCTTCGATCCATTTTGAGTTTATTTTTGTGTATGGTGTTAGAAAGTGTTCTAGTTTCATTCTTTTACAAGTGGTTGACCAGTTTTCCCAGCACCACTTGTGAAAGAGATTGTCTTTTCTCCATTGTATAGTCTTGCCTAATGGCTGCCATCCAAAAGTCTACAAGCAGTAAATGCTGGAGAGGATGTGGAGAAAAGGGAACCCTCTTACACTGTTGGTGGGAATGCAAACTAGTACAGCCACTATGGAAAACAGTGTGGAGATTCTTTAAAAAGCTGCAAATAGACCTGCCATATGACCCAGCAATCCCACTGCTGGGCATATACACCGAGGAAACCAGAATTGAAAGAGACACGTGTACCCCAATGTTCATCCCCACATTGTTTACAATAGCCAGGACATAGAAGCTACCTAGACGTCCATCAGCAGATGAATGGATAAGAAAGCTGTGGTACATATACACAATGAATATTACTCAGCCATTAAAAAGAATACATTTGAATCAGTTCTATTGAGGTGGACGAAACTGGAGCCTATTATACAGAGCGAAGTAAGCCAGAAGGAAAAACAACAATACAGTATACTAATGCATATATATGGAATTTAGAAAGATGGTAACGACAACCCTGTATGTGGGACAGCAAAAGAGATGCAGATGTATAGAACAGTCTTTTGGACTCTATGGGAAAGGGCAAGGGTGGGATGATACGGGAGAACAGCAGTGAAACATGTAAATTATCATATGTGAAATGAATCGCCAGCTCAGGTTTGATGCATGATACAGGGTGTTCAGGGCTGGTGCACCAGGGGGACCCAGAGGGATGGAATCGGGAGGGAGGTGAAAGGGGGGTTCTGGAAGGGGAACACATATATACCCATGGATGACTCATGTCAATGTATGGCAAAACCAACACAATAATGTAAAGAAAAGAAAAATGTTAAAAAGAAAGAAAGAAAGATACTATGAAAACAAACAAACAAAAAAGAATAAATGGAGGGACTTCCCGGGTGGCCCAGTAGCTAACATTCTGCACTCCCAATGCAGGTGGCCTGGGTTTGATCCCAGGTCAGGGAACTAGACCCCCACACGCCACAACCAAGACCTGGTGCAGCCAAAACAAATAAATAAATATCAAATATTAATAATAACAAACGGAGACCAGGATGCATGAGGAAAAGGCAGGTCACTAAGTGAAACTGCCACTACCCAAATTACTCATCACTTAGTTTAGATCAAGGATCCTGGCCGCAGATGGAAAAGTAGGTCATTTGGTTTATCACAACTGCACTTCATTAACAGATAAACATTTCTTGAGATTTGAATTAGCTGATAAGAAACCAAGCATCTTAATCCAGAACCATAGTTTACTGCCCCAATTTTCAGAGGCTCTGTATCATTTTCTGGTAATTGTGAAGAAAAAGTTTTCCAACATGAGTAATACTGATACTATAACCAAATGCAACATGTTATCCTTTGGAGGGAAAAATCAAAAAACTAATGTGATATTGCAATGTAAAGATAAAAGTTTTCTCTCATGTATCTATGAAAAAAGATGAATATAAACATCTATCATGAACATAATCAATATTAAAAGTATATATTTTTAAGTTACAGCCTTTGTTGGTTATATCAATAAAGTCTTAACAAAGAGTTCCGTCTAACTCTCAGTTAGGTCCAGGCTGTTGCTGATACCTACATGGTTCCTTTAGAGAAAGACAAAATATTCCTGGCTAAGCAAACATCCAATGAAGTACAAAAAAAAAAAAAAAAAAAATACCCCATCAAAAAGAACTCACTGACCTACAGACACAAACTTAGAGAGAAAATAAGAACGCGTGGTTCTAGACTGATCGATGCTTACTCTACTTTGTAAAACACTGAAGGTTCTTTCCTCTCCCAGGACAAAAAAAGTTGATGGGTCTTTTCAAGGTCACCCACACTTCATGCACTACCCTCACAACTCTTATAACTTCCATGCCTTTCACCTACTTGGTCTCTCCCTTCTGCCTGATCAAATCGCCCCTCTCCAAAACCCAGCTCAAGGCTCCACTCTCAATCCCTCACCAACTGTTTGAGACCCCACTGACCTTCACGAGCTCTGATAGCTGAGGAATTCCTATGGTCAACAAAGTAGCCTGACATCACTGCCACACACAAAGTCCTGTAGCCTCAGTGATCCTGTCTAAATTTGAGTCTTGTGTATCCTTAAGACTTAAACCCTGGAAAGCAGAGGCCATGCCATGTACTAGTTGCATGGTATCTCAGTCCCCCATCCCACACAGTTATGTAGTACCGAAATCACTGGAAGAACCCAGAAGTAAGTTTGTACACTTGTGGCTTAAACATAATCTAGATGTGAAGCCTTTCTTTCTTCACCACCACAGCCTCACCAATTCCAATGTCTGGGGGCTAGATGTTTTGCCTTTATAGCAGTGAAGGTGTCCAGGACTGTCAGAAAATGAAGACCATTTCCTATGTCTTATTTAAATATAATTATTTCTCTAGATCAGCATTTCACACAGAGAAGTTCAATGGGATGTTAGCTAGGGTCAAGTCCTCAAGAGCTTCAGAAGTCAACTAGACTCAGAAATGCAGGTTCTGTGTGATGACACAAGACACACACACGCACACACATACACACACACACATGGATATGGGACTGTAAAGATAAGCTGGACCTGTATCTGGCCAGGTCTTGAAATGAGGAGTAGGTACTGAGTTTAGTAGGCTGTATAAGAGTTGAACAAGAGAGTGAAATAAATAAGGCAGTATAAATACCATATTAGCATATTACAATGACAACGATTCCAAGTAGCTGTCATTCTCTCTTCACACCTTATACTAAAAGACGATGCTCTGGACAAGGAGTCCTCTGTCCAGTATTTACTGCCCATCAACTAGAGAGCAAGCTACTTACAAATCAGATGGCCCCGAACTCCAATATCCATAAGCCCTAACCCCAGTCAGTGCTTCAAGAGTCATGAATGATGAGTGCCTTCTTCTGAAACAGAAAATTCTCTTCCATGTGCTAAAAAATGTTTTGATTAATTGTTGGAAATTGCCAACCTACATCAGAAACATACAGAATTAAATGATATTTAACTCTTAGAGACTACTCTAAGGACGTATACTTTATAAAGCCCTTGGTTTTCACCTTCTACGTGGAGAGCTAAACATCAGTGTCCAAGTAACCCTGTTAAACTGGCAAGCATTTACTGAGTACCGATCACTACACTGAACATCATAGGTGCTTTGAGGGATAAGAGAGGAATGAGGCATAGTCTCCGACCTCAAAACCTTGTGAGAAAGACAGATACATTCATGAAGAACTAATATCCGGTAGACTGGGATGCGTGGGATGGAGCACAGGCAGAAACAAAGAACTACATTCCAGTCCACAAACATTTTTACACATACTGTGCCCTTTGTTGAGAAACAAAATAAATTAGACCTGTTGCCTTTCAGACAATAAATGCAACTTATACAAACAATTATGATACAATGTGACAGGCCCAGCAGCCCCTGAGGGAAAGATCGCCTGGGAAAGAAAGGAAGTTTCTCAGAGAAGGAAACTCCTGTGTCATATCTAGGAGGTGAAGAAAGTCACCCAGCTGACAGGGTAAAGAAATGACCCTTCAACAGGGAGAATTGTGAGTGCAAAAAAGTACTGGAGCACACAGCCTGCTTGAGGACCACAGAATCGTACAAGCTCAGGAGTTTGTCCACAGAAAGAGACAGCAGGATACAGGGTTGGGACTGTGTTTGATAGGTGGCTATACAGGTTCATCTTCCACCATGATTTATTAAGTGTAGTTTGAAGATAAGTTCATATACTTGTATACAAACAAATGAACATATTCACATAGACAAACTATATAGTAAGCACTTCTATGAGTTATAAAAAGCAGATCCACTGAAGCTGGTCAGTCGTGTCTGACTCTTTGCGATCCCATGGACTGTAGCCTACCAGGCCCCTCCATCCATGGAATTTTCTAGGCAAGAGTACTGGAGTGGGTTGCCATGCCCTCCTCTAGGGGATCTTCCCGACCCAGGGATCGAACCCGTGGATCATCTCCCGCATTGCAGGCAGACGCTTTACCATCTGAGCTACTAGGGAAGCCCAAAAAGCAGATGGGGTTACATATACACTTTGAAGACCCCTTGATACCCACCGCAAGAAGAATGCAAATGGCAAAAACATTAATGAACTGGTTAATTCAAATAGAGTGCTACAATAAAATGCAAAACTTGAGGGGAATACACGAGCATATCCACAGGAACTATTAATTCAACCTAATGATGTTCATTCAATATATGCGTATGTGTGTGTGTGTGTTTCCAAAATTAAAATGGATATACAAAGCAAATGGAAAGGTTAGCAAGTTACAGGGCATTATTTGATGGAATTACTATCCACTGATAATAGCCTTCCTGCCTTTTTTCTCCTGATTATTTGTCAAGGAGAATGCCTGAATTATTCCCCCTGACTAACGAAACATAGCCAGCTACCGCTGTCGGTGACAGGCCTCTGAGAAGCCCCTGGCCGTCTCTTTGGAGAGTTCTCTGAGGCCACTGCACGGAGCTCCAGCTTCCCATCACCATGGATGCAACTCCCAGCGGGGGAAGCCTGGCAGGAACTCACACTAGATTAACCAAAACAAAGTTGAGCAGAGAAAACATGGCTCTTGTGCAATATTCTTGCTGTGTCTTCAAAAGGACCATGCAGCGAAGCTTAAAAAAAAAAAGCAGCAGTAAGCACCAATTCTTGATTTAAAATCAAGAATCAGGCCCCTCTGTGAGGCCCTTCTCAGGCTAGTTCTCAGCTGCTACTACTAGACAGGACCTCAATTAACATGCTGTTTGGAAGGAGCATACATCTTATCAGTTTTACTTGCCCTTCCAGGATTAATTTTCCACTTATGTGAGAATTTGAACCTAGACAGCATATACTTCCTGGGGGAGGGCATGGCAACCCACTCCAGGATTCTTGCCTGGAGAATCCCCACGGACAGAAGAGCCTGGCGGGCTACGGCCACGGGGTCACAAAGAGTTGGACACGACTGAGTGACTAAGCACAGCACAGCATATACTTATGATATCAAGCTTATAACTGCATGGACAATATTTACATTTCCTGTATGAGGGGATCAGAACCAAACATCATACTCCATGCAACAGCTTCATGAAAGCAGAGATGTTAGCTGAGTAGTAGAGACAGGTAACAGCCTTTTCTGAGAGCCAGTCGAGCATGGTGGCTAAGAGCAAGGATGCAGAAACCAGATGCTGGGGTTCTGTTCTTGCCATCACCACTTTCCAGTGATGGAATTCTCCCACTTCTAGCCATTTATTTTACCTATGTAGCCACTTATTTTATATAATCTCCTTCCTTCCATCTGCCATGGAAACAGCTGCACTGCTGACGCCAGACGCTTGTGGACTTGGAAAGCCTGAAAGACCTTGAGGGCTGTGGGACCAAGACACCCCTGACTCAGCAGCCCACATGTGCTGAAAGATGTCTGTGCGGAACCATTAAGTTTCAAGGTCACGCTGAGTTGAATCATGAAGGCAGGAAATTTACAATTCAACGTCCACTGTGGACAGCCCACTAGGAACAGTTTGATTCCAGAGCCCAGGTATATCTAAAAACATTCAAGGCTGGATGCATGGGTCGATATTAAATTAAATCCAACCTCAGCACTAAAAAGAAACGAGCTATCAAGCCAGGAAGGGACATGGAGGAACCTTGAATGCATATTACTAAGTGAAAGAAGCCAATCTGAAAAGGCTACACACTGTGTAACTTCAACTGCATGACATTCTGGAAAAGGCAAAACTACGGACACGGTAAAAAGATGGGTGGTTGCCTGGGTTTGGGAGGGTAGGAGGAGATGAACAGGCAGAGTACAGAGGATTTTTAGGGCGATGAAAATATTCTGTGTGATCTAATGATGGATATATCTCATGATACATTTGCCCAAACCCATAGAACGTACAACACCAAGAGTGAACCCTTCCTGATGGGAACTACAGACTTTGGGTGACTGTGATGTGTCAGCCTAGGTTCATCAGCTGTAACAAAGGTGCCCTTGTAGAGCACAGTGTTGATGATGGAAAAAGCCATGTATGAGTGGAGGCAGGGGGGTACATAGGAAATCTCTACCTTCCCCTGGATTTTGCTGTAAGCCTCAAATGGCCCTAATAAAAGGTTTTACTCAAGAAGATTTTTTAAGCTAAGCCAAAAATAAACAAATAAACTCCCTCAAACACATAACAAAAACAAAATAACAACAACAAAAAACAACACCAGCTAACCAGCACTGCGTGTGTAAACCTCCTTACAATGCCTGTCCATCCCAAGGCAGACCTGACCACAGGCAAGTCCAACGCCGGTTCATGGAGGTTCAGGATCCCTAATACTCCAGGCACCTCAAGGGTAGCTGCTACTCTCCTGGGCCGTAGTTATTACCCCCACATAGGACTGAACAGTATTTTCTTCACACGTTTTATTTACATCATTAAAAACCAATAAACCGTGCACCCATGGGGCAAGCTTGTAACATGAACCCAATGAACACTATTATGGAATTCGTGAGAATTAAATGCTCCCTCCAGAGTGTATAAGAAACCGATTATTTACAGAAGATATTTAGAGATTCAAAACAAGAATATCCAAGCAAATCAAGTGAAGAACATGTCTTTTGTCTAAATCAGAGTCTCAGATATGAACAAGAAGCATGAAGGTTTGTAGATCCTCCTAAGAGAACTTAGAATTATCAGTGAAAGGGCAACAGTGATGCTCCATTTGCAACTTGGTTCTTTCCTCCAAAAGGCATCAAGAAAAAAGGAGACACTCTGTGAGACGAAACTAATCATCTCAACTGGAACAAGCCATTGATAAAGCCACCATTACTAATCCAGTTCTTGAATGGGCCAGATCAACCCTGAACTTGTTGTTCAATCACTAAGTCATGTCTGATTCTTTGCGACCCCATGAATTGCAGCACACCAGGCCTCCCTGTCCATCACCAACTCCCTGAGTCCACCCAAACCCATGTCCATTGAGTCAGTGATGCCATCCAGCCATCTCATCCTCTGTCCTCCCCTTCTCCTCCTGCCTCCAATCCTTCCCAGCATCAGGGTCTTTTCCAATGAGTCAACTCTTCACATCAGGTGGTCAAAGTACGGGAGCTTCAGCTTCAACATCAGTCCTTCCAATGAACACCCAGGACTGATCTCCTGTAGGATGGACTGGTTGGATCTCCTTGCAGTCCAAGGGACTCTCAAGAGTCTTCTCCGGCACCACGGCTCAGAAGCACCCATTCTTCCGTGCTCAGCGCCACAGCTGGACGTGGCAGCCATCACCTCATGGAGCTGCCACTGGGTTCAGTGATGCTGGCCCCAGAGACTGACCCCAGAACACTTTTCTCCTGGATTCTACTCCAAGGGAAGGATAGAGAATGAGGAGGGTCCTGATGTTACTGAGTGCGTTCTGGCCACTGCACGTGGTTCTTGACACCTTATCTTAGTCACTCAATCCTCACCACAAGGAGATGGACTGTATTACCCCCATTTCTCAGATGAACAAACAGCCTACACAGCTAAGCAAATGGCGTGGCTAGGATAAAGACCAGGCAAAAACTTGGATTAGCATCTTTTGGTGAATCCCTTTAACCCTACATCTAACCTTGTGACTAAAATGATATTTTGAAAATAAATTTCCTACCATTCTCCTTGTTTAACACCTGCAATAAGTTCCAATTGCACTTGGAATAATGTCAATGAGTTCTTTAATGTCATCGATAGGATCTGGCCTCTGTTCACCTTTCCATGTTTCGTCTCCTCCTTTCTATCCACCGTGAACTCATAAAAGTCTTCTCTGACTCAGAGCCATCACCCATGCCACTCTCTCTGCCGGAACATCCTCTCCCTTGATTCTTTTTTCACACTAGATGTGATCGTCACTTCCCCAGAGAGCCCTTCCCTGACCATCCCATCTGGAATTCCCCATCCGTTTTCTTCATGGCATCCATTGTATTTTGTCAGTGTCATGATTTACTGTCTGTCTCGTCCACTTGAAGCTGAGCTGCCCTAGGACTATGCCCAGGTCTGCTCTGCTCACGACCACTGAGCCCACGCCTGGCATGCGGTAAGCATCTGGACTGGCCACAGACCCCTGCCTCTTCCCACTCTGGGTGGCCCCCCAGGCAGAGGCTGGGTCATGATCGTCCTGGCTCTGTCCTCTCCAGTCTCCACAGTGCCTGCTGCACAGGACGGAACATGCGTTTACCAAAGACACACATGGGCATTAAAAAATAACCTCAGAACCACGTTCAGAAAGTAGGCAGGCCATTTATGACGGTCATACTTGAAAGGCAGCTTATTTTTATGCAAATAACTGGGTAGGTTTATTTTACTACTGCAGAAAAGTGACTGTTTTGGTTAACCACTAATTTGAAAGCCCTCTTAATAAGGATATGTTTACTGGCTTATTTACTGGCTCACTCAATAACTCTTAAAGCAGCAGGTATTGGGCAGGAGGCAACTGGCTGGACTGCAAGTTCTCTGGGGCCACCTTCCTAAAAGTGAGAGGCACCCCCCCCAGAGAATTGGCATCCCAGGATGCCTGCTCAGAAACTCCCCCTGCCTGGAGACCCCTCCCTCCCCACAACACTGCTCCCCTTCTTGGGGAAGCCTTCTTTAACTTTCATGTTAGCTCTCTGCACCAAATCATCTCCACTGCCTCACAGTACTTGGTTCTGTCTTCCTCAGCACCTTTCACCACCTTAAACCATCTTGTTTATTTACCTACTTACATACCTACAGACCTTCTCCCCTGGACCTAATGGTTATAAGATTTACAGAAATAGGGGCTTCCCTCTAGCTTGTCCCCAGTGCCTAGAATACTGTCAGGCACCATAAATACAAGTGAATGAACGAATATATGAAGACGGTCACTATTAATATTAATGGTACCATTTGAGACAATGCCAATGTTTCCCTGAATAACTCCATTCTTTCAGATTTGTCTGAAGACCAATCAAATATATATGCAGTGTTGCATTTTCACAAAAGCTTTACTGGGGGATATTTTATACATGCATGAATGGAAAGGGAACAGTGTAATATAGCATCACGGAACATCACACCACATCCACCATATAACAACAGAGATTAACAAAGCCATCCTTAAGGCGTATGCATACACAGCCAGTCTTGTGTAGATAAGGAATAGCTAGCTGATGCTCCTGAGATAAGGCTATTAGAGAATTTTTAAAGTTTTATTAATGTCTGAGTCAAGGTGAATGCACATATAGTCTGGAGAAACAAGTAGATTACAAATTTCCTAAGGTTTTACAGGCATCTGAGAACAGTAGGCACTCTGTTCCCAGGGACCTCAGTCCTCCCTCAGAAATAGATGTTTACAGCCCCAAGGGGTCAGCCACGCCTCCACCCCTAACTCGTCCATTCTGAGGCTGTGGTACTCACTCCCATCTGTTATCTGGCTTTCCAGCATGCAGCAGATACGACAGCCACTACACAGGGCGAAAGGGAGGCGGCAGCGGGATGGGTCTCCTGACAGCCCATCACTGTGACAAGAGATGGGAAGCTGAGAGCAAGCCAAGCTCGCTTCACCACCTGGACAGTAACAGCTGCTCGTGATCACATCCAGTGACCTCCGGCCTCTGCTTAGGACAGAACAGAGAATGGGGCAAAGTGGTTAAGGTCTGGTGTTTGAAGGAAGAGGAGCCAGTTAGCTGGAAATTTTACTCACATTAAAATACTTATGGGTAAGAAAATCTGAGCAGTAGGAAGAGCTGAAAAAAAAATTTTTTTTTTTTAAATCAGAATAAGAAGTATTTTAAATAAGGATTATATCCAATTTTCTGTTATTCAGGATTGAGATTCTCTGCTTTGGGGTTTAGTATTTTGGTGGGAAAGGTGTAATTAGATGCAGTTTTCACTTCAGTCTCCATCTCTTTTATACATTCAAAGTTAAGGGGATATAGAAAAGTAACCGACAGAAGAAAACATACTCTGGACAAAGCCCCAAATAAAATCTATCTAATATACCCCAATCAGCAGAGTATGCACCTGTCAGAAAACAAAGTCTTTTAACAAAGGCTGAATCAGTGTCCCTGACTTCTTCACCTTTACTTCTGTCCCCTTACCAAAAGGGAAGGGAGAGAGGAAGGGAAGGAGTGGAAAGAGGGTAGAATTTCTGATTTACCACCATTAGGAAGATCAATCACTTCATAGTGTTTTTATGTACGAAACCTTTCTCTGCCTGGAGACGTTTACAAAAAGATAATTTTGGTTTGGGCCCTTTCTCTTCCTCTCCTACTTTCATAGAATGTAATTCCAAGGGCACTGAATATCCTTTAAAAGCTGAGACTGTATTCTTTTTGTCAACTTACAAAATTCCTTCTTTGCCCTACTGTCATTCACACACACACACACACACACAAAATCGTTTGGCCTATACATTCTAAATCAAATGCAAACTGAAAATTAGTTTGCCCTTACCAGTTCACATTCTCCATCAAAATAAATGGATTTATCTTAAGGTACTAGAAGACTCCACTGCACGCCTGAGATCCAGGTAAAAGGAGCCAATGTAAACAAATGGAAAATATATTAACGATGCCTTTCCCAAAAAGTATTCAGGGGAGGGTTACTGCTGCAAGATACACTAAGACAGGGGTGGAACAGGACATCTGCCAATTTCTGATGAGAAACAAGGTGGGGACAGAGCGGAAGGAAGGAGAAGGCCCTTAGAAAGCCAAGTGCAGGAAGAAGAAAGTCTCAGTACCTTCTTGTGCTCAGAAGACTAGCCTCCTTCTAGCTAGAGAATCTGGCTTCCTAGGTGTTCCCCACCCTCAAAACAGATCAGTCCTTAAAAGGAGTGTGGTGAACACGGGGAAGGACTCAGGCACAGGGAAGAAAGCCTCGGGAAGATCCTGTAGCAACAGGGCTGTGATTCCAGACGGAGTAGAATTAGGTCAAGAGCTAACAGCCCCTGGAGAAGGCAAAGCAAGTCCATTCTCTAGAAAGTCTCCAGAAATGAGGGCCTTCACCATTCCCACAAATGAAAGCAAACCACTTGGGAATTTGGCTAGAAAGGGGTCAATCTTTGAAGCTTTCAATGGCTTGCTGACTTGCTGAATTTGGGGTCCATACTGCTTTCCAGGGGGCTTCCCCGGTGATGCTAGTGGTAAAGAGCTTGCCTGTCAATGCAGGAGATTTCAGAGACGCAGGTGTGATCCCTGGGTGGGAAGATCCACTGGAGGAGGGCACAGCTTCCCACTCCAGTATTCTTGCCGGGAGAATCCCCATGGACAGAGGACCCTGGCGGGCTACAGTCGACAGGACTGCTCAGAGTTGGACATGACTGAAGCGACTTAGCACAGCACAGCACAATGCTTCCCAAACCCCAGTAGAGAAAGAAACCTGCAGAATGGAAAAATACACAGTGGTGATCCACGCACTGTGATCCTCCGCAGCAGCACAAGAACATGAACGACAGTCACTACACATCAATCCGAATGAATCTCAAAAACAAATGCTGAGAGAAAGAAAAAAGTCCCCCAAAATACTCAGCATGATTCTATTTCTATGAAGTTCTCCAACAAGGTCAAAACTAAACAACATATTATCCAGGGGATACAGAGCTTACAGTAAAACTGGTTTTTTTTTTTTTTTTTAAATGAAAGAAAAGAGCTAAGGAATAATGAATACAAAAATCAGGAATGTGGCTATTTTGAAAGCAATACTGCTTTCTGTCTACTGGCCTTTTCTGAAGCACAGGTAATCTGTTTTTTCAGATGAATAGAGCATATGGGTGTTCATTTCTATTATTATTAGTCATTTTGTGTGTTTTAAATGCTTGCTGGATCACACTGTAAAGAATCTGCCTAAAATGCAGCAGATCTGGGTTTGATCCCTGGGTTGAGAAGATCCCCTGGAGGAAGAAATGGCTACCCCCTCCAGTATTCTTGCTGGAGAATTCCAAGAACAGAGGACCCTGGTAGGCTACAGTCCATGGGGCTGCAAACGGTCGACACAACTGAGCAACTACTACGTGGATATGATATATTTCAAAGCTTAAACTAATTGACTTTCCTTAAGTTTTTTTCTTAAAAAAAAAAAAAAAGATTTTGTTTTGTTTTGTTTTTAAATAAAGTGGATGAGTCAGGAGACTCATCAACCAAGGTGAGGTCAAAAACATCCCAGGAATTCAATTGGTCTTTGCAATTAAAACAGGAAATTCCATGACATCTTTCCTGTACTAGAGACTTGGAGGCTGCCAGATGCAAGTCCCTGTGGCTTTTTTTTCAGTAGTTGGCAGTCTAGATTTTTTTCATACATGGTGATTAGGAGCAACCCTCCTCACATAATTACTGCATTAATAGGCAACTTTTAAGGTGAACCACACAGACAAACGACAAGGGACAGCAAAAAGGCAGCGGACCAAAACCTTCCACCAGCTGCACTTTAAGGTTCACATAGAAGCTCTTTAACTCTTTCCCAACTTCCCCTGATTCTCTGGTCAATTTTCACCAGCATCTCAGCTGGGACTATGCCAGCAGTCTTGGCATCTGATCTCAGATGGGCAGGGAGGGCAAAACTCTCAAGAATGTCTCCCTAAGGATGTGAGGGCGATCTGGTTGCGACATCTGTCACCCCATTGATCGCCAGGGTTGATTCGGCTGATCTGGCTGGCTAGGCGGGTGTCCCCTTCCTCCCTCACCACTCCATGTGCGTCCCTCCCGAAGCTGCGCGCTCGGTCGAAGAGGACGACCATCCCCGATAGAGGAGGACCGGTCTTCGGTCAAGGGTATACGAGTAGCTGCGGTCCCCTGCTAGAACCTCCAAACAAGCTCTCAAGAATGTCTCCCTGAGATTCATCTAGCAGAGCAGCCCCAGGAAGATAGTACCCGATATGCACATACACACAGTAGGCACGTTACACACAGTAACGTGTGTAAACAAAGAGTAAGCACGTTAGATCAGCCACATCTCGGTCCTACAGTATCTTCAGCAGCTTTTTCAATAGCTGATACATAGAGGTGCTCAAAAATCTTTCACGTTAAAATAAGATTCTAGGATTTTTAAATTAATCCCGTTTAAAACTTTTTAAAAAACTCAGGATTACTGAATAAGCGTTTGTTAAAACTAAAAGATGCTATCATGAGCAGAGATTATATTTCTAGTTACATAATATCTGAGATACAGTTTACTAACATTTTAGAAAAGTCACAGCCATAGGCTCCAGCAGGACCTGTATTTGGTCTGGAATATTTTCCTGCCATTAATTATGACACTTGTTAGAGCTGCTTACTATAGGTATTTTGGGGATTTTATGCATGACTTCCAGTCTTGGGCTTGAAGTAAATTATGCTATGGGTCCACAGGATGCACTCCATGCTGTTAATTTACAGTGTATTAGTGTGCCTCGTTCTCCTTTTGTCTGATCTAAAAGCTTAATTTTCTCCTTGTGTTAATCAATAAAAGTACTTTTATAAAACTTTTTTTTTAGTCCCTCAAGTAATAAGACTTGGCAGGTAAAATGAAAAGTCTATAAGCAATGAACACATTTCTACTGAGGACAGCCTCTCTTAAATAAAGCTTGCATTTCAGAGGACTAAATATTCTTTCTTAGCCCAAAGAAAAAATTTGTCTCCCTTAAAGACAACAGAACAAGGACAAAGAGTTATAGGAAGGGCAGCACTGGGATCTGAAAAGACATGGATTAGAAAGGGCAAGACAGAGAAAAAGACCCTTCAAAGAAGACTATTAAACAGCAAAGTCTCCTTGTGTAGATGGAAATATACATAGCATAATTATTATCATATTTTGTGTACAATTTTTTCTCATATTATTGATTGTACGTGGATATCATATGAACATTTAGCAACATTTAGTTGGTTCAGAAGTGATAGCAACAGGAGACTTCCCTGGTAGTCCAGTGGTCAAGACTGTAAGCTTCCAAGGCAAAGGGTGTGGGTTCGATCCCTGGTCAGGGAACTAAGATTCCACATGCCATGTGGCATGACCAAAAAAATAAATAAATAAAAACAGAAGTGACAGCAACAAATGCCTAAAACCTGGGTTAACTGACCTCCCCTACACCTTATGATGTGTACTATCTAAGAAGAAAAGGGACAGATAGTCTTATAGTCTTAAGAAAATGTATTATCTCTATACAGGATCTCCATATAAGATTGAATTAAACCCACCCCCCCCCCAACCAGCCCTTTCAGAAGAAAAAAAAAAAATCAACAAATGCTGCAAATCCATCGACTAGATACCAGGGAGGAGGAGATTCCAGCTAGAAGGACTGACAAGAGCAAAAACAGAGGCAAGTCCACACTTGGGGACCAAGATGTTAAGTGTCACCTTCAGGACACGTTCTGAAGTTAGAGCAGAGGGATGTGCTGGTGAACCAATGTGCAATGTCTGGCAGAGAGGAATCGATGAGAGTTCTGCCTCCACGTGTTAGACCTGAGCAAGAGGAAGCCTGGGGTTGTCTTTTACTAAAATGGGAAGACTGTGAGAAGAGTGAGTTTGGTAGGTAAAGCAGGAATCTGAAATGCCAATTCGACATCTAAGTGGAGAAGGCAGGTGGGCAGTCTAGATATACAAGCAAAGTCACTCAGTCATGTCCGACTCTTTGTGACCCCGTGGACTGTAGCCCACCAGGCTCCTCTGTCCATGGGATTTTCCAAGCAAAAATACTGGAATGGGTTGCCATTTCCTTCTCCAGGAGATCTTCCCAACCCAGGGATTGAACCCGGATCTCCCGCATTGTAGGCAGATGCTTTACTGTCTTGAGCCACCAGGGAAAACAGAAAAAAGACGATACTCCAAGCTTCGTACTTGGATGACATTATATTCTATCTTGTGTAGATGATTTCTCCATCACTACAAAGAGACTAGCGAGGTGTTTCACATTAGAAAGCAGAAGAACGTCCCAGACACTGAACCTAGGAGAACATCTACACAACGCATCCCTGGCGATGGTGCGCACATATCTGCCCATGGCATTCAAGCAGAGTTCATCATCTCAGAGCCCCATTAAGAAGCAGGTTCAGCTGGCTGCAGTCATTCATGGAGGGTAGCCACAGAAAGACAAAAGCAAACAGCGTTACGTCTTAGAAGGGCAGGGCACACTTAGAAAAGAGATATTTAGATGTCAGTTTGCTCTGGAAATGACTTACTTAAAGTGACTATTTGGCTAGGAGAGAGGCAAATCAGAAGGAAACCTGTTTGCTAGTACAAACAGTGACATTCACTAAAGCTGTTAGCTATTTCTACCTGCCCCTAATCCGATTCTCATGAGAATCTACAGTGCCTATTGCGCCAGAAGATGCAGGCCTGTTTATTTCATCCTTGAGTAACCTACTCATCTTACAACAAAGATGTCAGACAAACATGGAATGGAAGTGGTCATTATGCCCAAGTTTCTATTAAAGAAAAGAAAGACATTATATTTTATTGAACTATAACCCTGCCAAGAAATTCAGTTCTTAAATAGTTCCATGAGCTCCTAAAACTTATCTGTCTCCTGGTACACTTCTGAGAACACAAACATTTTTCCAGTACTCAAAAGAAAGGTTAGCTAGCTGCTTCTTGACTAGACCATATTCCTAATTCCACACTCACTGAGAAAGCGGAGGACTAATAAGAAGGAAGCTGACAGTTTCTGTGATATAAAAATTACTTATAATTTAAATGCATAATAACTAGAGAATGCTGAAGTAAACTAGGGAATATTCAGATGAAGACTACCTTGTGGTCAGATCTGAAAATGGTGTCTTAAAATGTATTCAGAATCCAGCAATCCCACTTCTGGGTATGAACCCCAAGAAATGAAAGTAAGGACCCAAAGAGATATTTACATGCCCATGTGCACAGCAGCGTTATTGGCAACAGCCAAAACATGGAAGCAACCCAAATGACCGTCAGCAAAAGAATGAATAAACCAAATGAGATGTGTACACATAAGGAAAGATTATTCAGCCTAAAAAGGAAATTCTGATACATGCCACAACATGGATGAACCACTGAAGGCGTTATGCGAAGCAAAATAAACCACAAACAAAAAGACAAATACTGAAAAGATTCCACTTCAATCAGGGACTGGGCAACACTCAAGCTCACGTGGACAGAAAGCAGACTAGAGGTTACCAGCACCTAGGAGCGGAGGAGTGGGAAGTTATTGATTAATGGGGACTCAGCTCTATGCTTGGGATGACGAAAAAGTTCAGAAAATGGTGATGGCTGCACAGCAGTGTGAATGAACTGACAACGACCAAATTCCACACTGAAACAGTTCAAATGACAAACTGCATGTCATGAATATTTCACCACAATAAGCAATCTAACCAGAGCATAGATAATTCCTTACTTTCATAATCACTGAGTTCAGAGATGGATAAGAGAGCAAGATTTCTCCTAGAGGGAACAGGAAGGCGCCAATCCAGAGGAGTCTGGCCCAGGCAAGAAGACTCCTGGTATAAACAAGCCGCGTGCACCCCTGAAGCACTGGAGCCCCAACCTCCAAACACCCCCGGGACAGATGCTGGAGAGGAGTGACAACATTTTAACTGTTCACCATCAGCAGCCAGGTGGTAAGTGAAGACTCAGAAGAGAAGAGCCGCTGGGAATCACCCTATTGGGTACACTGGGTCAAAGTGCAAGCTGTCAGAAAACACAATACGGGAAAGCCACAAATCTGCAGAATCTGAGGCTTCTCCTTCCCAGGCTGGTTTAAGCATGAAACTAAGACAGGGTCATAGGGCTGTCGATAGCAAGCTGAACTAACACATCTCACTTTCAGCTTCTGCCAAATATGATTTGATGAACCAAACTGAACAACACTTGTGTATGTATATGCTTCTCTACAGCCTGGGTATTTGGTGTAAACGTACTCTTGGAGCTTCATTTTTATTTGAAATGAAGTAGAGTTGATGTAAAATATTATGTAAGTTACAGGTATACAATACGTGTTAGTGTGTGCTCTGTCACTAAGTCATGTCCGACTCTTTGCAAACCCCTGGACTGCAGCCTGTTAGGCTCCTCTGTCCGTGGAATTTTCTGGGCAAAAATATTGGAGTGGGTTGCCATTCCCTTCTCCAGGGGCTCTTCCCAACCCAGGGATCAAACCTGCATCTCCTGCAATGGCAGGCAGATTCTTCACCACGGAGCCACCCAGGAAGCCCATGCTACATTTACAGTTATTACGAAATACTGGCTGTATTCTCTGTGTTGTACAATACATCCTTTCAGGTTATTTTACACACAACAGTTTGGATCTCTTAATCCCCTACCCCTATATTGCCCTTGCTGTCTTCAAGTCTCTTACTGTTCAAAATGTTTGAAGTGCTCCAAACCAGTCTTGGATGGAGCTCAAAGGAATCTTACCACACCAGTTAGCACAGATAACAAGAATCAGGATGGTCTCAGGAAGCCTGGGGTAATGGTGGCAGTAGGGCTAAAAACCTGGGGATTCGGTGAAACAAATTAGAAGCTGGCAAAACCAGTTTGCTTGCTACATCAGAGGCCATCACCAAAGGACACTTTGGGAAACAAGCTACAGTGAGTTCTACTTCACCGACCAGAGTGCTACTCAGGGAGCAAAGGAAAAGACAGTCCAGAGTTCATTTTATTCAGCTATGGACAGTCATCCCTTGGTATCTGCAGGGAATTGGTTCCAGGACACCCTCCAAATACCAAAATCTGCAGGTGCTCAAGTCCATCCCTTATAAAAAATGGCCAAGTACATTTGGGCCCCCACATCTGTATGCTTCAAGCAGATGGCAAAGCAACAAAAGCCTCACTATAAATACCTTCTCTTTGCTGCTCTATATCATGCAGTCCAAGACGTCTTACTATTACAACAGTATGAAGCAAGAACTACTTCCCTGCTCCAAGTAAGGCCATGTGTGCTGAAGGGTAGCAGATCATGCCACCCCAAAACATGTTTCTTTGGCATAAGGATTATTTTGAGAAATAGCAGATGTAGGGAAAGCTCAGAAAACAGAGACTCTTTTTTAAGGGACATCCACGTTTATAAAGGAAATAACCATTGTTTAAGATCACCTCTTTCACTCAGTGTACCAGGAAGAGAAGGAGGACTCTAAAATCACAAGAAACTCAATGGAGATGGCACGGACTTCAGTCTAACAAACCTTATTCTCTCTTGTTTATATTGTTCTTTTCCTGGTAACTTCACGTAACCGCCCCACCACACACACACACACACACACACACACACACACACACACACACACACACACCCTTTTCTTTTGTCTTTAGCAAAAGATGGTATTTAAGGTATATAACTCAAGGGGTTACTCATTTTTCCTTGGGTCTTCCCATGTATGCGTGCGTATGTGCTAAGTCACTTCAGTCGTGTCTGACTCTTAGTGATCCCACTGACTGTAGCCCACCAGGCTCCACCGTTCATGGGATTTCCCAGGCAAGAATACTGAAGTGGGTTGCCATACTCTCCTCCAGGGGATCTTTCCAACCCAGGGATTGAACCCACACCTCCTGTACTTCTGCATTGCAGGTGGAGCCCCACCAAGCCACCTGGGGAAGCCCCTTCTCATGTATACACGTTCATAAACTTGTGTGTTTTTCTCTTGCTAACCTTTCATTACAGGAGGTTTCAACCATGAACATAAAAGGATAGAGGGAAAATAATCTTTCCTCCTCTACTGAGTTAAATACCATCATAAGATAACCAAAAAAGTGATAATATTTAAAAAGACATTAGCAAAAACACCTCATAGAGGTCACATCAAATCCCAAACCTCAACTTAACAATTTGAGTCATGCTAATATTTTAAAGGTGAACTTATTAATAGAAAGACCAGTATGCAATGGAAAAACTGAGAAAGAATTTAAGGTAAGATCATAGACACTATAAATAACATAAAAGCTAAACAAGATGACAAACACAGTGGGAGCATTCCAGAACAAGCTCATGGCATAAGCAACAACTCCAACAAGAGTTTCTCCAACAAGTAGAGGAGTTCTTCAAGAAAAAGGTAGAAGACTCCCATAATTAATATTCTAAATCATTAACTGCTTTCTAGAGATCAGAATAATGTATGTTTTAGACTAAAAACCATACTCCAGTCACCTGGTTTTACCTCTTTGACCTCCTTTTCCAGCAGGAATGAAGCCCTGGCATGTGGTTATCTTAACCAACCTTCACGACAGCAACAACCCCATGACCACAGACCACACACAGTCAACAGAAGACAACTCAAGGACAGCTGATGAGCAGGAAGACTATGAAGCAGCTATGGCCTGCAAGCACCACTAAAATGAGACTCACTTACATGAGACTCACTGGTCCTTAAGACAAAGAAGAGGAATTGAACACAGTGCTACAGTCTGCTGGCAATGCGTAAAAAGATCACACCATTCTTGAAGTGCATTACCCTTCTACGCTGAAGCATAGACTGAACTGGATAGAAAGAATTAAAAGGTACCCCCAAACTTGGCCAGGTGCTATGGGAACCAGAAAGCAGAGCAAAACCACCCCTTTCTTAAGAATTCACAATTTTGACATTTTCATCAATGCACATCAAACCATTCTGGAACATTTATTAGTACTTAGGAAGTAGATGGATGAAGTGTCAGCTTAGCTGAAACTGTGAACTTATAAGGGAGGGTTCACAAAGGCCTAGTTCCCTAGCTTCCTAAGACAGAGAGTGAACAATGAAGTGACAAATTCCTCAGGTGAGAGATCATTTTTTTTTATATATATATAACAGATTTATGGATTTCCATAGAGACTGTAACTACTTTAACTTCCTGGAGACATCATAATTGGAAAGGAACTTAACGGTGTTATCAGGAAAAACACCCTTCAGAAAAGATCTTGCTTGTTCTAAAGCTGTCTGACTTCAGAGGTCATCCGGAGGTCAGTCAGTGTTACTGCCAGAAGGGCCGGGCAGGATGGAGGTGGACAAGCACTTGGATCTGCCAAGCTGAGCCACAGTCTTCTCTCAGGCACAAAGACCACGAGTCACGTCTACTTCCAAGGAGACCCCCTGGGATGGGGAAGGAAAAGGGCAGCGCTGGTCTCTCTGTTCCGACCACACCACTGCCTCAGGTTGTAAAACATTCTTAACTGGCTTTCCCGAGAGCTGACTCACTTGATCATGGTTAACTGCCCAGGGTGTTCACAGGGCCGATATACCCACTGACCCACTAGGGTTTAATCCAAGGGGCTCAGTTATGTGCCTACAGTTTGATAGAGCTGGACATAGAAACTAGTTCTCTAGATTCTAAGTCCTGTGTTTTCTCAACGAGTCAATATCTAAATATATTTTCAATTAAGAGAGGTCCTTTCTAAAACATCAATGGCATTCATATATATGCATAATACCCTTGCTATTCTTTTGTGGCTGCATTCTTGAGGCTTTCCTTTTCTTGTCTACTGTTATGCACATATTATTTTTAAAACTGTAAGGGGTGAACTAGGGAGAACCTCTTACATAATGAAGTGATAGTTCAGTTCCAGGGTGTTTTTGGTTGGTGGCTGGTTGATTTATTCTGAGGTCAAGAGAGTTAACATGATCATTTCGGTCTCGACTTATTTTGGTTGTCTTAGACAAATTTCTGACTCTTTTTTTCAGATTCTGAGGAGACTTTCCTCTTCCAAAGGCATGTCAAATACAATCTGGATTCATGAAATAGGACCCCATGGCGTCTCAATAGAATTGACGTGGCATAAAAGAATCTGATATTCTAACTAATTGAGCCATTGAGAACCTACTGAACATGTCAAGTTTAGCACCACGACTGGGAAGAAGAACTTGTGACAAAAATGCCCCTCTAAACAATCACATCTTGGGAAGACAAAATAAAAACAAGGGACACGAAACACTGAGTTCTCGAAACTTTTAAAAAGTAATGGCAGTGGTATAATGGAGAACAGGCTCTATGTGTGTTCATCAGCATAGAAATATTAGAACTTTTAAGAAAACTGTAATGCTGTTTCTTCTGATGATAATGGTAATAGTTAAGGGGGGGATACAGAAAAGCATAACGATAAAAATAAAAAGCCCTTGTAATCCCATTACCCAGAAATGAGGTTAAATACTGTCATCATTATGGTGCAGTATCCTTGAAGACTTTTTTCTATGCTTCTCTTTCCCGCGATAGTTCTCAAAATATGGTCCCCAACTAAGAGCATCAGTATGTGAAAACCTGTTAGAAAAGCAAATTCTCCCAACACAGACCTACAGAATAAGAAACCCCATGTATAGATAATTCTGACGTGTGCCAAGGTTTGAGAGTCTCTAAACATAGGCCACACACAGACATACAAAACACACAGACACCTTTCTCTCCCCAAAATGGGGCTATGATATACACATTATTTAAAACTTTAAGCCCATATTAAACTTCTATTTTGTAAGCTACCTAAATATTGCATACTCTAATGTATGCCTGAATTTCTTCTGCCTCAGTGAAAACTATCACAAAATCGTTCACGTAACAAATGCAATTAAACATCAGAGTCAGCCAGCCTAAAACACTGATGGGTGAATAATAAACAAGTCAGTTAGCAACATGGGGGCCTAACAAACTCCACTTTTAAAAAATCCCTAAACAGTTTCATAAGGTCTTTAGATCTTATCTTTAAATAAATAAATAAATAAATAAATAAGGAACATGTGTAATAGCTTCTCAATCCTGTCCATGACTATTTGGGGGTTACTTAGAAACTTGCTTTTGTTTTCCAGCATCCAAGGTCTAGAAGCAGCTCCCTGACCCACCAGTCTGCACACACCAGAACTGTCACCCAAATATTGCTCGTGTCACCTCGGCCCACCAGAGAAGACCACCGCAGCACAAATTCCAGAAAAGCACTGCAAGCTCTGGAAGCCTGTGTTCAGGCCAGGGTCCTTGAGTGAGATAACCAAGCAAGGGTCAAAGCAAGAAGGAAGTCTGTGAGAACACCAAGAAAAGAAAACCGGAGTGAGTGCCACCAACATCCAATGAAGATTTTGCTCAATTTCGCCAAGTTATTTCTCAAGTCCTGGAACACATAACTTTTGAAAATCTCTGCCAGCCCCTGGGAAATCACAATAAAGGAAGGCGCTAGAAAAAGGCAAGCTTTTTATTTGCTTAAGGTTATCCAAAAAGCCTAACTGGGAAAAAAAAAAAAATGCATGGTACGATAAGAATATCTGTACTCTGTCCTTATTACTTTATAAAACACACAGGCTCAGTGACCTTGGGCACGGTGTTAAATTTAAATCTCTCTGGGCCTCAATTTCCTCTTCTGTAAGAGTCAGATGTTTGGAGAAGGTGACCTGAAGAGCTGACACGTGATGGCCACAAAGAAAACCCAGGACAGAGCTATGAGCATAACAAGGTTTGCGGCCACCTGTAAAAGACTTACTGGCTCGCACTCTCTCCCCTCAACAACAAAGAAAAGAATCCATTCGGAGTACATTCTTCTTTGTTAGAAACTTCACAAGTAGAGCTCGACAAGGTATTGCAGGCACAGGATGAAAGGCATGGTGGAGAAGAGCTAACATTCAGACCGGGACCCGAAAGCCCAGACCGGAGAGAGGGATTGACCCCGTACCAACTGGGTGAACGGCCCAAGTCACCCATCACTGAACCTCGGTTCTCTCATTTAGAAAATGGGACTGACAGAGTTTTGTGAGGGTTAAGTGACTGTGAAAAGTACATAAGACGACTTCTTAGCTATATATTTTAGCTATTACAATGATCAATAGTATTGTTAGTAATACTACTGGATGTTCTTAAGTGGTAGAAACCATGAAGCAGCTATGGCCTGCAAGCACCACTAAAATGTAGCTTGTGCCAGAAACCATATAATATGTACTCAGATGATCTGGGACCACCAACAAGCATGATGGTTAGTCCTAAATCCTACTGGAGACTACCGACTCCATTTACGACAGCACTATTTTTCAAAGGGCAACTTGTCCACCCACATCTAGAGATCAAAGTGGCTCAGAGATTTGGGGGAGAATGGATACCTGTGTTTGGATGGCTCGGTCCTCTTGCTGTCCCCCTGAAACTATCACAGCATTGTTAATCGGCCATTCCCCAATACAAAATAAAAAGTTAAAAAATAAAAACAAAGTAGCTCAAAGAAAAGACTCAGGCTACAGGTCAGAAGAGAAACTGAGTTCAAAGCCCAGCACCTCCAGTTCTGAGCTGTGTGGCTTCCAACAAGTTGCTTAAACTGAGAGTTATGGCCTGCACCAGGAAGGTGAAAGCAGCCTGCATCAGGCAGAGATGACCCAAAGGAGTGGAGAGGTACTGACCAGACCCAGGCCAAACCACAAAATCCACCAATTCGCTCAGAGGTCACCCTCCTTGAAAACCAAAACCATGCACCAAAATATTTTTTTGTCTTTGGGTTGCAAAAATAGCTATGCTTCTTCTGTCTTAACCGTTTTGTTTTGCTTTAAATGCACACTTTGTTTCTTTAAAAATTAACCACATCACCTGTATTAATAATAATGGCAATTTGTATTGGGTTGGCCAAAAGATGTTATGGAAAACCTGAACCAACATTTCGGCCAATCCAGTAGTATCACACTCCATAGGCCAGGGCCAGAATGAATGGAGCCGTTACTTTCCATATCAAGTAACTAGGAAACAAAAGACAGGACACAACTTTCCTCGTGAATGTTTGCCCCATCCATAATCTGGTAGGCTCTTCTTATCAGGCAGTGATATGACATGATGAATGTCATTCATGGAAAGCCATCTTGTTTGATTCTGCAATAAAATCATTTTATTAATGGCCATTTTTCAGGCAGTAGGCAAATGTCATACACAGTTTATGAGACTAAGGCTCCTGAAAACCCCTTCCAGGAGCAATCCCTGGTAATACAAGCACAATATCAGGGTAGAAAATGAATGAAATTGGCCACAGGGAGAATTGCTTTGAAAGAGTGACAGAAAGTTAAAAGAAGGAACCGTAATAAATAACTGAAACCAATACTAAATAAATTAGAACCATAAAAATAATTAGGCCCTTGCCCTGAAAATAAAACCATGTTTATAATACGTTTTATGTAAAAGATATGAAGAGTTCTGAGCAGCTATTTCCTGAAATTAATCACAGAAAAAAAAGAGGGGGTGGGGGCAGGGAATGGAAGAAATGTTATACTTTTCTTCTTAAGAGAGTAATTCAATCTCATTTTTTACCCTTAGACATTTTATGCTATTAAAATGTCCTTTTAACTTGATGCCATGGATAATAAATGGTATACTTCCCCTGCTTAGGGGAGAGGGATGGTTCAAAAAAGCAGGGAGTACCTTCTACTTTCTTGTAAACTAGAATAACTATTCTCCTACAAAGCAGATTTTTAAGGAAATGATCATCCCTGAGATCCGTAACTTCGTAAATGATAAAATCCCACTCATGGCCTGTCTAAAGTTCCTGCTTCAAGTTCCAAAAACATCTTCAGAGTTAGCTGTTTATGTTCTCATACACAAAACACATCAGGCTGAACTGTGACACGTCAAACAGAAAGAGCAGCTACGAACCTCCGAAAATAGCATAAATTAATCTATAAACTATGGACAGCTGTGCAAACAAGCAAGCACCATTAGCAACCCTCAGAGCAGTGGATCTGCACTGGTCCAGTACGGAGGGAGTTAAAGGTAGGAGCTTCCCTGGTGGCTCAATGGTAAAGAATCCGCCTGCAATGCAGGAGACCCAGGTTCAATCCCTGGGTCAGGAAGATCCCCTGGAGAAGGAAATGGCAACCCATTCCAGTATTCTTGCCTGGAGAATCCCATGGACAGAGGAGCCTGGTGGGCCACAGTCCATGGGGTCACATACAGTCAGACACGACTGAGTGATGAACACTTTTATTACAACTCTATAGTGGAGACTATTAATCGCTTTTGAAATCTTTATACCAAATCTTGAATCTATCCTTTTTGAGTCCCTATTAAGCTTAGAAAATGAAACCAAAATCTAACAACTTGGATGACTTCACACTAGTTTTACTGTGAAAAACAATAATAAATGCTTCAAATAGAAACTATTACTGTTGAATTTTTTGATCATGTGCCATTTCCTCATCACTCTCCCACTCCAGGTCTCATCAAGAAATCTAATCACAAAAGCACATTAAATAACTTCTTAAAATTAATGCCATTTATTTTAAAATTTTTATTGAAATAGTGTTTATTTACAATATTGTATTAGTTTCAGGTGTACGGCACAGTGATTTAGTTATATATATATATATATATATGTATGTACATAGATTATATTCTTTTTTTAGATTCTTTTCCATTATAGGTTATTACAAGATATTGAGTATAGTTCCCTGTTCTATATTCTAGGTTCTTGTTGGTAATGCTATTTGAATAAGCAGAATAAAAGAAACAAAAAATTTGGGTCCAGTAAAGTAGGAAATAGCAACCCATGCCAATATTCCTGCCTGGACTATACCATGGACAGAGGAGCCTGGTGGGCAACAGTCCATGGGGTCAAAAAGAGTCAGACACGACTGAGTGACTGAGCACACACATGCATACAAAGTATACACTTAGCCTAAACTCTCCAGGACTCATGGAATAAAGAAAATAATTAAATGAATGGGAGCTGAAAAGGAGTAGAAATTAGAATGATCAAGCTGGCAATTTGGATTTTAATTTTATTTATTTCCTGCATAGGGGAAGAACACTGTGTACATTTCCAAAATGAACAATATTAGCATATTGTATTTCTAAGTATTGGTAAAATACAAATTTCCAACACAGAAGTAATGGTCCAAGTTTTCTTGATCCATTTTTACCTTAAACACAAAGCATCAGAAAGAAACGCCTTTCTTCCCATGCAAAATTTCAACCAGTTCAGCCTGCCCACCGAATGCCTGACTAAAATCCTGGCACTGTGGATTTCTAACCACATTGATCTCAGTCAGCTCATGGAGTGCCTTTCCAATCTTTCAGCCTGACTTTTATCTTATTACAATGCAATGTAACTATGGAAACATAGTACTTAAGAGTTGTATTTTCTCTTGCAAACAAAAAGAGCTGCTTTTTTATCACTGAGTTCCATGTAAATTGTGTCATTTAGGGTCAACTTCATTTTTTTAAGAAATGGAGGGAACAAGCATTTAGGTGGAAAAAATTTTTAAAGGGAAAAAATTTTAAATAAAATCTAGGGCAGATTTTCATTGTAATTACAAAGGAGGCAACATCTTGGTCACTACTGCCTAATGGCCAGAGGGTGCTGCCCTTCTTCAAATCCTTAAGTGACCCCAGTGGGGTCAGAGCAGAGTCCAGACTGCAGCTCTTACTCCCTGGCAGGTGGTCATGGGAGAAACCTCAGCCAGCTGCTTACCAAAGACAACGAGGCTGAATACCACCCCATTCCTAATTTAGGAACTCTGAACTCTCCCCATGGTACATGCTTCCACAGCTAGAATGTCAAATGAGATATTCTGGCAATATCCCTTATAATGTCTAATATGACATTATATCCCTATAATGTCATATTAGAAAGACAACATCCAAAAATAATACTCTTGTGCTAACTGCTGCACATCATAAATATGGTCAATGTCCAATAGAATTGTGACCTAGTTTTTTTTTTTTTAAGCAATACACAAATATAAATATATCCATCTCCCAGGTATTAGAAGCCCTCACCCCGCAACCAGGCAGATCCTGGGTTGGCTTATCAGCTGCAACACATGAAGCTGGTTCCTCTACACCTTGAACTTCAGGTTTCTTACCACTCTAAGGGTAACAGCACCTTCATCTGTTGGCCCCAAATGAATACTCAATAAATAAAGGGTTAGTTTTGCCTGTTTTTGTCATTATCCTCATTTACCTGGTCAAGATGAAGGGGTATTAAAAGGCCAAAATGCTAATGGTGGGTCTCCTTCATGGAGGGGGGACTGCAGATACTTTATCCTTTTCTTGTCTCTGCTTTTCCACAGTTCTCAAATTCTCTACAATGAGCATTTTAATGCCTTAGTATTCTTCTCTTTTAAGACAGTTACTCTCCTGAGTAACTTTCACAAGCAGATGCTAAAGAAATATTTATACTCTTCAGGAAAAAAAAATTCCTGCTTAGCCACCTCCTGTCCTTAGCAGGTAATTCCTGCTAAGTATAGCCAGTTTGAGACCCAGAAGGGTCTCCTCCTCCTCTCTGCAAGAGGAAGCAGAAAAACCCTGAGTCCCCAGGGGCTTAAGGAAGGAAATTCAGTGCCCCTAACCCCTGGCTCAGTTGCAACTTTGCCTGAGGAAGGCGGTGTGGAATACCTGGGCATACAATCCTCTCAACTGCCCAACAAAAGCAATTCATCTTGTATCTTTCTATCCTCATGAAGTGATCAGAAGCTCAGAAGCTCTGAGGATGGGCTATGCAGAATATGTTTTTAAAAGCACCCAAGTGATTTTAACATGTAGCCAGGTATGGATAATTAATACCTTAGTAGGTCCATGAAGCCGCAAGCACCAAGCCCCCAAGGGTAAAAGCAACTGCAGTTCTTTCAAAATCCAGGACTCTTGCACTAATCTATAGAAGAGGGGAAGGGGGAACGGTGGAAGACTACCCTTGACAGTTTCATTAGATTATCTTGTAAATAAAATTTTGTTATCTTCTTCAATTTGTACAGGTATAACAAATACTGGCTCATTTAGACATTCAAACGTTAACTTCTACTACACCAGTTAGTATAAATGAGGCTTTTCAAAAGAGAAATCACTCATTTCCAAAGGAATTTCTGAGTTAAGACAGAATCTGGTGATTTACTTGGCTTCAAAGAGATCTTAAAACCACATGACCTCTACCTTTGAAACCCCACCTTCTTTCATCCTAGTGCATTGACTGTGTGGAGGTCACTCCTAAATGAAAACCGAAATTTCCTCCAAAGGGAGTAACACAGAAGTCCCTAACAACCAACACAAATGAAGACGAATGACTAATCGTGAGTTCTTGTCACTTACGTAAAAGTCAATGGTGAACTGACACTGTTAGAACAGTTGATCAGACATCTCAGGAGAGAGCTGGGCCGCCTCCTCATTGCCTGTCCAGAAAAACACGACCGTTCGCCCTTTACTCTCACACTCGCAGCACTTCTGACACCAGGTCTGTGGGTTTCCCCACCACAGTTCTGACACCGTCTGCCTGGAGTGAGCCTCAGACCCCGCAGTTAAGGGCTCAGGTCCACATGACTGCCCCCCACCCCCCACCACTGCTTCAGATGCCAGATGCAAGTCCCGGTGATCACCTGTGCTTCTGAACAATCAGCTCTAAACCAGGGGTCCCCAACCCTCCACCTCAGGCTCAGTCATTTGCCAGAACAGCTCACAGAACTCAGGGAAACACACATACTGGTTCATTAGGTAATACAGGGCATAATAAAAAATCACTGCAGATGGTGACTGCAGCCATGAAATTAAAAGACGCTTGCTCCCTGGAAGAAAAGCTATGACCAACCTAGACAGCATATTAAAAAGCAGAGACCTTACTTTGCCAACAAAGGTCCATCTAGTCAAAGCTATGATTTTTCCAGTGGTCATGGATGGATGTGAGAGCTGGACTATGAAGAAAGCTGAGCGCCCAAGAATTGATGCTTTTGAACTGTGGTGTTGGAGAAGACTCTTGAGAGTCCCTTGGACTGCAAGGAGATCCAACCAGTCCATCCTGAAGGAAATCAGCCCTGAGTGTTCATTGGAAGGACTGATGCTGAAGCTGAAACTCCAATACTTTGGCCACCTCACATGAAGAACACATTTGAAAAGATCCTGACGCTGGGAAAGACTGAGGGCGGGAGGAGAAGGGGATGACAGAGAATAAGAGGGTTGGATGGCATCACAGATTCAATGGAGATGAGTTTGAGAAAACGCCGAGAGTTGGTGATGGACAAGGAGGCCAGGCGTACTGCAGTCCATGGGGTCGCAGAGTCAGACACGACTGATCAACTGAATGGAACTGAAAGATATGATGACAAGCAGAGGAAGAGGTACGTAGACAGAGATCCACAAAGGTCCCAAGTGTGGAAGCTTCTACTCCCTGTGGAGTGGGGACGAGCCACTCTCCTGGCACATGGATGTTTTGTTCACCAACCTGGGAGCCCTCTGAATCCCAAACTTTGGGGTTTTTAATGGAGGCTCCATTGCCTAGGCATGACAGATTATTAACTACATTTCCAATTACCTTTCAGAAGCAGGGAAAGGTGCTGAAGGATCCAAGTTTCTATTCATGGTTTGGTCTTTCTTGTGAACAGCCCTCAACAGGGAGCCCACCACCAAGAGTCCCCTCATTAGAACAAAAGATGTCCTCATCACCCAGAAAGCTCCAATGGATTTAAGGAGCTCTGTGTCAGGAACATAGGCAAAGGCCAATATATTTACACAGATCTTATTTCACATTGCCCTACATTTTCAGTAAGGCAATGAGATGTCTCTGCACTCCATCCACTCCCCAAACACGAGCCTCATGTCTTTGAGAGGCTTAAATGTAAGCACTGTCTTAGGCTTCACAGTCATGAGCAATGTTGTAAGAAGAGAAACGAGATTTAAAAAATTGAAGATGGTACAGAAAACCCTGAGCAAACTTTTTGGCCAACCCAATACAATGTGCCAGGCCTGGTGCCAAGTATCATTTCATTTGAGCACCATAATCCCATGATTTCGCTTCTACAACCCTAGTTCACAGAGGAGGTTCATGAAAATGACAAACCTCCTGAAAATCAGCAAGGCAACAGTCTCAACTATATTCACAAGTAAAATTAATGAGCAACACTAACTAGCAGAGACATCACTTTGCTGACAAAGGTCCATATAGTCAAAGCTATGGTTTTTCCAGTAGTCATGGACGGATGTGAGAGTTGGACCATAAAGAAGACAGTGTCAAAGAACTGATGCTTTTGAACTGTGGTGCTGGAGAAGACTCTTGAGAGTCCCTTGGACAGCAAGGAGATCAAACCAGTCAATCCTAAAGGAAATCAACCCTGAATATTCATTGGAAGGACTGATGCTGAAGCTGGAGCTCCAATACTTTGGCCACCTGACGCAAAGAGCCAACTCACTGGAAAAGGCCCTGATGCTGGGAAAAACAGAAGGAAGGAGGAGAAGGGGATGGCAGAAGATGAGATGGTTAGATAGCATCACTGTCAATGCACATGAGTTTGAGCAAACTCCGGGAGAGAGTGAAGGACAGAGGAGCCTGGTACACTGAAGTCTATGGTGTCATGAAGGGTCAACATGACTTAGCAACTGAACAGTAACACTAACATACTACTTTTAAAAACATTCATTTTTAAATGCATAGTAGGGCTTCTATGAGGCAGATTCATGTAGTACATTTAAATGTGTTTTCATTTCCTTAGGGGTAAAAGAAAAACTAAAGAGGGACAACTGGAAAGTTTGTTAGGGGAAAAGAAAAGGGAATCAGGATTTCACATGGGCCACCAACAACCCAAAGCCAAGAACAGAGATTTGATGTCTCTCGTAATTCCAAGAGTTGTTATTGCTGGCTGGTCCTAAATTCTAGTGAAAGCACACCCTCAGTACGGATTACATTCTGACGTATTAATAGCAGTGATCTGTGTTTGCGTTACTCTGTCACCCTTGTAGACGTTTCTTGCCACTGCTGAGTGTAGCCTGCAAGAGCTTATCCCATAGCCCTGAAGACAGTGTGTCTAACTGCATCGTTTGGAAAAGGGACAGAAGGTCTCTTGGTGTAGTTATGGGAAGCAAACAAAGGTGACTCTTAAGTGCAGAACTAGAGTGATTTATTCAGGCCTTTGAAAAGTGAAATTAGAGAATTCTAGAGAGAGAGACTCAGCACCTCAAGCATCAATGTTCCTTAATTATTAGTTGTATGATGTAAGAATGGTCAAGAACCTATCTTGCTTTTAAACAGATGACAATCCAATTAGGAAGCAGGGTGCCTGACACACAGTAGGTGCTCAACAAAGACCTGTGGAAGGAAGGAAGGGGTGAGGGAGAGATAGAGATAAAACAAACATACAGAAAAAAATGGTAGAATAACATAAAATGTGAACCCTGCGATAAGAAAGGTATGAAGTGTTCCTGAAGTTCGGGGGGTGGAGACATAGATGACAGCAGAAGAAATCATGAATGTCTTTAGGAGGATGAACTATATACCCTGGACCTGAAAGGTGAGGGAAGTTGTCAGTCTACTGTTTCACCTCATGAAGAATAGGGCTTATTCTATTCTGGCAGCCTTGAAGCGCACACTTATAACTTGATCTAAAACTAATTTCGTTCAAAGAATAAAGAAGCACTAATTGAAATATCTTTCCCTCGAAACCTGGCAACTAAGTCTCACTGAAATGTCAGAAATTAGTACCTTAGTTTTCTGAACTATAATGGATTCAATATGGTATTTAAAAAAAAAAAATCTCTTTCCTCTATCTCCTTGCCATATGTAGGTTTTCCTTGAATCATTCTCTGGGAACTGAAAGTCTTTAGAATCTAACTCCTGAAGCAGCTACATCTTTAACCAGTAAAAGCACTGTTTTAATATGTAGGATGTACTCAGTTAATTTTTATTTACTCATTCTGTAAAATCAATTCAATTTAGTCAACCAATCACATTCAATTTTATAGTCTTTACATGTCAAAAACCCCATGATGATAAAGACAAGCGTCATTTCACCCTAATACATATGAAACTGCTATGCAAGCAAGTTGGCACAAATCTCTTCTTCTTTAAGACCTCCTTTATTTGTTCCTATAGAATAAAAATTCAAAGAGAAACAAATTAAATCTTGGAACAATTCTAAGGTGCTCAAGGCTGTGGCCCCCTCCTCGCCTGCCCCTCCCCTCACCGTCCCATGCATCTGCTACATCTTAACAATACTAAAACAACAGAAGATGTCTATAAACAACATTTCCTGTGAGGAAGACATAAGGGCATTCTGGTACATATCCTAGTAACAGATGTTTTAGTACATCTGAAATCCAGTATCATCCAAATCAGGGATGATAAACCTCACTGTGACATAGCAAAGAAATAGAAGGTATACTTGATTTATAATTACTCCTTGAACAGAAGCTTATCGTTCAACTCTTCTCATGTCAATGTCTGAGAGTCTAACCATTTGAAATGGAAATGAGGCTCACGGAGGTTGTGCTCGCTAGAATGCTACCGACAGCCAGAATCAGAACCATAGCGATGACGGTTTCACACGTGTGTAAATTCGCTCGGGGCAGCACAGCTGGTCAATGACACACAGGAGCAGAGCCCAGGTTTCTGGACTGCAAGCTGTACCAAATACACGTGCATAGTCCTGTTGCAGCCAGAACTCCTCTGGATAAGCTTACAACAGTTTCTGTTAAAGAAATCCTGACTGAACACAGAGCTTGAGTTTCTTCATGGGAGACAGGCGGGGGGGAAATGGATGGGTTTCAGGCACACTTTTTCTCCACTAAGCTTTTAAATATTTTGGTATAATTTGGTGTTCCTTTCAAAGAGGGGTTTAAAAGCCTGGGTGAATTATCTGATAGGTTGGTATGACATTTGTATTCATGGGAGGAACTGCTCTTCATAAAGTAATCGTGACATTTATCACTCACTTCTGTAGCAGGCATTTTACTAGACTAAGTAATTGCTGTGTGATTTGGTTATGGTAGCAGTAGTGGTGACTGGTAGGAATAATTAATGAGGATGATAATGACAACAAAGTCAACATGACTGAACTCGCTGTGCCCTGCACTGTTCTAAGAACGCGATGTACATCTACTCCTTTAATCTTCCCTAAGATCTTCTCTTCGTTTGTAAGTGAGGAAAAAAGGAAAAGGAAAACAAAGTTATACAGTTGGTAAGTGAATCCTGACCAACAAGCCACAACTTACAAGCCACAGAGTCCTCCTGACTTAACAGACAAAGCACACTGTAGAACATTTTTTGTTTTTAAAAAATTCCATAAAGTCCTGCTGCTATCATCATTCAAAGTGGTGCTCCTTACATGTGACTATGCAACCGATTACCTGTGAATCGTGTGAAAACACAGGTTTTGGCTCATGAAACCTGGGACTGGGGGCTGAGATTCTATACTTCTCACACGTGTCACACTGAGTAATGAGAGACGAGGGCATGGGAATTATTTGCCAAGAAGAAAGCTTTACTGTTAATGGATTTTACACATGGGAAGAAAACACTGTGAGTGAACCTGAGATTCAACCTAACTAGCAGTCAAAAATCAATCATAAGCAGCGTATACTTTGTCCTGCCAATGACTGTTTCCCCTCTTTCAAGATCAATCATATACAGCGTCTACTCTGTCCTGCCAATGACTATTTCCCCTCTTTCAAGATGCACCAGCAGAGCGAAGGGAGAAATCCCATTTCTCCTTAGCAGACACAGTTGACATGTTTTCAGAAGCTGCTCTCACAGGAGGGACATATGTAAAATACAGCTGAAGGCATGACTTGGGAGTAATGACTGAATAATTAACCTGACGTAAAACAGGATTATTTACATTTCAAATCCTACAAGTTTTTTCCCTCTATAACACGAATTCCTGTAGTTGGCAGTTTTTATGATGAAATTTTAATTGGTTAGGATTAATGCATGTGATTCTAAATCATCAAAGGGTTTTTAATTGGTTTTTGAAGGATGGAATCCACTCTGCTATCCAAATATATGACTCTCCTAAAACCCATTAAGAAGCTGATTTGCTCCTACCTGGATTTCAAATTAGCCTGGTTCCATGAACTCTGGTCTAATTGTGTTTCAAAAAGAGGGAAGAACATTCAAATCTCAAATAAAAGATCCTGACCTTCTGGAAAAACTCTAATTTACCAAAAGCATCTTAGTTGTTGTAATGGCTTAACTGGGTCTCTGCAAAATTCTTATGTTGAAGTTCTAATCTCCAGTAGCTCAGAACATGACTAGATTTGGAGGTGGGGGGGTCTTCAAGTTAAATGAAATTGTTATAGAGGGGGCCCTAATCCAGTGTGGCTGGTGTCCTCATAAGAAAAGGCAATGAGGATTCAGGCACACACAGAGGGATGACCACATGAAGACAGGGAGCAGACCGCAGCCATCTATACGCCAAGGAAAGCCATTTCAGAGGAGACGGACTTTACCCACACCTTAATTTTAGACTTCTAGCCTTCAGGACTACAAGAAAATAAAGTTTTGTTATTTAAGCCACCCAGTCTATGGCACTTTATTACAGTAGCCTCCCAATCGCTCCTCGGTCTTTTGGCCAAGATCAAGTGTATTACAGTAGTCCTAGCGAACTAATACATTCGCTTCTTGCTTTCATTCTCAAAGTGAAAGTGAAGTCGCTCAGTTGTACCCGACTTTTTGCGACCCCATGGACTGTAGCCCACCAGGCTCCTGCATCCATGGAATTTTCTAGGCAAGAGCATTGGAGTGGGTTGCCATTTCTTTCTCCAGGGGATCTTCTCGACCCAGGGATTGAAACCGGGTCTCCCACATTGCAGGTAGACGCTTTACTGTCTGAGCCATCAGGGAATCCATTCTCAATTCAGAGTGAAATACAGCAGAAACTCACTATACTCCTATATGTATGATTCAGAGGATACTATTCATTTTCTTATTATGAAATCTTTTAAGTTAACCATGTTAAGATCTAGGGCTTTCCAGGTGGCACTAGTGGTAAGGAATCTGCCTGTCAATGAAGGAGATATAAGAGACATGGGTTTGATCTCTGGGTCAGGAAGATGTACTGGAGAAGGAAATAGCAACCCACTCCAGTATTTTTACCTGGAGAATCCCATGGACCAAGGAATCTGGCGATTTACAGTCCACAGGAATGCACAGAGTCAGAAGCAATTTTGCACAGCACGTGAACCTAACACTGGGGCACAGGGAGCCCCTAGTGAGGATTAGAAGGCCTTGCCACAGCTACCAAATTATTTGTTCTCTTTCTACCTAACGATGCAAGGTATTCTGTATCAGTATATATACTTCTGTTCACCGAAATTTACACAAAGCCAACAGCAGAACAACCTGCAGCTCACCTAGATTTAAATTTTGGTGCTGCCATTTAATTAGCTGTACAGTCTTCAAATTTGAGCCCCATTCACCTCTAAAATGGGCACCTATTTCATAAAGGTATGATATGGATTAAACGACACAACAGATTTCAGAACAGACGTTGGCTGATGAGCTCTTCCAGTATGTATTAGATGTCTATCAGCCCTGGTTATTAGATTTATCAAACACAGTCAAAGCTTTCCTCACTTACAGACTCACTTTAGCAGCTGGACAGTCAGTGGGAAAAAAAAAAAAATTAAAGCAGAGAATCATAAAAATGGATACTAGCACTTCTAAACACATTTATGTCAATTGATGTCATATGTTCATTCATTCCTCAACCTTAAGTTGTGAGGTGAAGGCCATTATTTTGAAAATGGTCTGCTGAATGAAGTTCTGGTTGTTTTTTCTATGTAAACTACATCATGATTCGTAATCAACTTTTGGCTTATGCTTCTTTAAAGACACTCAAGAACTAAAAGATCTTTGAAACACAATCTGAGTGCAGAAGCTTCCTATATGTTTATAATCCCTCTTCCTTCTTGTACTTAGTTCAACTGCAATATATTTGGCCACGCCATGCAGTCTGCAGGATCTCATTTCCCCAGTCAGGGACTGAACCTCTGCCCTTGGCAGTGAAAGCCTACAGTCCTAACCACTGGACCCCCAGGGGATCCCCCAACTGCAATATTGCTCAGCACAGTGGTTCTCAAACATTAGCATGCTTCACAATCAGCTGGAGGGTTTCGTAAAACAGATTCCTGGGCCTTTCTCTCAAGAGTTTCTGATTCATCAGGTCTGTGAAGAGGCCCAAAATCTACATTTTTAACAATTCCCAGAAGATACTGATGCTGCCGATTTGAGATTTCCATCTTTCACAGAATGGGAATCTTTCTGCATTCATTTATTTCATTGACCTACAAAATATTTTCTTAAATTCCACAGCTTGAGGACAAATGCTTGGTAGCTTCCACTGGGAGGGGTGGAAATGCTTGGGAGGGGGGGCGTCCAACTGGAATGTCCATTAACATTATACCTACCATGGACATCAGTTGATTTATGGTACAGAAAGAGCAGGGAACACCAGCCAATGCTGCAAATTGGGCAAATGGAGATCAGTTAAGAAAACTTCACCTGTACTAAGATGATGCCTAACACTTATCCACATCCACGTTCAACACACAGAGGGCAAGAATCATGACTTAGGAATGTGCTTTTCTAATCATCACATGCTTATTTAAGACTTTTCTCACTACTCAGCATCTCAAGCTACAATTACATTACTATACAGGATGATCGATCCAGCTTTCACTTGCAGGTATAAAAATTCCCTGTTGAGCCTTCACAGGTGAGCCTTACTGTCTTGATCAGTGTCATCATCTGAGAAAGTACATGGTAACTTGTGACTTGAGACTTTGCGTGATTTTAAGTTTCTTTTAAAACTTCGCCTTGTTTTCTAGGAGTTTTGACTAATTCGTGTACACTGGAGTGCTTCAGAAGCAGATCCAGGAGACTGGAACTTCCTTGTGCCTTTTTGGGTTCAGTGCATCCCAAATCTATGTTCACTCAATTAAACAACAAACATATGCTAGAACACAGATGACCTTCACATGCTCTGGCTCCCCAACTGTACTGGTAAACCAAGAACAGAGTAACCAATTATGGCAGGCTGGCAAGATCCCGAGGAAACAGACTCATTTCCGGTCACACACATGTGAACCAAAGGCCACAGCAAACGAGCTCTGCCCTTGGTCTCATTGACTTCAACCCTCCCCTGTCCAAACTGAACAGGCACTGGAAGGGAGCAGAACTCAGAAATGGAAAAAAAAAAAAAAAACCACTAGAAATTCCAGCCCACTTTCTGTTCCAAGATCTAAGGAAAACCTGTCTAATTTATTCAGAAAATACATATCCCATGATTTTCACATCTGGCTTCTTTTATGCTGGTTTCTTATCTTAATCAAAAGAAATGAAAGATATAAGGGCTAAGGGGAAAAAAAAAATCCAAAATAGAAAATCATTATTAACAAACAATATGAGCAACTGTAAAGAAAGCCTCAAACCATCTACCAAGAGATATTAGAATTAACGAGAATTTAGCAAGCTTACAGCCTATAAAAATCAGCATATGCTACAGTCATTAGCATAACAAAAAGAGTCAGAAAATGTAACTTCAAATGACCACCTGTGGTATAGGCACACAGCTGAATACTACACATTGAGAATCTATTGTACATCTACAACTAGATGAACACAAATATAACACTGAGCAAAAGAAGCCAGTTAGAGAAGAACACAAACCCTCTAACCCATCTACATCAAGTCTACAAACAGGCCGAACTGACCCATGCTTTTGGAAGTCAGGACACTGGGCAGCCCTTAGGTGGCTGGCAGTTAAAGGAATACGAGCAGAGCTGCTGCAGAAGCTTCTGGTTTGATCAGGGTGCTGGTGATTAGTTCTAAAACTCAGCAAACTGTGCATTTATACACACAGAAAAAAAAATTGCACATCATATTACACACTGCAATAAAAGTTTTTAAAAGACACCATTTAATAATAGCAAAATAACAAATTAAAGGACCTATGTGCACATCTAAGAAAATCTGTGTAAGAACTTTATAGACTTTTTTCATTTAAAATCTATTGTTAAAGAAGAAATTGAGAGAGACACCATATTCTTGGGTTAGACAATTCCATAACATAAAGATGTCAGTTCTTTCCACCTTGAGCTATACACCCAAAGCCACGATGACATAATTTCTTTTTGTGTATTTTGGAAATTAAGACCCTGGTTGCATCATTTGCAAATATCTTCTCCCAGTTCCGAGGCTGCCTTTTTGTCTTCTTTATGGTTTCCTTTGTTGTACAAAAGCCTGTAAGTGTGGTTGGGTCCCATTTGTTAATTTTTGCTTTTATTTCTATTGCCTTGGGAGACAGACCTACAACATAATTTCTTAATGGAAATCTATAAGGACCAATCTACCCAAGAAGCAGAACAAAGAGGGGAAGCTGGCCCTATGGTTATCAGTATTGCAGAGGATGGAGTATTCAGGAAAAGATACAAAGGGCTCTGAAACAGAATCAAGAGCTCAGAAAATGATCCTTGGTTATCTGGAAACCTGATATGACAAAATTAGTAGAACAGATAAGTGGGAAAGGCTGGGCTATTCAATAAACAGTGCTGGGCAACAGGTTATCTATATAGAGGGATAATTAATCCTTACCTCTATCATATTTTTAAAAATCAATTTCAAGGATTTCAAAGATTCAAATGTGAAACTTCAAAATTCATGGAAGAAAATTCAAGGATATTTATAGCCGTCAGGCAGTAAAGGACTTTTTAAAACAAGACACACAAGATATTAATCTTAAATAAAGATAAACAGTAGATTTGAATATTTTTTAAAACAAGAGCTTCTGATGATCAAAAGCAGTTAAAACCAAGTGAAAAGAGAAACCACAAGCTGGGAAAAAGATATTTGTATATGACAGAAGAGTAATATGAACAGTCTGAAATAACTTCTAGGACTCGGTTAGAAAAAAGGCAAAAAATAAGGAAAGTGGGCAAAAATAATGAGAGAGCACTTTAAAAAGAAAGCAAATCAATAGCCAGTAAATACTTGAAAAGATGCTCATCATATCAGTCATGAGAGAAAGTGAAAGTGTTAATTGCTCAGTCTGACTCTTTGAGACCCCATGGACTGTGTCTGACTCTTTGGGGCCCCATGGACTGTAGCCCGCCAGGCTCCTTTTTCCATGGGCTTTTCCAGGCAAGAATACTGGAGTGAGTTGCTGTTTCCTTCTCCAGGGGATCTTCTCAAGCCAGGGAAAGAACCCGGGTCCTCTACATTGCAAGCAGACTCTTAACCATCTGAGCCACCAGGGAAGCCATTAGTCATGAAGGACATGCAAATTAAAACCACAACTGAGACAGTATTTCACATGCTCCAAATTGATAAAAATTTTAAAGTTGCATAATAGCAAGTAGTATCATTGGCACAAGTAGTATCATTATCCTACACTACTGATGGTGATATAACCACGTTGGAAAAAATGTTACACACACACATGCACACACATCCCACAATCCAGCAACAATGTGCATAGCAGCATTGTTAATAAACGTCCAAACCTGGCAATGACCCAAATGTCCATCAACAACAAAAGGACAAACTGTAGTATATTTGTACAATGGAATACCATACAACAGCAGAAGTGAATCAACCGCAGCTACTTGCATCAACATGAACAAATGAATCTTCAAAACAAAGGTGACCGTGGAGATGGCTGCACAATGGTATACATTTACCAACAAGCACCAAAAACTGTACATTATGTGGGTGAGTTTCACCACATGCAAATTATGCCTTAATAAAGCTCTCCCCCACCAAAGTTAAGCAAAGAAAGTAGGGAGGAAAGTACAAAGAGTATCAGTTCATTTAGAAAAAGGTTTAATTTCATGATTATCAGGCAAACAGAAAATTAAGTCTAGTTATGTCATAAAGAAAATGAAGAGAAAGAAGTACACGAAAGTCAGAGAGTAGTTTCCTTTTGGGGCCATGGAGAGGAATGGAGTGAGGAAAAGTCATTACAAGGGACTTCAAAAGCACAAGCCGGGTAGTGACACTGGGTACTTCAACATTTTTCTTTACTGTTAAAACCCAACACATAAATGACGCATACCTTTATTCTACACGCAGTGCTTCCGAAACAAAGGGAATTTACATACTTCTGTTTTAAAGAGCTCTACTGCAAAAGAACAAATTTATCTTAGCAAAATGTGATAACAAATGATAATTAAGGCTAGCTACTTTATTTTGTTCCCGGGCTTCCCTGGTAGCTCAGCTGTTTAAGAATCTGCCTGCAATGCAGGAGACCTGGGTTCAGTCTCCATTTTATTTCCAGACTCCCCCTTAACGTCAAAATTTGATTGTTAAATTTTCTAATTTTGGTTATCTTCTTAGAAAATACACCCTGAAATATTCAGGGCTAAAGGGCTAAGATGTATGCAACCTATTCTCAAACAGATTAAAAAATAAATTATATATGTTTGATACATATATCTCATATACACAGAAAGATATCATAAAGCAAAAGCAGCAAAGGCCTAAAAGGTGGAAGTCTACAATCTGACGTATACGTATTTTCCAAATTAAAAAAAATTTTTTTAATTGATGCCCAAGGAGAGACTAAAAACTCCACATAGGAAATATCACTGGATACTAAAAGGATGCTTATTTTATGCCTCAATCCTATGCTAATCATGCTGGATTGTAAAGAATCGCAGAACTGCGTGACCTGCTCCCTCCCACTGGCCTCAGATGAAGAGACTCTGGAATGACCAGGACGTTATTAAGAAGTCCTGGCCTAAAACTGTCATCCAATAGCGAAGCGCTTTCCTATGACACCACAAGTGCTGGCGCTTTGGATGAGGACTGTGGATTCATAAACGTCTGTTTACAAAGAGCACGGCTTTCTTTGCAGACTTAGAAATTCAAAAAGACAAATGTCTGCCAACTTCTGAAAACAGTGACAGGAATCAATTCACTCTCTCCAGCACTGTGGATTTTCTAGAGCAAATTAAGTTACACTGCCTGAACACCGAAGGGAAATGTTTTTGTTACCCGACTCAACACACAGTGGATCACAGGTCCACTTTCACAGCACAGAAGGGCTATGCAGGAGATTACCAGCTCTTTGAAAGCAAAAGCTAATGATAAATAGCTTCTTGCTTTAGAATATTACATTCACTATGAATACACAAAGTCAAACGTACAATATACAGCGAGACCTAAGGAAAAACAGGACCAGACGAGATGGGGGTGTATACCATCTCAAAGGAAGTGCTGAAACGCACTGACCACGATACATCATAGCTCATTAGAAATTTACATTAGCCTCCTCTGGGTCAAAAAGGCACTTCGCATAGGAAAATTTATCATGCCCTGGTTTGCCTTAAATATAAATCTTTTAGGGAAATGTCACCAGAGTGTGCCATAGCTCAGATAAGTTAATTACTAGCGAGACAAAGCATGTGACCAACGGCTTTTGGGGAAGTTCTGATTAATATTTATTATAGTGACCGCAAAGGCCTTTCTGCAATGGATGAAAGCCAGCCAAGACATTTTAATTCTGGCTACTGAGGAATCAGAGAAACAACAGGCAGCTGCTGTTACGTCTCAGCACTTTAGTAGAAACAGCAATGTGTCTGAAGTCTAGAGACCTTGGCTAAATGTATTCTGTTGTTAGTGAAGCTGGAATAAGAAACCAGCTAGGATAGGAAAGGCAAAACGTGCTTCTAAGCACAATCATAAATACACCTGACCAAAAAATAAATAAATAAATAAATACACCTGACACCAGTGTTCTTAATTTTCTGGAGTTGTGGGGAATCTTTGATATTTTGATGAAAGACGTGAACTTTCACCCTTAGAAATTACACACGCATCCACAAACACAGCTGTGTGTGTGTGCCACAGACTGTAGCCCACCAGGCTCCTCAGTCCATGGGAATTTCCTAGGCAAGAATACTGGAGCGGGACATCTCCTTCTTCAGGGCATCTTCCTGACCCAGAGATTGAACCTGCGCCCCTGGTATTAGCAGGTGGGTTCTTTACCAGGGAGCCACCAGGGAAGCCCTAAGCACAGTTAAGAGATGACAAATACACTACGGGTGGACTTTAAAAGTAAACATTATAATGGCTGTTAGATTAATAAAATTCTTTGATTAACCAAGATGATACAAAATGCAGTCACAAAATTCTTTTAGTTAGCTCTCTTCTTCCTTAACAAAGAATAGCACTAAGACCATTATTAATTACAACCAATTTACTGGGCACTCACAATGCAAGAGCCTGTTGAAAACAAAAACTATTGACCCAAATAGCTTTCCTAGGATATAGTCTGCAGCATACTGCTCTAATTGTTTAACTTAATCCTTGTTCTTTTGTAAATCTTTGTTCAAATGTAAATTACATCTGGCAGAGTCTCAGAGTGTGGGGCAAATGGTCTTTTCTGTTGATCTCCATAAATACAAAATTACAAATCTCTGCTTCCTAAAGTACAAGGAAGAGAAGAGCTATGAGCGAGCTGATTCAATTCTAACAAACCAGAAGGGATTTGCACAAATCTGACTGCAAACTTTATTTCTGATTAGAGAAACAGAAGATTTAAAATATAATTACTCAAATACATGTGATGTTACAAAATAATTCATTAATGGATTACCAAATAAAGCACTGTAATTATGAATTTTACTGGTCAAAAACTTACTTTCTTACATTCTTTAGGACCAAAAGATAGTAGAACGCATGCACACACACACACATTCCTTTCTTATACCCTATTTTCCGGATGAGTGCCCCATAGAATTTTAACAAAAGCATTATTTATTCAACAGTTGAGCATCTGCAAAACCACAAAGCAATAACCATCTCTCAATCTTAGGAATTTATCCTTATTCCTCTAATAACTCTCAAGTATACTTTAATCATACCTAACCAAATCCAAATAAAACATTTTAAAAAATACTTATAAAGATCAGAAATATCCCTTAACCATCCACCTAGAAAAGCCTCTAATTGCTAAAGGACTTTATTTTTTTTCTTAATTTTAAATACCTTAAAAGAATACTATTGGATGTGAATGACTAAATATGTGGGCTATTACTAACTCATGCCTAAGGAGCTCCATGCTGCCAACATCCACTTTCCATGTCTGCTCTGATGCAATTCTCCATACACATCATTTTTTAAATAACAGCTTTATTGAGATATCATCCATTTACCATATAATTCACCAATTTTTGAGTATACAATTCTTTGAAAAGTGTTAGTCACTCAGTCATGTCTGACTCTTTGCTACCCCATAGACTGTAGCCCACCAGGTCCCCTGCCCATGGAATTCTCCAGGCAAGAAACATGGAGTGGGTGGCCATTCCCTTTTCCAAGGCATCTTCCTGACCCAGAGATCAATCCCAGGTCTCCCGCATTGCTGGCATATTCTTTACCATCTGAGCCCCCTGAGAAGCCCTGGGTTTTGGTATAGTCACAGAGTTGCACAGTCATCACCTCCATTAATTGTAGAACATTCTCAAGACCCTCAAAGAAAATTCTACACCAGTTTGCAGTTTCCCCTCAACTCCCTCCCTCCACCAGGCTGAGACAATCAGCAAGCATACTTTGTCTCTATGAATTTGCCTGTCTGGACATTTCATATAAATGGAATCATATAATATCTGGTCCTTTATGACTGGCTTCTTTCACTAGTATAATGTTTTAAAGGCTCGTGTGTGTTGTAGCACACGTCTGGTCTTCATCCCTTTTCATTGCCAAATAATACTCCATGGTAGGGACAGATCATATTTTATTTATCATCAGCTGTAAGGCATTCAAGGCCTCATATTCATCAAATCTTTTTCTGTTGAAAATCTTTGTAAAATTTTTATTGAAACAGGTGATTTACAATGTTGTGTTAGTTTCAGGTGTACAGCAAAGAGATTCAGTTACATATTTATGTGTGTATAAATATATATATGCACACACATATACATCGGAATATAGTTGACTTGTATTAGTTTCCACTATAAAACACAGTGATTCAAAATTTTTATGTTATACTTCACTCAGTTATTTTAAAATATTGGCTATATTCCCTATACCTAAAATTTTTTGAACTTATTTACATTTATTTTAATTTAAAAATTAAAAATGAACTTTTTAAACAAATTTTAAACTTTCAAAAATACTTTATATACAACTTTTCTGCAAGCAGTTTGATGGCTTGTATTTAAGTTGTAAATCCTCATAAATTTTTACTCAGGTTTCTACATCAAAAAATTTGTTCTAAGGAAATAATTAAGAAGGTAAAGATAAATATACATTGATGCTCACTGGAATAAACATGCCCCGTTTTGTACTTCTGTGGAACACAATTCAAGTGCTTCTTGGGTCTGTGTATCCTGGGCTGCGGTCCTAACAAACCCCAAATAAACTCATTCTTTGGCTTCAAAAGGAAAAATGACCCTCATTAAAGTACTGTTTATAGTGAAAGTTATCCATGTGTATCCATCAGGAGGAGACCGAGTAAATAAATTATCATTCTTCCATAAAATGAAACAGTTAAACAGATTGAGGTTTAACTCAATATAGCTGCATATGCATTCACAGAGAAAGGAAGGCATTATTCTGTTAAGTTAAAAAGCAATTTGGAGAACAGTTCATATAGATTATCTTATTTAGGTAAAAGGGCTTCCCAGATGGCACAGTGGTAAAGAATCCACTGCCAATGGAGGAGATGTAAGAGATGAGGGTTTGATCCCTGGGTCAGGAAGACGTCCTGGAGAAGGGAATGGCAGCCCACTCCAGTATTCTGGCCTGGAAAATCCCATGGACAGAGGAGCCTGGAGGGCTACAAAGAGTCAGACACGTCTGAGTGACTGAGCATACACACACATATGTTGTAAACACACGTGCCTGAATACACATCCATAGTCCTTCTCTTTCTCAAAGGATACAAACTTTTATTTTATTTTATTTTATTTATTTATTTTTTTGCCATACATTGTCATAATATCACCATGGGTTTACATATGCTTCCCCTCCGGGACCCCCCTCCCTCCTCCCTCCCCCCAGGGAAATCTCGCTGCACCAGTCCCGAGCATCAATCCTGGGCTGGCGATTGATTAGACACATGACAATTAACATGCTTCAATGCCCTTCTCCCATATCATCCCACCCTTACCCTCATCCACAAAGTCCACGAGTCTATTCTATACATCTGCGTTCCTTTTGCTGTCTCGCATGTTGGGTTCTCGTTACCATCTTTCTAAATTCCATATATATGCGTTAATATACTGTATTGTTGTTTTTGCTTCTGGCTTACTTCACTCTGGATAATGGGCTCCAGTTTCGTCCATCTGAGTAGAATTGCTTCAAATGAATTTTTTTTTAATGCTGAGTAATATTCCATTGTGTATATGTACCACAGCTTTCTTATCCATTCATCAGTTGATGGGCATCTAGGTTGTTTCCATGTCTTGGCTATTGTAAACAATGCAGCGATGAACATTGGGGTACACGTGGCTCTTTCAATTCTGGTTTCCTCGGTGTATATGCCCAGCAGTGGGATTGCTGGGTCATATGGCAGGTCTATTTGCAGCTTTTTAAGGAACCTCCACACTGTTTTCCATAGTGGCTGTACTAGTTTGCATTCCCACCAACAGTGTAAGAGGGTTCCCTTTTCTCCACATCCTCTCCAGCATTTATTGCTTCAAAGGATACAAACTTTTAAAAACGACTGCCTTTAGGAAATAAAAGGGAAAGCGGAGGTTTCTTGTTTATTATTTATTCTCTTAATAACCAGAAGGAAAGGCAAGAAAAAAAAAGTTTCAGCCCTCGTGAGAGGTATCACTTAACTGAAATTGCAAAAGTTCTTTGGAAATGAGACAATTAGATCAGCAATTCTGAAACAGATAATAAACTCCTATGGTTCAAAGACAACACCTTCCCCTGCTTTCCGAGAGGAGAAGGACTAAGGTCTTCACAAACTTCATCCTTCCTTCGGTTTGGAACAGCTGCTCAATAAACGCAGCTTCCTAAACGTGCTACCAGTATTACATTTTAAAGTATAACATATAGCATAATTTTAAATACAGTATGGGAGAAGGGAATGGCAACCCACTCCAGTATCTTTGCCTGGAGAATCCCCACGGACAGAGGAGCCTGGCGGGATACAGACCACAGGGTCACAAGAGTCGGACACAAACCACCACCAAAATACAGTATTAGGGGCTTTCCTGAGGTTACAGTGGTAAAGAATCCGCCTGCTAATGCAGGAAACAGGTTTGACCCCTGCTTGGGGGAAGGTTCCGCATGCCACAGAGCACCTACACCCCTGCTCCACAACTGCTGAGCCTGTGCTTCACAAGAGAGAGCCCTCGCAGCAACAGAGACCCAGTACAGCCAAAAACAAAGAAGGAAAAACACAGCATTAAGTTTGCTCTGAAAAACTTTTCTTAGTTTTCATTCTAATTACCTGATTTTGCCTGTTTTTTCAACACTGTATCTTCGTTTACATTGAAGACGTTTTCACAACAGGTAGAATGACATTGATTCTATGACGCAAGTAGAGTACATGCCCTTTTACAAGGACTTTTCAAACAATTCTTTAAATTCAGAATCGCTGAACATGACAGTCAGATGAGGCCTTAGGTATGATCTGGTCCAACCTCCTCAATTTACAAACTGGGGCTGTTTTTACTTGTCTCCGATCAGGCAGTCAGCAGCTAGGCCAGGACTAGAACCTGGGTTTCCATTTGTTTTTATGTAAACATAACAAAACAACAACAACAAATCTATTCTACCAAGTCATTGAGCAGCCACTCTGCTTTCTTTTACCTCTGAACCACTCACGTAGAGGACTGACTGGACAATTTTTTATGTGAATTTCTCTCCCTGCACACCAATCTGGATATCTGGCTAACAAATCACATGGTGGCTTGGTGGTTCGCTCGCTAAGTCATGTCCGACTCTTGCGACCCCATGGACTGTAGCCCGCCAGGCTCCTCTGTCCATGGGATTCTCCAGGCGAGAATACTGGAGTGGGTTGCCATTTCCTTCTCCACAGGATCTTCCCAACCCCGGAATCGAACCTGTGTCTCCTGAACTGCAGGCAGATTCTTTACCAACTGAGCTAGGAGGGATAGACACTAAGTAAAATCTTCCCTGTAATTTCAAAATATTCCTGAACAAGTGCCTTTCTTAAGCAAACAACAATATGCATTCATTCAGTGTTTGGAACACAGGAAGTATCCATTTCTGGGTCAAAATTTATCTTACTTCAATACACCAGTGGAACTAATCTTTAATGATTTGGCCGTTTGCATGTGGTAACAGCTAAAAGGAACATCACGGTTTATTATACCAAAGAGGCTGTGGGCTATACAAGGTAGCAAGCCCCCATTTGCTGTGACTCCTTGCAATGTCCCAGGAAGAGGTTGTACCAAATCAACATGGCTTAGTTCCATGTATCAACCTGTGAGTTAATTTATACCAACTTGGTGTTCGCACATCCATATAATTGCTTAAATACATGCAAATTTATTCATCACACCAGTCAACCATTGTCTTTTATATTTAAGATGATGCCACTGATAGTGACTGTTATCCCTGTGCACAGGTTTCTCTGAAATGACTTCCATCTGTTTCAGATCATAAATACAATTTTTCAAAGTAAAGATTACTTTAAATCTTATAGGCTAACAATATGAGGGTGAACAGAAAGCAGAGCAAGCTGATAGACAGATTCAGTGCCAGGTGCTGTTTTTGTTTTTGTTTTTTTCCCTTCTAACTGCTCTGGGTCTTCACTGCTTTGTGCGGGCTTTCTCTAGTTGCAGAAACCAGGGGCTCCCCCTCGCTGCTCACTGCGATGGCTTCTCTTGCTGTGGAGCACAGGCTCTAGATCCGCGGGCTTCAGTGGTTGCAGCACGCTGGCTCAGCAGTTGTGGTGCACGGGCTTAGTTATTCCGCGGCACGGGGAATCGTCCCAGACCAGGGATCAAACCCATGTCCCCTGCACTGGCAGGCAGATTCTTGTCCACTGCACCCCAGGGAGGTCCCAACAGGCACTGTTCTAAGCACTCTCCAAGTGTCAACTCTTGCAATCCTTACATCCACCCCAAGCAGGTCCTGTCGTCCTCACTGACAATGAGGAAACTGTTGGATGGAGCGGTCGGGGAGCTTGTCCAGGGTCACACAGCAGTATCTGAAAAAAGCTGGGATTTGAACCCAGATAGTCTGGCTCCAGAGTCTGTGCTTATAACCACTGCTCTACGGGTCCACTGGGAAGAAGGTCCATAGAAATCCAGTTGTGTACACACTCTTTCAAAAACTACCAACCATGCTACCTGCTTATGGTCCAACCTTTCCAAATGAATTAGCACAGTCTTATGGATCATCTACTTCTTGCCTAGCACTGTAAGAACAAATAACATAGAAACATGGAATCCAAGACAGGATCTCAGTATACAAGAAATTAATAATCTAATTTAAGGAGACAAGTTATGCCTTAATGAAATAATTAGTGAAAGCAGTGCTGGGGTTCTCACAACATGTGAAGACATAATATGTATGGAGCATCTATCAGCCTGATAGAGGTTTGCGCCTTCCCGTTCACGGTGTCACGAAACTGGCTATCACAATGGCTCCCACAGTTTTGCAAAAAGCTTTAAAAGAACACTCTAAAGTCTTGCACCGTTCTTCTTCCAGGAAACAATCAGAGAGAGACATTAAAACTATCCCCAAGCCCTGCTACTGAAGCAGCCTTCTGTCCGAAATCTGACACAGAAATAGAAAACTCTTTATATAAAGACACCCGCCTCTACAAGCCGCTGCATTTTCATCTAGTTACAATTACACCTTGTTGCACAATGAGGGATTTAATCAAAGCAGTCACCACCCGTTCTAATCAACTGTAATTTGTCTTCGTGAAATTGATTTCATCTAGTATGTCCAGATGACCCCTCACATCAACCTAAACTCCTCAAAACCCACCGAAGTGGTTTGCAAAAACTCTTCCCTGGAAAATGTGATTTCTGGCCCCTCTTAGCAGAAAAATTTCTTGCCATTGTTCTTTTAGAAAATGTTTCTTTGCATAGAGGGTTCTGCACAGCACACATCTAACTCTAAAACTGATGAAAACTAGATACACCAGACTTCCGAGCATCTAAAATTGTGACGTTAAAATCTCTATAAATATCTTAATACATAGTTTCTTGCTTATAACATTGGTTCTCAAGCTATAAATAGTGAAGACTACTCTCTATAAATGTAGTACAGCTGTTATTTGAATTTTGAGAGGCAAAGACCACAACAATTGGATATTCTAACCACCACTTACTTTTTCCAATCTACTATCCTCATAGCATTTCATATTTCAAGCTTCTATTCAATTGCTTCATCATCACTTTGGATGTATAATGTGATACTTCAAATTAATTCTTGATATATGATTTATTCTTGTGTTTTAATTTCATTTACTCCATCTAACTCATTGTCATGCTTTTAGTCACCCCAATAGCAGACTGATTTTCATCCCATTTGTTTTCTTGAATGTATAAAAATCCAACTATGAACTTACTTTGGCAATGTGAACATTTCATGTATTTATTTCTAAATAAAAAATGAATATTCTGGTAAGCCACATACAAATCATATTTAGGAATTATACATATCTTACCATTCATTCAAGATTTACTGTGTCTTTGTGCTAAGTATACAATGACAAGTAAAACTGACATGATGCCAGAAGCTCATGAGTGCTTCTAGAGAGAAATTCTTGTTTATGCTCACAGAGCCTCATGGAACATTCAATCATACTCATACAAAATCATGTATGTTATGTACATTTGCAAGTTGCTCTTTATTAATCATGCTCCATTATGTTTGGGAGCTACAATACAAACTGTTGTAAAAATATTCAGTTGCCACCAAAAATAAAATTCTCAGAATACCAGATGTTTCTCTGTATGGACACATACAAGTCAAAGAGTTGGAAAGCAGGAGAGGAAAGAATGTATTCTTAGAAAAATAAACCAGCTGGAAACAGGCCGTCACTAAACAATCCCAAAATAAGATGATCCCAACCCCTTTGTACTAGCAGTTTTCTCCCCAACAAGTAGAGATGTATCCTGTGTGTGCATGCTCAGTCCCTTCAGTTGTGTCTGACTCTGTGACCCCAAGGACCATAGGCTGCCAGGCTCCTCTGTACATGGGGCTTTCCCGGCAAGAACACCGGGGTGCACTGCCATTTCTTCTTCTAGGGGATCTTCCCAACCCAGAGATCAAACCCACGTCTCCTGCATTGCAGGCAGATTCTTTACTGCTAAGACACCATTCTGCCTGAAGTAAAGAGGACTCCTCTTTTAGGCAAGACAGGTATTTTCAATGTACACTTATTAAACCACTGCATTCACCCCCAAAATGAATATGAATGTTGGAGACATCTAATGGTAGGTTTCTTCATGCAATTTGAAGTTCTCAGTTTCCACCAATCAGCATGACCCTTTCAAGAGCACTTATGGTCACAGTCTGGGAAAAGTTGCATTGTACATTCATTTTGGATGGCATTTGTGATTCCACAACCATCAGGGAAATGTTAGGAGTTAAAAGCTGCCAACAGTGGAATCATAAGAAAAGAGTATGAGTCAATGGAAATCAAAAATAGAAAATTCTTCAGAGCAAAGGAAACATTCAACAAAATGAAAAGGATGAAAATAGAGTGAGAGAAAATATTTGCAAACCATATATGGGATAAGGAGTTAATATCCAAAATACATAAAGAACTCATATAACTCAATAACAAAAACCAAACATCTGATTGAAAAACTGAGGAACAAAAGAGACATCTTCCCAAAGATGATATCCCAATGGCCAACAGGTACACAAATAAGTACCAACATCACTAACCACTAGGGAAATACAAGTCAAAGCTACAATGAAATATCATCTCACATCTGCTAGAATGGCTATCATCAAGAAGAAGAGAGATAATAAGCACTGCCGAGAATGTGGAGAAAGAGGAACCCTTGTACACTGTTGGTGGGAATGTAAACTGCTGCAGCCACCAAGGAAAACAACATGCAGGTTTCTCCAAAAAATTAAAAACAGAACTATCATGTGATCAGGCAATTCCACTTCTCAATATATACCCAAAGGAAATACAAACAAGATAGCAAAGGGACATATGCACTCATGTGATCACTGCAACATTGTTCACAATAGCAAAGATATGGAAATGGAAACAACCTAAGTGCCAGTCAATGGATGAATGGATCAAGATCTGTGTGTGCGTATGTAATATTAGTCAGCCATGGGAAAGAAGGAAATTCTCCCATCTGCAACAGTGTGGGTGGCCTTGAAGACATTATGTTAAATGCAATAAGCAGACAGACAAATAGTGTATGCTATCATACATGCAGAATCTAAGAAAAGCCGAATTCATAAAAAAAGAATAAAATGGTAGTTACTGGGGGTGGGGAAGGATGTCATTTCAGGATACAAACTTGCAACTAGCAGATAAATAAATCCTGGCAATCTAATGCACAGTACAGCAGTATAACTTATGTGGTATGACAGAGACAGTGGCTAACACTACAATGTCAGTCATATTGCAATACATAAAGTTATCAAATCAACATGTTGTACAATTTAAACTCATACAATGTTATATGACAAATATATTTCAGTTTGAGAACTTTTTGGGGATGGAGGGTCATGAAAAATAATTCTGGATTTTACTTTAACTGGAAATACTTTCCCAGCATCAGAGTCTTTCCCAATGAGTCAGCTCTTCACATCAGGTGGCCAAAGTACTGGAGCTTCAGCATCAGTCCTTCCAATGAATATTCAGGGTTGATTTCCTTTAGGATTAACTGGTTTGATCTCCTTGCTGTCCAAGGGACTCTCAAGTCTTCTCCAGCACCACAGTTCAAAAGCATCAATTCTTTAGCGCTCAGTCTTTTTATGGTCCAACTCTCACACCATACATGACTACTGGAAAAACCATTGCTTTGACTATACAGACCTTGTCGGCAAAGTGATGTTTCTGCTTTTTAAAACATGATCTATGTTTGTCATAGGTTTTCTTCCAAGGGGTCAGCGTCTTTTAATTTCATGGTTGCAGTCATCATCTGCAGTGATTTGGGAGCCCCCAAAAATAAGGTCTGTCACTCTTCTCTTTCCATTTTGTCCCCATTTATTTGCCATGAAATGATGGGACCGGATGCCATGATCTTAGTTTTTTGAACGCTGAGTTATAAGCAAGCTTTTTCACTCTTCTCTTTCACCTTCATCAAGAGGCTCTTTAGTTCCTTTTCACTTTCTGCCATTACAAGTGGTATCACCTGCATATCTGAGGTTGTTGCTATTTCTCCCAGCAATCTTGATTCTAGCTTGTGATTCATCCAGCCCAGCATCTCACACGATGTACATATAAGTTAAATAAGCAGAGTAACAATATACAGCCTCGTCGTACTCCTTTCCCAATTTTGAGCCAGTCAATTGTTGCATGTCCAGTTTTAATTGTTGCTTCTTGATGTGCATACAGGTTTCTCAGAAGACAGGTAAGGTGGCCTAGCCTAGTATTGTTATCTCTTTAAGAATTTCCAAGTTTGCTGTGAACTTAACAAATGAATATAACTAAAAACAACCATGATGAACTTCAAAACCAAGACCTCTTCACTCAACAAGACTTTCTCCACAAATACAATTTTCCCCTAAATATACACTGATGAATGTAATCAGGTTGACCTAAAAAGTAGCCATTATTTTAGAGTAATAACCTTCAACATAAGTACATAAGAGGAGAGTCATATCAGTTATAATTGGGAGAAAATTACAAGGATTTCCCCTTCCTTTTCTCAGAGGATAAATGAGAATATTGTCTCTCGGTAGGATGTGAGGTTTTCAGGTTGATCCATAGGGGCCATGGTTTTAAATGTTTGAGAAATACTTTTTATGTCATTGCTCAGGAGAAAAATGTTATCCGCAGAAAAATATGGGTAAGAATTCCCTGGCAAATTGAAGTAAGTAGACTCGTGATGTACTGTCAGTAATAGAGCTGTGCATGAGAAACAGCAAAGCAAAAGTAAAGGGAGCTGGAAAGAAGGCCCTACTGACTCCACCACTAAAAAGAAAGTTCCAAGCACCACAAATCACCAATTCCCCCACTATGTTGTTGAGTGTCCTCTGTCACACTAGACACCTTTGATGCATCACAATAAAGGCAACTGATAAGCTTTCTTTCAAGAAGCTTATAATTTGGGGTTTTTTTTTTAATTATAAAAAGGCAAGTGAACGAATTCATGATAACATGGCTAAAACCATCTAAACATTAAGAGGATTTAAAGTTAAAACAAGGGTCATAGAAAAGAGGATGGATTTTGAATGAAACGAATTTTGAATCAATGATCTAGATGACGATCTAGAAGAAACTAATGAATATGAACAGACAGGAGGCTAAAAGGACATTTCAGACTGGACAAAATAAGAACGTAAGAACTTGAATGTGTAATTTAATAAGATGTGGGCATGGTAAGGGGAAAGTCTTGGCTGAGGGAGAGCTGGAAACCCAACAAGGAGTTGAGATGACCAAGGTGGGAAGTAGCAATTGATGTGGAGATAATCAAGCAAGTTATTAAGATACAAGCTAAACTGAATCCTAGCAAGCAAGTCAGAGACTTGAAATCACCACAAAATTGATCCCCAAAGCACCAAACATATTTTAAGCCCTTTATATCATCCTTTAATCAGGACAAACCAAGAGAGGCAAACTGCACTTATTACTGACTATTACACATGAAACAGACAAAAACAGTCCAGTCAAACAGACTATATTTAAAGTTTAGGGATCTGCTGCATGGCAGTGATAGTTATTAATATTCTATCACATACTTAAAAGTTGCTAAGAGACCACATCTCATATGCTCTTACCACAAAACAGAATTATGTGGCATGATGGAGCTGTGAGCTAAGTTAAGGTGGATCATTTTGCAATATGCAAATGTATCAAATCAATACATCAAATCAAATACATTTGAAAAATAGGCAAAATGCAAACACTATTCAAGTAAGTCCATTTGCCTACTTCTCGAAAGCTATGATCATTCATTGGCATAAAAGGATGTTTTAATAAGTCTATCTGTGGTTCTCATAAATTAACATCAGGAAACTGTACCTTATTCCCTATTGCCCTCAAATGTAGCAAAAGTGAAGAAAATAAGTATTGAACCCCATCACTAATAAAGTGGAAGTAAATAAAATTCATCAAAATAGTTACTGAATCACACGGAGAAAGAAAATAAAAGTAGAATGCTATCAAATTGAGCATACACTGATGCTACTTTCATGAAAAGAAACACAGAAGTTTAAAGTTTGTTTGTTCGGGTATTTTCTGGTTTGAGTTTTTGTTTGTTTTTTATGCTTGTTCCCGGTATTAAATGGACAAAAATGATACTAATCTGACAAATTTTTCACAGGCTAAGGTGATCACTATCTGAAGATCTTCAAAGCTAACTTGATTTTGTTCCAGAAAAATGTTGTTAGAATTTTGAAAGGTATGTTAAAAAAAAAAAATCAAAGGAAACTAAAACATCCTAACTGAAAATGCTGGATTAGTATTCCCTGCTAGTTCCTAGTTTTGATCAAATCTCCAGATATGGTCTGTCCACATACTTAATTTGGTGATAAAGAAATGCATCCAACAATGCTAAACATACTAAAACTTGACTATCTGAGAACAGTATTCAAATATTAAAAATCATAGGTGGGGAAGAATAAGGCTTTTGTTCTATTTGATTCAAGTCTCCTAAAGGCCATTTTATTGGCCAGTATTTCAACAATTATTGAGAAAAACTCTGCTCAGACAGAGAAACTCTTTCCCTGGCCCTTACAAAATTTCACATAGCTTTTACTAAGTCAAAAGTTCCATTCTTTTTATAGAAGCAGGAAGGGAAAAAAATTATTATAAGTGACTCAAAACAAAGTAATTTAACTTTGCTTCATTAGTGAGATGTTTTCCAAGCACAACCATCGAAGACATCTGTGATGTTAAGTCTTATAACCTATTCAGTTTTATTATCAGGGTTGATGTTGACCTTACTGCTTTCTTTTAAATTTCCTTTGTGGTGATAAAGCACACATTAGATTTTGTCACAGTTGTAAATTAAGGAATAATCACAAGCTCATCAAATTAAAAAGAAGTACAACAGTGGGGCTAAAAACTTTCAGATAGGTAAGTAGTATGATCATTGGCAGTTCAGTTCAGCCACTCAGTCATGTCTGACTCTTTGCGACTCCATGGACTGCGCACGCCAGGCCTCCCTATCTATCATCAACTCCCAGAGCTTACTCAAAGTCATGTCCATCAAGTCAGTGATGCCATCCAACCATCTCATCCTCTGTCATCTCCTTTTCCTCCAACCTTCAATCTTTCCAGCATTGGGGTCTTTTCCACTGAGTCAGTTCTTCCCATCAGGTGGCCAAAGTACTAGAGTTTCAGCTTTGGCATCAGTCCTTCCAATGAATATTCAGAACTGATCTCCTTTAGGATTGACTGGTTGGATATCCTTGCAGTCCAAGGGACTGTCCAGAGTCTTCTCCCAACACCACAGTTCAAAAGCATCAATTCTTGGGTGCTCAGCTTTCTTTATAGTCCAACTCTCACATCCATACATGACTCCTGGAAAAACCATAGCTTTGACTAGATGGACCTTTGTTGGCAAAGTAATGTCTCTGCTTTTTAATATGTTGTCTAAGTTGGTCATGGCTTTTCATCCAAGGAGCAAGCAAACCTCCGTCCATAGTTCTTTCATGAAAAGATGATCAGGGCAAGGTTAAAAGTAAAATTATTAATGTCAACTCAAAAAAGTTAAACAATCTGCACGTTTATATTTTTAATTCTATCTCTAAAGTGACCTATCATAGCAACTTTAGTACTTATGAGAAATAATGTGGTACATCCACTGGAATTTGTCTCTCATGTTCTTTTCCACTAAATGAGTTTATAGCTTGACACAGTAAGTATTCAAGATTCTGGAACATACTTTTGCCAGTAAGCAAAGTACACTTTCAAAAGTTCTGAAGCGTAGCTGAAAGAACGCAATTCAGAAGATGCTTATTGGTGACCATTTGAGCATTTACAAAAAGGAGGGTATGAATAAAACCAGATCTAATCCAAATATGGTACAATGTTTGATTGTTTCAACATAGATCAGGCACAGACAACTGCAGCCTCTCATCAAATAACTGAGAAATTATCTCAAAGTACTTTTGTTCTTCTCATCATACATCAGCATCATCCCTCTCACAGTTCTTACTATATTGCATTAGTGACAATGCACCAATAAAAGGAGTTAACACAATATTTTTCAGGTGCTAGAAACTGTTTTAAGTGCTTTGTCTATTTTAAAGTTGGGAATTAAAGCTCGGTGAGGTTAAGCAGGTGCTGAGATTGACACCCAGGGAGCCCGGATTCCAGACCTAGTGCCACTAATGCTGCTTCATCAATGAGGGAGGGAACATTCCAAATATTGCACAGATCATGTTTGGCTGACTGAGTAGACAGTCTATTCCCTTTGGTACTGAGCGCTTTCTCGAGGAAAAACTAGTCTGAGGAGGGGAAGGCTTTGATGAAGGGAGATATTAAAGCAAAACACACAAAAAATGTCAGTGAGAACTCATTTAGGCCAATACTGAGCTGAAGTTAGTATTCTGAAATTTTAGATAGCATCAGAGCCTAGAGGCAGTGTGCCTCTGCTGTGTTTTCATAACCCCAAGAAGTAAGTTCTTCATTCAGCGGTGTAAAATACCACGTACAGGAAAAGAGAATTGCATCAAAATATTAACAGGATGATGAGCAAATTTTATTTCCATCTCTCGAATAGCCTATATTGTCTAAGTTTTTTTTAACAGTGAATGTGCATCACTTTTATAATTCGAAGAAAAATTATATTTAAAAAGTTACTGGAGATTCCAAAAAGAGAAGGAAGCATATATGCCTCCTACTTTCCTGCATTTGGAAGCCCTAAGCCATGCAAAAGTCAGCTGTGAGCTCCCAAGAGGTCAGCCACACAGCCCCTTGGGTTAAAAAAACTAATAATAAAAGTAGAACAGACTTATTTGTTACTCTGTCATTTCAAAAGCGCTGTGAAGAAGGAAAGACAGCAGGAGCCCATCTCACACTTGACTGCTCAAGGATTGGAAAAACTTGCCTAAATCAGAGAAAACTATCTGACTTCCAAAGCATTCCAGAAGCCTGTATGTTCCGAGGGCCTGGATGCCTGGTTCTCGCCAGAGTCAAGACATACCTGACCATACAGACTGCTGTTGGCAACGACGCCTAGTCACACCCTGCCTCTGTCACTGGTGAGACCTGCAGCCAGGGTTCTCTGCTGCTCTCAGCTCGCTCATCTCTGGGCCTTCGCCTTCCTGTTCTGATTTCTGAAGCAGCAAGGCTCACCCATGGGACTGTTACCAGTGACTGTTTGGTAATCACGGTGAGATGTGTCAAAAGTAACTTGTTAATAAAGTGCCTATGTAATAAAGTCTGTATTGACTTGAGAGAGGCAATAACATCTGTAATAGCTTAAACTACAAATAAAAACAGACTGGCTATCCCTACAGAGGCCCATTCTTACATGCCTTCCACTCCCATGTGCATTCTTGGAAAATATGGTGTAAATTGCCTACCACCCTCAAAGAACCCCTGGGGGAGTGATAATCTTAGGAGCATCCTTTGGTATGTATGCTTCAGAGTTAACAACAGAAACACTGCCTCGAGGACAAGCAGAAGATGTGGTATCAACCCAACTGCCTAGGAGCCAGAGGATGAGAGGTTCCCCTAATCCACCAGGGCAAAGGAAAGGATGTGGGCCAGCAACCCCTGCCACCCAGGGTGCTGACTCAGGTTAACCAGCACCGGACTCCAGGTAAAGTTGGAAGAAGGTGCATGGGCAACTCCCCCCACCCCAGTATCTTTCCCTCCTCTCATTCTGCCTCCCCACCCGCTCTCTCCGTAACACTTCTGCTCTTCCCATACTGACTCACACCAGTGCCAAGTCAGCCTGCTGTGGGATCCACCCAAGTCTGGGACCGCATACCGCCTCTGGGGCAGATAACAGCTCTAGCGCTACAGGAGGTGAAATGTACCTAGCCTCGTGACTTTGTCCAGAACAGGATTCTCTTCGCTAGTTACCTGTACAGAACTCGCTGCTGAGGCTGTCACCTATGTTGTGCTGCTGACATTGAACATGCAAACTCTGTTCAAGTCTGGGTGACACCTTGGCCGGATCGATCTTTACTTAAGTGACAATAAGCAGCTATGGGCTTCCCTTGTAGCTCAGTCGGTAAAGAATCTACCTGCAGGGCAGGAGACCCAGGTTCGATCCCTGAGTTGGGAAGATCCCCTGGAGAAGGAAATGGCAACCCACTCCAGTATCCTTGCCTGGAAAATCTCATGGACAGGGAGGAGCCTGGTGGGCTGCATGGGGTCACAAAGAGTCCGGCATGACTGAGCAACTAACACTTACTTACTCAAGCAGCTATAGTCTCTGCTTGCCAGCCCCAGGCAGTGTTGGTCAAAGTTGTAAGACTTAGGAGACTGTACTGCCATAATCAAAAACAAACAAATCACAAAACAGGGCACAGCCTATTACTACCTAACGATAGAAGGAAAAATTAAAGATCTCATAGGGCAGCAGAACCACTGGTGACATGACAGATACAGCCTGAGGATCAAATAAAAACACTCCATCCATAGACTCATGTACCAGGCACAGCTCTTCTTGTCAAAGGCATATGCATACCTTTCACATGTCCAATCAAACACATCTAGAGAGCACCTACTATGTACAAGACATGTGCTGGCTGCTAAGGGAAAAGTACAAAGGAAAAATTGAAGATAAATAAGACCAGGGGTTCTTCCCTAAGCTTACATCTAGCAGGGGCGGTAAACTGTTTGCACAAATTCTCCAGGGCCATGGAATTGGTTATTAGTCTCTTACACTCAAGTATTTCAAAATATTGACTCAGGACTCCATGACGGAACTCACAGAACTATAATCAACTGTCAGCAAGTGAACACAAGGCACTAGACAAGTATCATTCTGCTTGTAAATAAGCTAAACAAACAAATAATCAAGCAAGTACAGAAGCACACACGTGTGAGCTAACAGAACGTTCACAGTAAGCCAGGTCTCAAATCTGCAGAACACTCTAGAAACTAGTGGGGAAGGACCGGAAGCCTGGAATAGCTCTTCACAGACCTCCGGTTCCTGAGCCATGTAACCCGAACCCCCTGGGTGCCCTCTTCAGAACAAGTCTGTCCACATGTGCTCACCCTCCCACGGGATGGAGGTGACAAGTGGTCAGTGTACTTGGACCAAGGTACCCACGTGATTCCTAGATGTGCTCTGTCTCTCCTCTACCACCCACAGAGCTTCCCAGCCGCCAACAAAGAAGACTGGATGGTCTATTCAATGTAAAAATGCCACATTCCCTCCCAGAAGTCCAGCCCAACGTCAAGGGGATACAGCCTGCCAAAACAAGAAACAGGGGCTTCAAGTTCGGAAGATCCCACACCCCAAAGATCACTCACTAAGCCATGCAGGACGGCCAGGTGCCCCGTTAGCATCTATCTGCCGCCCCCGTCAGAGTGAGTATAGAATTTTCTAGGCAGCTTCCACCTGACTGGCCTCCACGCTACAGCCCCCAGAGCAGGGGGCACCAGACACTGACCAGGGCTTCTGCCCCCACTGACAACTGTCACGCAGGGACACTCACAGTCAGGACGCCAGTGCCACGTGGCTGCGTGTGCTGATGGAACAACCTGCTTTCAATGCAAAAGTCTTTTTTCAAAAATTAATTTTCTGTTTATTTACTGTTGGCTATGCTGGGTCTTCGTTGCTGCGTGCAGGCTTTCTCTAGCTGTGATGAGCAGGGACTGCTTTCCAGTTGCCATGCGAGGGCTTCTCATTGCAGTGGCTTCTCTAGAGCACGGGCTCTAGGCACACGGGCTCAAAAGGTGCAGCTACTGGGCTCTAGAGCGTGGGTTCAGTAGTTGTGGTCCAGGGGCTTAGTCTGGAATCTCCCCAGACCAGGGATAGGACCCATGTCCCCAGCACTGGCTGGCGGATTCTTAACCACTAGACCAGCAGGGAAGTCCCAGAACTCTTCATTAAAGGACTACATTCTACAAGCGAGAAGCCACAAGCAATTAAAGAGCTATCAAGAAAGACAGCATTTCAGAAAACTAGAAACATGAATAAGAGTTTCCCAGGTGGCCAGTGGTAAAGAATCCTCCTGCCGATGCTGGTGACTCAAGAGACTTGGGCTTGACCCCGGGGTCAGGAAGATCCCCTGGAGGAGGAAATGGCACCCCACTCTAGTATTCTTGCCTGGGAAATCACATGGACAGAGGAGCCTGGTGGGCTACAGTTCATGGGGGTCCCAACAAGTTGGACACAACTGAACACACACACACAAAAACATGAATGGCACCTTTTTTTCCCCAATGTACAGGTCTTAAAATGTACAGGATTGGAAAAGATCAGTTTTCATTCCAATCCCTAAGAAAGGCAATGCCAAAGAATGCTCAAACTACTGCATAATTGCACTCATCTCACACGCTAGCAAACTAATACTCAAAATTCTCCAAGCCAGGCTTCAACAATACATGAACCATGAACTTCCAGATGTTTAAGCTGGTTTTAGAAAAGGCAGAGGAACCAGAGATCAAATTGCCAACATCCACTGGATCATCGAAAAAGTTCCAGAAAAACATCTACTTCTGCTTTATTGACCATGATAAAGCCTTTGACTGTGTGGATCACAGTAAACTGTGGAAAATTCTTAAAAAGATGGGACTACCAGACCACCTGACCTGCCTCTTGAGAAATCTGTGTGCAGGTCAGAAAGCAACAGTTAGAACTGGACATGGAACAACAGACTGACTCAAAATTGGGAAAGGAGTACGTCAAGTATTGTCACCCTGCTTATTTAATTTATATGCAGAGTACATCATGAGAACCGCTGGGCTGGATGAAGCACAAGCTGGAATCGAGATTGCCGGGAGAAATATCAATAACCTCAGATATACAGATGACACCACTGTTATGGAAGAAAATGAAGAATAACTAAAGAGCCTCTTGATCAAAGTGAAAGAGGAGAGTGAAAAAGTTGGCTTAAAACTCAATATCCAGAAAAGTTAAGATCATGGCATCTGGTCCCATCACTTCATGGCAAATAGATGGGGAAACAGTGGAAACAGTGTCAGACTTTATTTTTGGGGGCTCCAAAATCACTACAGATGGGGAGTGCAGCCATGAAATTAAAAGATGCTTACTCCTTGGAAGAAAAGATATGACCAACCTAGACAGCATATTAAAAAGCAGAGACATTACTTTGCCACCAAAGATCCATATAGTCAAAGCTATGTTTTTTTCAGTAGTCATGTATATATATGAAAGTTGGACTATAAAGAAAGCTGAGCACTGAAGAACTGATGCTTTTGAACTGTGGTGTTGGAGAAGACTCTTGAGAGTCCCTTGGACTGCAAGGAGATCCAACCAGTCCATCTTAAAGGAAATCAGTCCTGAATGTTCATTGGAAGGACTGTTGCTGAAGCTGAAGCTCCAATACTTTGGCCACCTGATGAGAAGAGCTGACTCATTGGAAAAGACCCTGATGCTGGGAAAGACCGCAGGCGGGAGGAGAACGGGAAGACAGAGGATGAGATGGTTGGATGGCATCATTGACTCAATGGACATGAATCTGAGTAAACTCCTGGAGCTGGTGATGGACAGGGAGGCCTGGCATGCTGTAGTCCATGGGGTTGCAAAGAGTCGGACAAGACTGAACTGAACTGAGCACACACAGGTAGAAACATGAATGGCATCTTTTTTTTCTCCAATGCACAGGCCTCAAAATGTACATCAAGTCCTGAACTACAACTTCTGTCAACTCCACACGGCTCAGAGAAAGGGCAGCCCGCAATGTCCTAATGACATGCGGTACCTGTGCGACGAGCAGGGCTGAGGGAGGCTTCAAGCGTGGGACTGAGGGGCTCCCGCAGGAAGCACCTGTGCTGTGCACATTACATGCAGGATAACCTTACCTCATTCTACCCAGGGGCCTGGTGAAATAAAGGAGGAGATGCCAAAAAGAGGTAGCTTTGGTCTGGTTAAGTTTCTCCATGTCCAAATACTAACAGGAGTTTTCAGTCCCCTCACGAATGCCACCTGACTCCTGCTTAACCCAACCTTGAGGCACACCAAGGACCAATCGGCTTGCATGTTCACAGCAGCCCACGGAGCCGAGCACTGTGAACAAGCTGGCCTAATGCGATGCTTATTTCTGTCTTTACTCAGGGCCACAGGTTTTGACCACACGGATGGAGGAAGGGCAGAGTGATCAGGAGAACAGATTCAAGGCTTTTAAAGGACTGTACCCTATTTCCACTCAGCACTCCTACAAGGGCCATCAATGACATCCCTAGAAAGAATTCACTACATAAGAGGCTTAGGGAGGAGTTTCCTCGCTAACAATCAGAGCCAGGTCCATCCAGGATCCAGACCTTTCAAAGGCTGTGTTGAAACTGTACAAAACCAAACCACACTGGCAACTGAAGCAGGCCAACTGCTGTAAGCATGAACCTGATCTGAAATCTATTCACTTTCATGTTGTCATTAGGTCTCCTGTTTCAGAATCCTGAAAATTAAAATGTTCCTCTGCATCCAGGGACCCACCTGGAATGATACCTGGCTCTGACTCAGGTCAATCAACAGCTGTTTACTCATGCAGGCTGACTAATCAAGTAAAGGGCTTTATCCTCCCAACTGAAAACTCAAGATATCTAATACATACCTCTGATATTTAAAAAATCATTCCAGCTATGGAATGGAGCACATGAAGTCGGAGCCTGTTCCCCTCCCAATCTTGGCCTAATGCTGACCCCAGATCACTGAGAGGGCTTTGGGAAGGGCCTGGAAGGTGTGGGGCCAGGCCAATCAAATTCTTTGATCCCTCCCCACTGCCCCCACCAAACTCTGCTTCCAGGGGTGGAACAGGGGCAGCAGCCGTGAACTGGGGAGAGCCTGGAAGACATCAGACAGCACAGCTGAGAGCAGGGCGAGGCACATGGGAGCAACACGCCTGTGTTTTCCCCACTGAACAAAGAGACAGGCCGGGGATGTCGGCTGAGATGTTTTACACACAGAGGGAGAAAGGAGAAGAGCGAGGCACACACTTGATGCTCATTCATGTAAAGGCACAAAGTATTTACGACATCAAAACTTTTCTTCATCTTCCTCTTTGGTTTTCATGGATTTCTGCACACAGGAAATTAGATAAGCTGATCAAAATTTCTGAGACCGCATACATCTCTCCCTTATTAAAAAAAAAAAAAAAACCCAACATCTGCATGTATTCAGGTTTCCATATTTGTACATCTTTTTGGAAAAATGTTGAAGACAATGACTAGCAAGTTCAAAGGAAACTCGAATGTTTCTGTGAAATAGCCTAAATATATTTTCTGAATTTTAGAGTACCAGTAAAAGGCCATTAAAAACCAAAAAATCACAACAAACAGATAAATAAGAGAGTTCACGATAAAATATACTCACTTAAGGCATGCCAGAGAACTAGATATACAAGTAAAACTATTTCTTCACTTTGAATTTTTAACAGAGAGGCCCTGAGTCTATGTCCCCAGAATGGTAAACATTGGAATGAGAGTCACCAGCATATAGACTTGGACAATAAAGTCAGTTTCGTCGGGAAAACAAAAATTTAAAAAGTATAGAAACCCAATATTATTTATTAAACACAATGTTTTGTTAGTTTCAGATGTTCATTTCCTCAGAAGTCAGTTTAGGAATAGGTAGTACGAACCATCTACAAATCTCCCATACTGACCACAGCCTGGTAACATATACCCAATTAACAGGTATGATCAAATATAACAGATATTTACTGAGAATGCATTATGTCTAAGGGAACAATGAACTACCTAGAACATAGAGGTGAAGTGGCAGGATTAGAGCCACAGTTCCATCCCTAGGGCCCAGGGCAGGTCTCCAAACAGGATCTCCTCCTACTCAGATAGTTTGGTGATGGGTCAAATTCCAGGGCAGGTTCTTTGCCATGAGGTTTCCCCCTCAGATCTTATTCCAGAACTCTGGTGCCCTCCCATCGCCAGCCCCTCATTCTTCCCAAACACATTTTTACAAAAGTGTCAAAACTGTGTCAGGCTTCCCAGGTGGTTCAGTGGTAAAGAATCCACCTTCCAATGCAGGAGACATAAGAGACACATTTTATCCTTGGGTGTGGAAGAGCCCCTGGAGAAGGAAATGGCAACCCACTCCAGTACTCTTGCCTGGAAAATTCCATGGACAGAGGAGCCTGGTGGGCTACAGTCCACGGGGTTGCACAGAGTTGAACACAACTGAAGCGACTCAGCAGCAGCAGCAGCAGCAGCTATGGGCCTGTAATTTTATTACTCCCATTTTACTGGTGAGGAAATTCAAGCATAGAGGGTTAAAGGACTTGCCAAACATTTCTCAGCTAGTAAGTTGCACAGTCAGTTTCAAAAATAAGCAGTTTGTCCCCCCAAGGCCTCTGAGTGTCTCTTAACCACCACATCACTCTGTCACAGTACTTGACAGTGTTTTACAAAACTAGCTATTTACACCCAATGGATGCCCACAGAAACACACAAAAGGCAAATACAAGATTTCCTCTCACTGAGTAAAACCTCTGGCTCAAATACAAAGTAATTCACAGGCTTATGAATGTTTCAGCTTTAGGCTAATTATTTATTTTTTAGGCTAATTTTTAAATAGACAGGTGAGGTTAGTTCAATGTATCAAACCACAAAAGCAAAGATTCAAAAAGTTCAATTATACACACAAACAGGGAAGACTCTGTTCAATCTTTAAAAGGAAAATGGGGGAAGTTATTTCCACTGCCTAATTCATCACACACACAAAAAATGCAGACTAAGCTGTCATTGTAGAGAAGGGAATACTATTCTCTCAAAGCCAGTAATACTTAAAGTCTTAAAAAAATAAAAACTTAGTTACCTTACCATGCTAATGTTACCTATTTGTTACAGTAACTCTAGATCAAAAAAAGCAGATGCTTAAAACTGGATAAGGCTGCTCAAATTTAACACCATTCTCTTGATAAGCTTTCCCCACCACTCTCCTCCCTCCTTACTCAAAACATTGCTCTTGAAACAAGTAATTTTAAGGATCTTTCTCGAGGCAATAAAGTAACCATCCCCACTACAATTTGGATAGTGACTACTAAACTTTAATTAACTATATAAATAGAAGTCGTTAAGGATAGAGAACAAAAGACAAAACCAAACAAAAACCCTAACAGTTTGTTATCCAATTTAAAAAAAAAGGGCAGTTACAAGTTTAGCTCTGTGACACATTCTCTACCCAGCCGGGATTAGAGACTGGTGGGCACACAAAGCATCGATTCTGAGGACCTGTTTTATTAAACTGCAAAACGTTAAGTACACTCAAGGCTTGTTAATCAGCTCAACGAACCGCATGAGGGTTTACTTCATGGCCCTCCCCAAACTGGGGCTGAATCGACTCAGGACTTGCAGCAGACGCCAGAGCAGTTCAGCATGCTTTGCCCTCTCTGATTTCCCCCATACGAATGGTTGCGGTCATTCCTGGTGGGTGGACAACCGAGGGGGTGTTTTTTTTTTTTTTTCCCCAAGACAGCACAAAGAGCCCACAGCAAAGCTTCCCTTTCCTCAAAGCCTTCCTTCCTGTTCCCTGTCTTTTTTTTAAAAAGAACTTCTTCCCCCAAGGGAACTGCACAGCTGCTTTCCCTCTCCTAACAGAAGCAGAGCTCATCACACCTACAGGCCCGACTCTGAAGGGCCAGACAGAATCAATAACTCCACTATGCTTTCAAAAGAATGGCTAAGAGGACACAGAGCAGAAGGGAAACACACACACCCACTCTCCCCTCCTCTGTCTGTCTGTCTGTCTGTCTGTCTCTCTATTGCCTGTTGATCGGAATTCATCTCACAAAGGAAGAAATATTGGGGATTAACCATACTTTTGGTAGGGTGACAACAGAACCCTCAGAAACAAAACAAGCCACCCAAGGAAATGGTAGGCTAACAGGCTTTGGGAATGTCGGTTCTCTACCCCCACATACATACACACTTATCACATAAAACAGCTGTATGCCTGCAAGAATAGCTTTAAAATCACTGGTTTCCCCCAACAGAACACAACTGTACCAGATGAAAACTAACTGAAAGGTACAAGCCAGAAGATTTATAATGACCTGTAGGCACATGAAAAAGCTGCTGTCTGAGCTGAGACAAGAGGTTCGTAGAATGTCTGCAAGGAGCCCAAGCTCCCCGGCTGGCTGATACCGGCTTCCACTATCTGGAGCTCGTGGCTGTCTGCTTTCACTTGACACCTTCCACTCTCCCATCAGCTACTGCAGACTAACAGCCTCCCAAGAATAGTGACCTTTTCTCCCTGACTTTCCTAACACTCTGACAAGAAGTAAATTACGACCCAACCCACTTCAGCCACTGTAAATGTTACCTATGACTCTATCTGACTCAACTCTACATTTAAGTTGGTAAATTATCTGCCTGCAATGCAGGAGACCTGGGTTCGATTCCTGGGTTGGGAAGATCCCCTAGAGAAGGAAGAAATGGCAACCCACTCCAATATTCTTGCCTGGAGAATCCCATGGACAGAGGAGCCTGCCAGGCTACAGTCCATGGATTACAAGAGTCAGACACGACTTAGCAACTAAACCACCACCACCACCTACATGTAAGTACGGTTGAGATAAATCTGAATTTTAAAGCTAAAAAAACCTTACAGGGCTTCCCTGGTGGTACAGTGGATAAGAATCCGCCTGCCAGTGCAAGGGACATGGGTTCAATCTCTGGTCCCGGAAGATCTCACATGCTATGGAGCAACTACTGAGTCTGAACACCCTAGAACGAGCAAGCTGCAAGTACTGAGCCCATGTGCTGTAACGACCGAACCCCATGTGCCTAAAGCCTATGCTAGGCAACAAGAGGAGCTACTGCGATGAGAAGCCCCCCACTCTCCGCTACACGAGAAAGCCCACGTGCAGCAACAAAGACCCAGCGCAACCAAAAACAAAGAAAAAAAACCTTACAGATTACCTAGTTTAGCCAGCAGTTTGACAGATGAAGACTCAGATGGAAAGGATTAATTACTAGCTCAAAGAATACAGACCATGTTAGCGGCAGGACCAGCCAGCATCCAGACTTCCCATCCAGCTCTCACATCATCCCGACCCTCCACATAGAAGGGGTGCCTGGGATCCTGCAGTGGTAAAGGAGCTAAGGCTAGGAATGCCATACAGTTCCAGGGCCTGAAGCAGGGAGCCATGGTCCACAGGCTGTTCAGTTCAGTTCAGTTGCTCAGTCGTATCCAACTCTTTGCGATCCCATGAACCACAGCACACCAGGCCACCCTGTCCATCACCAACTCCCGAGTTCACCCAAACTAGTGTCCACTGGGTCAGTGATGCCATCCAACCATCTCATCCTCTGTCGTCCCCTTCTCCTCCTGCCCTCAAACTTTCCCAGCATCAGGGTCTTTTCAAATGAGTCAGCTCTTCTCATCAGGTGGCCAAAGTATGGGAGCTTCAGCTTCAACGTCAGTCCTTCCAATGAACACACAGGACTGATCTCCTTTAGGATGGACTGGTTGGATCTCCTTGCAATCCAAGGGACTCTCAAGAGTCTCCTCCAACACCACAGTTCAAAAGCATCAGTTCTTGGGCATTCAGCTTTCTTTATAGTCCAACTCTCACATCCATACATGACTACTGGAAAAACCATAGCCTTGACTAGACAGACCTTTGTTGGTAATGTCTCTGCCCTTTAATATGCTTTCTAGGTTGGTCATAACTTGCCTTCCAAGGAGTAAGCATCTTTTAATTTCATGACTTCAATCACCATCTGCAGTGATTTTGGACCCCCCCAAAATAAAGTCAGCCACTGTTTCCCCATCTATTTGCCATGAAGTGATGGGACTGGATGCTATGATCTTAGTTGTCTGAATGTTGAGCTTTAAGCCAACTTTTTCACTCTCCCCTTTCTCTTTCATCAAGAGGCTCTTAGAAAGATGAAAAATCTGTGCTTCCCAAGCAGGCAGGTGAAGCGGTTGATTGAAGGATAAGCAAGTACCCTGCATCTAGATAACTGAGGTAATTCCTTCCCTCTCTGCCACAATTCCAAGTAAAAACAAATAAAAAGAGGCATTTTGATGAAATATACCTGGCTTGAGAATAAGAGGCTTTTTTTTTTAATGGGACAGAATTTAACTTTGTGACGCTTCACTTTCACAAGCAAACATACCCTCGGCACAGAAGACTCTAGTAAATTTCCATAACTTGCCTTAATAGGGAAAACACTTAGTAGGATAAAGTAAGGCTTACTGTCTGAGGCTTTCAAATTTTAGTTTTGAGAACATTAATGGTTCTGAGAATGTACATATATGATCACAATCAAAATAGGGAAATAAACCAAAGAACACCTTGTGAAACTGGGCTTTAAAACCTATTAAACTAGATCAGCATTTATCAACCTTGGCTACACATGAGACTCAACTGCCAACCATGTGAGTTGACCACCTCGGATATCCCACCAGCTCAAGCCCTCTGATGACCACATCCGCAGATTTCTAGTCCTCAGGATGAGACCCCTGCACCGTGGAACAAAGACAAGTCATGTCTACTTTGTCCGATTTCCTGACCCACAGAATCCAGGGGCGTTAAAAAACAATGTTTTCATACCACTAACTTTGGCGCTGATTTGTAAACAATAGTAGTAACTGGGACACCTGGCAAGTGTTTAAAAATCCCAATGCCTAAGGTGCACTTGAGCCCGATGAAGCCAGAAATGCCAGGGGTGGAAGTCAGGCATCAATTTTTAAAGCACGCCAGATGATTCTAACATGCAACCAAGGTTTAGAACCATGTCCAGACCTGTACTGTCCAACACAGCAGCCACCTGACGTTTAAACTAATGGGCTTCCCTGATGGCTCAGTAGTGAAGAATCTGCCTGCCAATGCAGGAGATGGGGTCGATCACTGATCCAGGAAGATCTCACGTGCCCCAGAGAAACCGGGCTCCCGCGCCACAACTACTGAGCCCGCACTCTGGAGCCCGGGAGCCACAAGTACTGAGCCCATGGGCGGCAACTACCGAAGCCCACAAGCCCTAGAGCCCATGCTCCGCAAAAGGAGAGGCCACCGCGGTGAGAAACCCACACACTGTAACTGGAGACTCGCCCCCGCTTGCCGCAACTAGAGAAAGCCAGTGCAATGAAGACCCGGTGCAGCCGTTAATAAATAAAATTCTGAAAGTAAAATGAATTTAATGAAAATCAAATAAAATTTAAAAGTCAGTTCTTTGGTTGCACTAGCCACATTTCAAGTGCTCAGTTATCATACACAGCTAGGAATTACCAAAGTAGAGAGCAGATGTGTAGAATATTCCCATCATCACAGAAAATTCTAATGGACCAGTCCTGGTCTAGAGAAGTGATTCTCAAAGCTTGGTCCTGAGCTAAGAGCATCAGCATCACCTGGAGTGAGGTGAACTTTTTGGAGTGAGGTTCTCCAAATGAGTCTAATGCACTCTCAAGCGTGAGAACTCCTGGGCTGTTACTGTCCACACAAAATCATTTTTTCCATGGCCTAGCTCATACCTACATATGAAAGCTATCAACTTTTAACTCCATATTAATGTAAGGGAATGGTTCATGTTGTCATACAATTTCAGAGATGCATTTTTGTGTTGAGTAAGTTCACTTGGGAAGAAACGCCTTGCAATTGGCAAAGGATTCTTAAAAACTTCCAGTTATTTTTATGCTCTCAGTTATTTATAATTGTTAAGAGAAGCAACTTTCAGGTCCAGAAATATAGAAATATGGTTTTAAAATTATGAAACTCAACAGACTACAGTACCCAACTATTAAAATTATAATTATGAAAAACATGTTGCATGACAAAATATAAATGGGACAAAAGCAAAACACAAAACTTTAACTACAAATATTTATATTTATGGACAAGGACAAAAAGAAGGAAGGAGAAAAATAAGAATATCGGATTTGTTAGGTTTGGTTGAATAATGACACTTTCCCCCTGCCCCCACTTTTAAATTTCTGCCATGCTTCTTATAAAACATTTTAGACTATCTAAGGAAGCAATCTTTTAAAATGAAACAATTGTGCTTTGATGTGAAAAGTTCATTTCAAGAACAATTTGGTAAAACAGCTCTAGTACTTTATTAATGACTCACCGAACTGTTCATCTCACAGTAAAATGAGATCAACAGCAGAAAATAACACAATACTGTAAAGCAATGATACTCCAGGGCAAAAAATAAAATCAGGGGCTTCCCTGGTGACTCAGCTGGTAAAACATAAAATCGAGACTGCATTCAAACAAATGATGAGGCTTGGACTGTTTATCCTCCTAATTCTGAGGGTCTATGAGGGCCTATAAGAAAAAAAAAAAAAAACTTTCTTTTTTAAACCTTAGATCTTACAATCAAATAAACAAATTACTCATTTTTACAAAAAAATTTTAGAGATATGAAAACTTGACATTTTTCCATGCTTATTTAGTTTCCATTTAGTTTTTCCATGCTTATTTAGTTCCGCCAAATAAACTAATAAATTAATTTTACTAATGATAGTAAAACACCAAATAAACTAATTTCCAAGGAAGAATTTCTGATATTTTCTTCTTATATTTGCAAAGCTAAATTCCCAGAAATACAATATTCTGTAGAGTGATCTTGAAAAGATAGCTCTTGAATTCCATATAAATCAATTATTGATTGTTTTCATGTGAATTTTAGTATACTTCCTTTACTAATAACTCTGTTAGTAAATTTCATTTTTGTTGTTAAGGTACAAAATTCTCTTTGCGTGTTTCTATATACCTTGTTGCTTTCCTTGCCATTCTGTTTCCTCTGCCGTAATGTTCTCCAAAGTCCTTTAAATTCTAAATGCACAAATACCTTTTCTGTTCTAGCTCCAAGGAAGATTTGAGAAAGGGTAACTGTGGCTGAATAACTGAGAAACCTTGATGTCTTCAGAAAGCCTACTATTTGGGGAAGATGTTTTCTTATAAATGTTTTCAAAATATGAGTATATATCATATGTTTCAATTTTATTGAAAACTGGAAACAATTCAAGTTATCCACTTGTCTCTAACTAGATTTTGCCAGAAGAATCCAAGTGGTAGAATGATAAACTGGCTAGTTTGGTATCATTTTGAAAAATCTCCCCAGCCCAACAAGCATATATATTTTAAACTTAACAATAACCAAAAAAACAAAAGAAAAGAAAAAAATTCAACTAATATTTCTGCAGTAGTAATACAAAATTAGGATTTTCTAATTTTTTTCAACTTGTGTACTGAATACAGCTAATTATCTTCATGAATGTTAGTGACTGAGAGTTGCATAAGGTAACTACTACCTTTCATTACAGCATTTATATGTGCTCTTAAGAAAACAACAATTTTATTTATATTGTTAAAAGTTAAAAAGAAAAGGGATTTGACAGAACATTTAATAATAAAATTTTTTTAAAAAAACAACAAAGAATTTACAAAAATGCTTTCTGTCCACTAGGCACTCTTGAATCTAGGCCCTGAGAATACAAAGATAAATCATATATAGTCCTTGTCCTAGAGAAAGCTCAAAATCTATATATTTGAGAAAAGCCTTTAACATAAAAGACAGACACAAACACTAACAAAACTACGCACTTTAAAAAGAAGAAGAAAGAAAAGGCCTACTATATAGAGAAAATATCATTAGTGTCCTCAGAAAGACAGAAAATGCCACAGCTAGAAAATATGCACAGGATGCTATTTTTTTTTTAAGTCTAAAAGAGTTCTTGGAAATTAAAAATATGATATCGGGGAAAAAAAATTAAACATAAAGTTTGGAATATAAAGTGGATGAAATCTCCCAGAAGTCAGAGCAAAAACAATAGATGAAAAGCAGAGAGAAAAAATAAAATAAGCAGATGACCAGTTCAGGAAACCCCATGTCTAAATAAGTGCTCCAGAAAAGAATAAATAAAAAGAGAGCATTTGCTAATGAATTAATTCAATCAATGTTTTCAGAACTGAAGGATACAAGTTTTCAGGTCCAAAAGGCCCACCACTGTGATTTCACAAAAAAGGAGAGGAAAGAATATTCTATAAGATTCCAGAAAGGGAAAATCTAGGTCATGTCTTAAGGGCTGGAAATCCAAATAGCTTCAGACTTCTCAATAGAAACACTGGAAGCAAAAAGACATTAAAGCAACCAACATCTTTAAAATAGAATGTGTTACCCATCCAAACCATTAACGAGGTAAGTGGGTGGAATGAAGATATTTTCATTTTTGAAATGAAAAATTTCACCTCCCAAAATTCTTTCTGGGGAAGCAACCAAAAGATATGCTCTACAAAATTGAGGCAGCAAAGAAAGAAAGAAAAGAGAAACAGAAAAACAAGAGATTCCGCACAGAAAAAAGTCTGTAAAAGGAATTCTCAGAATGATGTGGCAGGAACCCCCAGGATGACAGCTACATCAGGCACAGCCTTTATAAATTATAAAACTACTCCACACTTCAAAGTATTTACACTGATTTAAAATATTTATACATATGTATGTATGCAGAACCCAACTTCTTACCCACTAAACTTGTATTTTTCAAATTATAAACCTGTGACCCGTTAGCAGGTTTTGAAGTTAATTTGGTAAGTCACAACCAACGTTTCTAAAATGAATGAGAACAGAAAGGGGTAAAAAAAGAACAGCGATATTGCGCATAGTAAATTTTTTCATGAACCTTTCTACAGTGCACACAGCAGTGCATAATGTCAAATACATTTTTAACAGTGAACAAAATAATTTTAAGTCACTGATCTTTAGTACATTATAATTATTTTTAGGCTTATCTTTTAAAGTGAGAGATGCCAATCTATTTTAAAGCAAAAATGGAAAACGTGGACATCTAATGAAAATATGCCATTGTAACATTCTTCAAAATACCACTGATATCATGCATGAAGAATGCTCACTCCTATATTAGTGAAATCTAAACACTCTGCTTTCTTACAATCAACTTTGTAACACTGAGCCAGAGAGAAGAGTAACTACACAGAAAATACAATAAAACTCAACGTCACCTAGATAATGTAGAATATTATTGCTTCTTTGGTGATGGATCTTTTTCAGTCGCTATGATTTCAACTAATTTTTCAATTTTCACTCTACAGTTTTACTTGAGAAGAAACCATCCTAGAAACCATTGTAATCATAGGGGAAACCAGTCTGGGGGAATAAACAATCAAAAACTTGCAACATATAATCCATAAACTAGAAAATATAGATGCAGTTGAATCAACCAAGCCATAGCTTTCTTCTACTGACTGACCTTCGTGTACCTTGTAAGCTACAATGCCCACCTTACAGTATGGAAAAACAGGGCAAGAAGTTAAAACTTTGATGCTCTTTTACGAAGAGCCTAAATTTATCCAATTTTTCTTTTAACTTAGCTAGGTTAGCTATGCACATTGCTTCAGCTGCTTACCCTACAGTTTACTTACTTTAAAATGATTTAAAACAATCAAGAACAAAAATTTCTGTACAAAGCAAGTTCCATTACATTCTGATGATAAAGCTTCACTTCCTAAAAGTTACAAAGATCAGATTGATATATACATGGGTATATATATATATATTTTTATAGGCTTCCACAGTGGCTCAGCAGTAAAGAATCCACCTGCAATGCAGGAGACGCATTAGATCCCTGGGTCAGGAAGATCCCCTGGAGGAGAGCACAGCAACCTACTCCAGTATTTCTTGCCAGGAAAATGGGGGACAGAGGAGCCTGGTGGGGTTCACGGGGTTGCAAAGAGTCAGACATGACTGAGCACACACAAACATGTGTACTTTTAAAACCACAACTACCACCCATACTGGATTTTTTTTTAAGAAGTCAACATACTTTTATTAAAGGACAGAAAAGATAATTGTGAAAAAAAATAATATATATTTGTGTGTGTACTTGAAAACATGCATGGGAGATCAGTAACTGAGGTCACCTTTTTTTGTTTTTGGAAAGATGAGAGGATATTAAGTGTAAGGATGACAGCAGGAATGAGAGGAGGACTTTGCGATGGACACTTGGTTATACTTTGATTTTTACACTATTACGTATTTTGGCAAGTTAAGGGTTTCCATTCTGTCCTCCTTCCTGAATTCCTGGCTTCTGCACCCTGCTTCCCATTCTGCACGCACGCACACACAATCAGCCAGAAGTAATCTGTGGCAGGTATGTTTTCAGTTTCTTTGACAAAGGGCTTTCTACCCATCTTGAAAAAGGGAACCTACACTCTTAGCAAGCCCCCATGACCAGCACAAATGCCACCTGTCTTTATAGGATGCCAAGACCCCGGGTCACGTCCACAGCCCCTCCTCAGCGCTCCCATCACAGTGCAGACCATCACCACGCAGACATTTGCTGAGGGTCTGCTGTGTGCAAGGCGCTGTTTGTAGGTATGGAAGGCAAAAGTCAGAAGGACAAGCTCCTGCCTTCCCAGAGCTCACAACCGAAAGGAGATGAGACAGAAGAGGAAACAGGCAATTTTCAAGGGATATGGTATATATAATGGCAAAAGTATACTCTAAATAATCTTCCACACTATATTTTAACTATTTTTACTTCTCTCTTCTCACATCTCTCAAAGGTGTGAGTCTCTGGCAGAGGCTCCGGGTCCACAGTGGTCTTTGGATTCCCCGTGCTGAGCATAGTACCTGCATGATCTGAACTTCATAATGAACTTCATACATGTCCCCTGCACTGTAATGGAATGGTATGTTAAGAAACCCATTCACATAACTCTTAATGTTTCAGAATGGTTTATTAACTATCAACTATTAATCTAGACTTCTATGGTACATTATAATCTTAGAATTTTAGGACCAAAACAAACATCTTTAACCTCAGAAGTCCTGTGATCTTTTAGACCTTAACATGTAGTCTTGGCTTTGATTCCCTAAAGGGGGAAATTATAAAAGCTAAGCCTCTCTATTTCTTTTCCTGGAAACCAATGTACTCTTGCTTGTTTTTACTAGTAGGACTGAAAACTTGGACCTAGTAACTTAAAATTCCAATCACCATTAATACATTAGTAACTTCCTGCAATATTTGGAAAAACAGCTATTTCAACTTGATAAGGTTTACCAAGATTCATTTAAAAACTTCTTACACTTCAAGCCTTGGACTTCTAGGTAAGAAAAATACTAGTCTCACCTTGCTCTGAGCTAAATTCCAAAACAAATGAAAGAAATGAATTGCAAACGTAACAAGAAGCATTGTTGCAATTAATCAACCTAGAACCCAAGGGAGAAACTGTTTCTATTTTTAAATGTACTGTTGCTTTAAGGCAAAACCCACTGGAGAAAGATGAAGCCAAGCTGCATAATGAAAATCAAAATGCATTTGATGTCTCCATCCTTGCAAAGACAGTAATCCTAACGTGCAAGCAGTACTGCTGGGTTGAATCCTTCCAGTTTGTCTATAAACTGAATGACAGGTGCCTAGGCAAAACCTGCACAAAGAGCCCATCCACCACTCAAAGAATTCTGTCAGGACGTCAGAACGTGTTTCAGCACTATTCTTATAGCTCTGGATACCAGGCCATACCGAGAAGCAAGCATATGGAGAAATCCCCAAATCACCCTTCAAATCATTACTTAAAAGATCCTGATTAGTAATGACGGTGGTGGCCCTAAAAATGATCAACTGATTAGCCTTTCCAGCCAAGTGTCTGCAGTTGTAAAGTCTATCCACATTCCACAAAATTAAATCCCTGTCTGTCCACAATGGACAAAGCTTCATAGCATTAAATAGTAGCTAATAGTAACAATCCTTATGGTTAAGAGTGGCAAGAAGCAGGTGCCAAACCAGCAAGGAAAACAGAAGCCACAGAAACATAGGAGTTGACAATTCTACCTGTTTCCAAATTGCTTTGAAGAATCTGACCCAGCAGAATTTTTTTCTGAAACATGTGAAAATATTCAGTTTGGGGGTGTGGGGAATGGGGGAAATGTACTGGTGATCTAGGCAGCCAATGTAATCTGTAAATACCTTAATTTACTCAATGATTTTTTACTTGCTATTTACATGAAATATACAACTATATTGCTGTAAATGGATCTAAAATGCTATAAATATTTAAAATGTATCTAAAAATATTATCCAAGGATATAATCATTACTGTTAAAAAGCATTTAACACATTTTAAATATAACCTAGCTATTTACTATCACCATAACAATCTGCTATAGGAAGCAGAATGTATGCACACTGGATAAAAATTTCTAGCCTCAGCACAAAAAGCAAAAAACTCTCAAACTTATTTCCTGATAATTTCTTCCCCCAAATTTAGTAAACTATGCCTGGACACTGCATGATTATAGAATGAAGGCAGTTGCTTCCTTTAGCAATAAAGTAACAAACCCTACTTCCGAGTTGCTGTTCAGTGAAAAAAAAAAAATCTCCAAAGAGCAAAAAAAATCACTAAATTGTATCACATCAATCAACAGGTAACAGGTGACTTTTAGAAACACAAACTCACTCCGGAGGAGTTAATTTTTCAAATCTCCCTGGTTTCTCTTTCCTATTTTTCCAAGTTACTGCACTGCTATACTGAATGAATTCCAACCGTTTTCTTCTCAGGAGCTTACCAGAAAAATGCCAAATATTCAAATTATTTTAGGGCATTTTCCCATACTGTTGCGTGGAATAGAGCAGAATTAATACGGATCCAACAGTTACCACTTTTCAAATGCAAATATGTTGCCATCTAGTAAATGCAGCCCCTCTTAAACATCCCCCCAGTGTCTACACAGCTCCGGGCACTACTTTTGTTTCCCTGAAAATCAAAATTCGCGCATTACATTCAGGCATTCTCTCAGCCCAGCACCAACAAAATAATAGATCTTAAATGGTCCAGGCCTGAGCCTGCATCGTACAAAACTGTTTTGCTTTACTGCGGGCGGGGGCGGGGGGGTTGTTCCCTCCCACTCCCTATTTTACACAAAGTTCCTTAACAAGTCTGCCAAATAAAGCCAACAGTGCAGGGGTGGAAAGAACCAGGGGCACCGGCTTCCACGGTGCCGGCCTCGGGTGGTCACTTCCTCGCTTCAGGCCTCAGTTTGCTCATCTGTAAAATGTGGCCACGGGACCAATCCTCTAGACGGTCTCCGCCGGCCCTCTCTGGGTGTCTCACCGCGGGCCGGGGACACAAGACTGGTCCCGGCTCCGGCCCAGGGTGTCCGGCCTGACGCCGGTCTAGATGGGAGGGGACAAGGGGGAGGGGGCAGAGGGAGGAGAGAGAGGAACTTGAACTTGCAACAGCTTCAGACGGGAGCGTGCGACAAACTTGAAGCCGTCCTCCTAACAATAGGAAAGAGCACTCCCATTTTCCTGGCTCAAACTTGCAGGAGGCGGCGGGGCTGCACCCGCCCGCCCGCGGCGCCCGCTTTTACCTTTCTCCCTGTTTGGTGTTAGAAGGCGGAGGGTGCAGGACCGTTTGGTTCCCTTCCATCTCCACCACGCACTTGGTGTTGAGTTCCAGTTCTGAAAGCCAAAGGGGAGGAACCGCGCTGCAGAGCCGAGCATCCGCGCCCGCAGCCCGCCTCCGCGCGCCCGCGCGGGGCTCTCCCCCGGGAGGCGGCCCGAGCCGGGAGCCGGCGCACCGGGTGCCCGCGGCCGCCGCCGCCGCCGCCGCCGCCGCCTCCCCGGAGCGCCCCCGGCCCGCCTCCCCGCCCCGCGCCCCGCAGTTCCCCGAAGTTGCCCCCCGCCCCCCGCCGCAGCCCCAGCCCCGATCGCAGAGCGCCCAGGAGCGGAAAGCTGGCTCACCTCGTCGGTTCAGGGGCCGGACCCGGACGGCAACTTTTACCTTGGTATCCGACATGTTGGCGGCGCCCGC